>NW_024121106.1:0-359857 GCF_016745375.1 Pimephales promelas | reverse complement strand
ACCTCACTGGTCTGGTGCTCTGTCTCATCTCCCATGCACACAACGGACCCTCACTTTACTCACGGGCTGGAAATCAGACTCAAACAGATTGAAGAAACGAAAGACTGACTACTTCCTGAGTCAACTAAAGCCTGTACAATCTTTCCATTTATCTTCACAAGGGACAGTAACATCAGAAGAAACACAAGTAAGTGCTTGCTAGGGCCAGGTAGGTAACATAGTCTAGAATCAGACACTTTCTTCAGTGTACAATTGGGCCTAATGTGACCTTGCTGACCACAACCGTGACATATAGGTACTCTATGTGTTGCTGCTGGTGTGGGGCTAACATTGGGACTATTAGATGGTCTAACCACACGACTGTTACCACCCCGCAGACCTACCAGGAACTGTCTTCTCTGGCTCTCTCTGGGCTGCTTGGTAGGTCTTCTCCAGTCCTGTTGTTGTGGACCCAGATGATAGCCTCTTCTGTTTTGTCTGGCCGCCATGAAGGTCTCCACCAGCTCTGCTGCTTGCGCCGACGACCCCGGGTGCGCTCCCTCACCCATACTTGCAACTCAGGGTACAGCATGCCCAGAAATTGCTCCAACATGATTTGGTCACACACCTGGTCCTGGTTTGGGTTTCTGGAACTAGCCACTTCTCCATCAGGTCCTTTAGCCGGGCTTGAAGTTCTTTCGCTCCTCCCCCTCCTTGATAGACTTGGAGCGGAAACGCTGGTGGTAAGTCTCTGCACTGATGTTGAACTTGTTAAGAATGGCTTGCTTCACTTTCATGTAATCTTGGCTGTCTTCAACGCACATGGCTACATAGGCTGATCTGGCCTTACCATTCAACAAGGGCACAAGTACAATACCTAAGTCTCCTGGGCCATTGACTTGCTGCTGCGAGTCTTTCGAAGGTAGTCAAATAGTGTTCAATATCTTCATCCTCTTCATACGCGGACATCCTAGGGTTTCCACCCCCGTTGGAGGTTCATCGGTGTTGCAAGGCCGAGAGCTGTAGAGTTGAGGGAGCTCTGCATCCCTGGTACTGGTGCTGATCTGGATGTGGCTGAGGAGTTGGTACATCCAGGAATGGCATGTTGAGCAGATCAAAAGCTGTCGTAGTGCGTGAACTGGATGGGTACATCTGCTGCCGTCCGGCGAGTGGTTGGCCCATCGACTGTGTTAATATTGTGTCGCCACTCACTAGTTGCTTGAATTGGTGCTCCATACCTTTCCATCTCCGTTCTTGCCGAAGCGCCTCTGCCTCCAACTGGTCCTGCTGATGCTGCTGAGACTCCGCCATAGTTTTTACAATCCTCTCCAAGCGGTCTGTCCTGTCTTCCACCACCGGAGTAGGATGCTTGGATGACACAGTAGATTTTGGCCTAGTACTCATAGCCGATCCATCTCTAGGGGGTGCTGCACCACTGCCTTGATTATTCATCTTGAATCCCCGAGTGCTGCTCAGACACTGTTTACCCGGAAACCGCTGCCACCAAATGTTATGGGGAGTCGTGACTGAATGGTCATGAGCAGATGTAGCACTCAGGAGAATTTAGATGAGTTTGCATAGATGGGATTTTTATTTATCCATAATTAAGGCAAATGAAAAGCAAAAAAAAAAAAAAAATAACAAAAAAAATACTTTTGAATAAACAAAGTAAATTGACATGAGAGTCAAAATAAATACATAAAAAAAAACTTTTGCAACAGTTCAAACATTGACCTTAACACAAGTCAGTATATTAGAGCAAGGACAGACTTATGTCATTTTACCCCAAGCTCCCATAACAGAATGAAAATACTAGCCTTTATAGACCTGAGTTCACCCATGGAATTGGAACATACCAACACATGATTATGATACAGGGGTGACTCAGATGACAACAGCATAAATGCTTAAAAACAGCATGAAATACAACCTCTATAAAACTAGAAAATTACAGAATATTATTTCTACAGTTTCAGCTGACAATTGGCAAGCAAAAAGTCACATTAACAGCTACGAATTAATTAAACTCAAACTCCGGGTCATTTTTCTCTTGACCCGGAAGTCATAGCGTCATTTAAACCCCACAATAGCGGCACATTTTCCTTTACTCAAACAAACCAGAGACGTGAGTACAACAAAGATGGTATGTGAAGACAATGTTTCTCTTAAACTAAATAAACAGATACCTATTGAAAACATGTATTGTGTGATTATTGTAACTGCATATAACTGTGATGTAAATGACATAATTTTCTTGAAAACAGCAAGATATGTATTGATAGAAGTAGCTATAGCATTTAAATCACCGCAGTATTAGCTGTTAAAGATGTGCACACCAAAAGCTACGGGATATATGAGTTTTTGTCATGAAAGGCTAGATTAACCGCTAATTTATGACAGTATAAAGATTAACAAAAAACCTTAACGTGCTAGACAAACATACGGATCACATTTACACACAGTCTTTGTGTACAAGAATAGGCAGCGTATCGCTGCCGTGACGATAGCTATGCGCCCCGTCACATTACCATTCTGATGCTGGTGATAATGTGGATGTAGAGAGTTCCCTATCGAGGGAACTCAACACTGCGTCGATAAAATCGACTCTTTGGGGACGCTCCCTAAGCGTGCGCCTCTGAAGTATGAATGAAACTAATCCAATCCTGATTGGTGTTGCGTCGTGACGTAACATGTGACGGCATACCCGGAAGTATAAAAGTGACGCTGTCACAACACACACTAGCTTTCGCTCTTCAGCAAGCGCTTTATGTTGAAACTGTCTGTCTTATTTGGTGTTGTTTGTCTTATTATTGAAAGAAAGTATGGCCAGTGAACAATTCAAGAGGTGTGTGCATCCCTGCCCTCGTTTCATCACGGGTGGGGACGCACACTCTCTATGTGTGTATTGTTTGGGAGTGCAGCACGCACGGGCAGCTCTCGAGGGGGCTGCTTGTGAAATGTGTGAGGCTTTGCCTATTAGAGTGCTGCGCTCCCGGCTGGCGTGCTTTGACGAGCACGGTCAGGCTCGCGTTCCCCAGGGTTCCGGTCCCGCATATGTCGAGGCGATGCGGCGACTGAGATCCTGGGGTTCGCAGCGGGATCTGGCGGAGGAGAGTGAGAATGCTGAGGCATTTTCTCGCTCGCCATCGGCTGGTCCCGCAGCCTCTGAGAGTGGTGTGGGAGCCCGCGCTGCGGTTTCTCCTACCCGCGATCAGGTCCCGGTGCTTGAGCTGTCTACTTCTGAGGAAGGGGACGTGCTCAGCATCGATGCGGACGACCGTGATCTCAGCACGCCATCACGCGGCCTGGGTTATGAGGAGCTGGTGGAGGTTGTGACACGCGCTGTGGCCAGACTAAACATCAGCTGGCCACAACATGAGCAGGAAACGCAAGTCACCAGTAAAATGGACGAGCGTTACCTGCAGCGCAGGTCACAGCCTCACCGCCGGGGTCTGCCGTTTTTCCCTGATCTCCATAAAGAGATCTCGAGAACGTGGGAAAGACCGCATTCGTCCCGTATTTCGAGTCCCAATGTAATAGATTACAGCAATGTTATGGGGGCTCGAGATATGGGATATGGGAAGATGCCGAAGGTGGAGGAGGCTTTAGCGAGCTATCTCTCTCCCGAATCGGCGTCTTCCCTAAAGACCCCGGTGTTGCCTAGTAAGCCCTGCAGAGAGACATCTGCATTGGTGGGCAGGGCTTACATGGCGGCGGGTCGGGCTGGTTCGTGTCTGCACTCAATGGCGATTTTGCAGGCATACCAGGCCGACCTCCTGAAAGATTTGGATGAGGGGGAGGGGCCTACTCCTGAAGATGTCGCGGAGTTGAGGAAGGCCGCAGATTTGTCTCTCCGGGCCACTAGGGAAGCGGCCAGCGCTATTGGCCGCTCTATGGCGGCCATGGTGGCCACGGAGAGGCATCTGTGGCTGAACTTATCCGGTATTAAAGAAAAGGATAGGTCCTTCCTGCTGGATGCGCCGCTTTCGGCTTCTGGCCTGTTCGGCGACGCCGTTAATTCGGTTGTCGACAGGTTTCAGGAGTCGAGAAAACAATCTGCGGCGTTCCAGCAGTACCTCCCCCGGAAAGCGAAGGCCAAATCTAGTAGGGGGGGGCAAAGCAATCAGCCCCAGCCATCAGCCAGCTCCTCCCACAGGGCAGAGCAGAAGGAGAGCGTTTCCTCTAGAGCCCCCCCTCCGGGGTCTTGGCAACAGAGGAAACGCTCCCAAAAACCGAAGTCCTCCAGCCAGAGGGGCGACCTGAGGGACGTCATTCAGGCTAAGAGGACTTCGGAAAAGAGGTCCTAGCCAAGGCAGGACTTCAGAGGGCTGCCCCCTCCGCAGTGAGACAACCGAGGTTGTTCTCACAACGGGGCCCTCTAGGAAAAGATGCAGGTCCGCCGTTAACAGCGCTTCGGGCCGCATCAATTTCCAGCGAAAAGACACCAGAGGCCAGCCTCGAGAGGCTGGTACCCTTAGCAGATTTTGTAGAGGGATGGTATCATCTTCCCAACATATCTCCATGGGTCCTGCAGATAATACGAGTTGGGTACAGACTGCAGTTCGCGCACCGCCCCCCCAAGTTCTCTGGGGTGGTGCTCACTGCGGTGGTCCCAGAGCAGGCTCAGGTGTTGGAACAAGAAGTACAGACTCTGCTGTCGAAAGGAGCCATAGAACGTGTTCTTCCGGTAGACAGGGAGTCCGGGTTTTACAGCCGGTACTTTATAGTTCCAAAGAAGGATGGGGGGTTAAGGCCAATTTTGGATCTCAGGGTGTTGAACCGGTCTCTGAGAAGGTTCAAATTCAGAATGTTGACCATTCCAACAATCGTGAGTCAAATCAGATCCGAGGACTGGTTTGTCACGATAGATCTGAAAGACGCCTATTTTCACATCTCCATCCTTCCTTGTCACAGGAGGTACCTGAGGTTCGCTTTCGGGGGCGAAGCATACCAATATCGGGTTCTTCCGTTCGGCCTAGCACTCTCTCCCCGCACATTTACCAAGTGTATGGACGTGGCCCTTGCTCCACTGAGACTTCAGGGGATTCGCGTATTGAATTATCTCGACGACTGGCTTATTTTGGCCCAGTCTCGGGAGATGGCAGTTCGGCATCGAGATGTCGTTCTTGGCCATATTCAAAAATTGGGGTTAAGACTCAATTTGAAGAAGAGTGTGCTAGAACCGTCCCAGGGCACGACCTTTTGGGAGTCGTGTGGAACTCGATTACAATGCAGGCACGTATGTCTCCCGCACGTATCGAGTCAATTCTGGCGATGGTGTCCAGGGTGAGGCTAGGTCAGGCCGTCACTGTGAAACACTTTCAAAGGATGCTGGGCCTCATGGCAGCGGCATCCAACATTATTCCTCTGGGCCTCCTTCACATGAGGCCCCTCCAGTGGTGGTTGAAGACCAAGGGGTTCTCACCCAAAGGAAATCCGTTCCGTATGATCAGAGTAACGCGCAAGTGCCTTCAGTCTCTGCAAATATGGAAGAAGCCTTGGTTCCTATCCCAAGGGCCAGTGTTGGGGGTGTCATGTCGCCGGGAAACCGTTTCGACAGACGCCTCCCTTACGGGCTGGGGCGCGGTCATGGACGGCCGCTTTACCAGGGGTCTGTGGCAGGACCATCATCGCACTTGGCATATAAATTGCCTGGAGATGATGGCGGTATTCAAGGCTTTGAGGAGCTTCCTCCCAGACATCGAGGGTCGCCACGTCCTTATACGGACAGACAATACGTCAGTGGTGGCCTATCTGAACCGACAGGGGGACTCAGATCGCGCCCTCTGTGCAAACTGGCGCATCAGATTATCCTTTGGTCCCAGGGAAAGATATTGTCAATAAGGGCAATGTATATCCCAGGGGTTCAGAATCGGGGAGCAGACATCCTGTCGAGGCAGGGGCTGAGGCCCGGGGAATGGAGACTTCATCCGGATGTGGTGAAGTCGATATGGGAGAGGTTCGGACCGATGGAAGTGGATCTGTTTGCGTCTCGAGAGACGTCCCACTGTCCACTTTGGTTCTCCCTCTCACATCCAGCCCCACTGGGGTTGGATGCCATGGTACAGGCTTGGCCGAGGCTTCGCCTGTATGCTTTCCCCCCGATCGCTCTGCTCCCAGGGGTCCTGGAGAGGGTCCGTCAAGAGGGCATCAGTCTACTTCTGGTTGCCCCGAGATGGCCGACACGAGTATGGTTCTCGGATATAATATCACTCCTCATAGCTCCGCCATGGCCGATTCCTCTGAGGAGGGATCTATTGTCTCAGGCGGAGGGCACAATCTTCCACCCTCGCCCAGAGTTGTGGAAGCTGTGGGTCTGGCCTCTGAGGGGGTTCAGTACCTAAATGCTGGCTTATCAGCTGAGGTGGTTGAAACCATACTTAGCTCTAGGGCCCCATCTACCAGGAGATTATATGGCCTCAAGTGGAAGGTGTTTCACACTTGGTGTGGAGAACGAAGGTTGGATCCAGTAAACTGCCCAGTGGCTTCAGTTCTGGAATTCCTTCAGGATCGTTTCTCTGCGGGTCTCTCCCCGTCCACTCTTAAGGTGTACGTGGCTGCCGTTTCGGCTTTCCACGCGCCAGTAGATGGTGGACCTCTGGGGAGGCACCAGTTGGTCATTAGGTTTCTCCGTGGTGCTTGGAGGATGAGGCCGGCGATCAGGTCCAGGGTGCCTGCCTGGGATCTGGCAATAGTTCTGGAAGGGTTGTCCCTCGCTCCCTTCGAACCTTTAGAGTCGGCTTCGCCTAAGGACTTAACGTTGAAAATGGTCTTTCTCTTAGCGATTACCTCTCTTAAGAGGGTGGGAGATCTCCAGGCCCTGGCGGTAACGCCAGCTTGCTTGGAGTTTGCCCCTGGCAAAGTAAAGGCCTTTTTGCACCCGAGTCCGGGCTACGTGCCTAAAGTTCCTTCGAGTACGGCTCGCTCTGTAGTCCTTCAGGCATTCCATCCTCCACCTCATGTGTCGGCGGGAGAAGAGAGGCTTCACTTGCTCTGCCCCGTCAGAGCTTTGAGTGTATACTTGGAAAAGTCTGCTTCTTGGAGAAGATCTGACCAGTTGTTAGTATGCTTTGGGTCACCTAAGAGGGGCTCCCGGCGACCAAACAAACTATAAGTAACTGGATTGTCCAGGCTATTACTGAGGCTTACAAGGTGCGTGGGGTTCCTTCACCTTTGGCCTTAAGGGCTCACTCGACTAGAGGCATGGCTTCCTCTAGGGCCCTTCTGTCGGGAGTACCTCTGCAGGAGATTTGTGAGGCAGCCGGCTGGGCTACCCCGCATACTTTCATCAGGTTTTACAGTCTCAGCCCTTGCTGAGTGCCTAATCAGTTTCACTCTGGGGCGGGTCTGTTCGGTGCGTGGCCTAGTGGGTACTCGTTCCCCAAAGAGTCGATTTTATCGACGCAGTGTTGAGTTCCCTCGATAGGGAACGTCTCGGGTTATGACTATAACCCTTGTTCCCTGAGAAGGGAACGAGACACTGCGTCGTGTTGCCACGCCCCCTTTTCAGACCCTTGAGCGTCTTGCTTCATCGCGAGGCTAGTGTGTGTTGTGACAGCGTCACTTTTATACTTCCGGGTATGCCGTCACATGTTACGTCACGACGCAACACCAATCAGGATTGGATTAGTTTCATTCATACTTCAGAGGCGCACGCTTAGGGAGCGTCCCCAAAGAGTCGATTTTATCGACGCAGTGTCTCGTTCCCTTCTCAGGGAACAAGGGTTATAGTCATAACCCGAGACGTTTTCTTGCATGTTAATTCTTATAACATACTGTAAGCTCAGTACAGGAGGAAAATGGGAATTAATGAATGCTATAACATGTTTTTTTTATTGACAGGTTATGTTAAAGAGATTGGTTGTTGTTAACACTTGATATTGTTCCATATCTTACATAATTGTGTTATAAATAATCTGCCTCTTTCTTTGTTCCAGGAAATTATAATGCTGAGGTAGTAGTACTTTAAAGAGGGGAGATGTGGTGATATTTGTACAAGTTGGGATTGACTGTTAGCTTAAGGGTCCAGGTTGCTGGGCAACGGGGGCGGGGTGAGAACGTCTGTGAGTTTCTGTTTGATACTGCGCATGTGAATAAAGGCAGACTGAGTTCATCATCGAGTTGACGTCTCAATATCATGACAGTGGTTAACCTGCAATTTACACTTTAAGGGTTTTCTGGCAGTGTCGTGTAAGCAGCCCGTTAACTAATGATCTTTGTAATGGAAGTGAATCGATCAAAACTAACTTTAGCTGGACAATAGCCAAGTTTCCATCCACTTGTCAATCGAATTATCTGAAGTTAAAAAACGGCTTTAAAGCAAATAAAAACCTGTGTGTAATGACGTCACGTTTTGCGATCAAATTGCTATATAGAATTGATTTGAGACATTTTAAGTTGTTTCCATTTATTTTTCGCACAGAATCGCACAACATTCAAGCAAACATTTGCGAAAAAAGTTTTGCTGGACAAAATAGATCGCGCCATGGCGATGCATCTATCAACAAATGATCAATATTGCACAAGTTGTAAGCTAATAGTGCTTATGTGCCAGCTAATAGCGACATATGCAAGGGATAATGTATAGCGAGGCAGTTGTTAGCCTGCCCTGAGGGGGTTATATTTGCTGTAACAACCACCTCGCTATACATTATATACATACAGTCATGGTCAAAACTGATGGCACCCCTGGTAAATATGATCAAAACTGGCTACAAAAAGTACATCTAGATTGTTTATCCTTTTGATCTTTCATTTAAAAAATTGCCAAAATTCGAACCTTTCATTGAAGTAAAAGAATTGAAATTGGGGGAAATCACATTATAAAATAAATGTTTTTCTCCAAAACACGTTGGCCACAATTATTGGCACCCTTTCATTAAATAATTTTTGCAATTTCCTTTTGCCAAGATACCAGCTCTGAGTCTTTTCCTATAATGCCTGATAAGTTTGGAGAAGAAAGCCAGAAGCCTGTGCCATTTGAAGATCCAGTCATGTCTGACACCTGAATTTGCTGGAGTTTGTTCTTGGTTGAGCAAGGATGATTTTTCTTGAAACCCTCCCAAACAACATGTGGTGATGTAGGTTTTTTTTTTCTTCGCTTTCTGACCCCAAGACTCAACTAATCTCTGCAATTGACCTATGGCTATACCATGCCCTCAAACGCGATGAGCCAATCACAGTGCGCAGCTAACCCAATACACTCGGACATTCTCTGCTTCCAGTCAAATGAACGACAGTTAGTCTGTTTTCATTCGTTTTTTCTTGTCATTTTAAGTTTAAAATAGTCAACGGTGTGCATGGGGTACTAGGTCTAGGTTCCCGAGAGGCTGGGTGACGGTGTGTATTTTTGTTTACCCTTTCCCAAGCCACATCTCAACCGAGATTCAGCCTCATGATAAGTGTCTGCTCTGGATTAAGTTATACGATTAAGTTATGCGGTAGACCACAACACCAACTAAACATGGATAAATTGAACAAGGATGTCTACATCTGATCTAAGTTAAGTGTTGCATGTTGGACTCGGTCCATCCAGGAGAGGCCGAGGATCTTCTGGAGACAACGGATGTGGAAGGATTGCAAAAGAATGATGTGTCGGCTGTATGTTTCTGCCCCATAAAGCAGGGTGGAGACACACACAGTATTATAGACGGCAACCTTGGTGCTGACCCTCAAATTTCTGTTTTCAAAAACCCTAATACGAAGGCGACCAAATGCTGATGAGGTATGACAACCAAATGCTGATGACACACACACACACACATTCAAATTTGCCGCTCCTATTACCAGGTGCACACGAGACACATAGCATTTGATCATTCAAACTCAAAGTACCCATCGTCCTGTTACAATAAGCTCACATCGCATATACACGCGTACATATGTTCAAATAGATTTACCTGTTCATGATGAGTAGATGTTAGTTGTGGAAGAGACAGATTGAACGTGATTGTTGGTATCGTGGGCTATTTATAGCGCACTGTCGCGTCTCTAATAATGGCGTCACCCGGAACAGAGGGTAGCTATGTGTCATGTGATGTGGGAAATGTTTTTGTGTGCATAGTTAAATTATGTCTTAAAAGAATATTACTTGATGTTGGTATGTATTTTATGGGTATATATTAATGTTTAATGTTTATTAGTGCAAGTTTATGTAGTACTTAAGCCCTGTAAAATTTCATATTTCCCCTGGTTTTTGGTAAATGGTTGGCTCCAATAGGGGAGGAGCCAACAGTATAAAAGAGTGGCTGATTATTCATTCAGGGTCTCTTGGTAGGCTGATACGTGAGTGTGCAGTTGTGGTGCCACGAACAAATTAAATAATGAAGTGATGAAACCGTGTATTGTGGATATGTGTTTACAAGGTTTTATTTATTTTTATTTTGTTTAGTTTCATATTTTTGCCGGTGGAATAGTTGATTATTTTTGTATAGTTCAGAGGGCTGTTTCACAAAAGCAGAATTTAAAAAATCCAGGATAAGAGATAAAGCTGGGCTTGACCTAGTGTGATCAGTGCATCCTGGCTTTATCAGTTTCACAAAGGCCAAACCAGGCTCAGGAGGAGCGGTTACTGTATGTCAAGCTAGGTGTAAATTCAGATAAGTGGGTGTCAACAGCTTTCTTCAACAGACCACACAGTCCATCACAGATTCATTGATGCTACAATGGATGAGTTGCGTGCGCCATACTTCCAGTGTTGGGTGTAACTAATTACTAAGTAATTAGGGTAACACTTTAAAATAATGGTCCGTAGTTAACAAGTAGCTATGCAGGAAGTAATAGGTAGTACTGCATTAACACCGAATTAACTAATATGGAAGCAATATTAACTAAGCATTAAGTAATAGTAATTTAGTACAAAGGTAGTTCCTTGGTAGCTATTTGAGTATTACTAAAGAAATATATCCTCATTGAGAACTACTTGTGAACTAAGAAATAATAGCCAATTAATTACTAATCACAAAAGTAACATGTCTAAAAAGTGAACAATTGTGGGGGTTTTATACTCTTAACATAGTCATAACATTTCAGAAGCATGTGCCTCAAATGGGTTCTTTGTGGAAACCAGTTTATGAAGTTTATACATCCCCCCCAAATACATTAGCTAGGTTGAGATTGTGACCACTACTCTTGCCAGGATGGACGCATGTTCTCTGTTTATTTAAAACTTAAACATAAAATAATACTAATAATGACAGTTTTTAAAAAATAAACCTTAAATAATTAGGAAGTGATGCTGACACTCTCATGATTGGATTAGTTCATTATTATGAGCTCTACTGAATGTCAGTCACATATATCTCAGACTCCAAAGACCTATAACTTTATGTTACAGTAGCTGCCTGAGGAGGACTTCTCTTTAGGACATGAATATAAACATTGATGTTCACTTGTCAAAAACAATTAGTATCTTTAATGAAGAAATTGGCTGCATTTATGTTACGATAAGCCCAAAACCACATCTTCCAGATTACAGTGTTTGTTAGAATATTAGTGCCTCACAGAACCTGTACAGTACATGTCAAATATAAAATTAAATTATTGTATCATTTGTGAAAAACATGTTAACTCCTCAATAACTACTTAAGCGTTACCTTGTCATCTCGCAGGAACTACTAGTGATGTGGCCCATTATTTTAAAGTGAAAAACATGTTAACTCCTAACTAGTTACCCAACACTGCATACTTCACACCAAATGAGCAACATCTTTTAATGGAGACTTACGAGGAATTGAAGCACATCATACTCAGAAAAGGAAACACTGCCGCTATTATAAAGGAGCGAGAGAGGGCATGGCAAACAATAGCGGATCGACTGAATGCGCTACTGAAAACGTCATAATTATACATTCAAGGAGTTACTTGTCATTTGCTCAAATGTATAACTGTAAACTTAAAAATGAACAATGGAAGTCAATGATGTAACATGTGTGAATCTGGCAGCTGATTAATTTACTCTTTTTTGTTACACATCCTATCAATATTTATACAGAACAAACATGACTGGACCAAAGAGGACCTGGCAACAGGTCAAGATCAAATATAAGAACATTTTGCAGACTGGTAAGTGTCTGATAAAATTTTGGGACCCAGCAGTCTGCACAGGTAGCGGATGCCATCCCCAGAAAAGCAGTAGGCTAACGCTCTTGCAGGTAATTGTCGGGAAAAGCCAATGGGTCGGAAAGGCCTTCTCAATATAAGTGCCTTATCATCTACGACGTCATCCAAAAATGGGCATGCCATTGTAAAGGACGAAACATGTGTTTAGAGCTACTTATATTGCCTGACTTGATTGACAAAACGTTTGCTTCTTTATCAGCCATTTCTCTAATTCCCTCATCACATACAATAGCCTATTAAAGACCAATCTGTCAAACTTAGAATTAAGCAGTCTTCAAAAACACAATTGAACAGTAATGCCCATATGGATAATTATTATTATAGTTAATAATGGTAGGCTACCATTATGTTACAGTAATAATAGTAGGCTACTTGACTGAATTCCAATATGTATCTGAGGTATTTTAATGCAGGCTGATAAAAATTGTGCTGAACACATAGATGACAAAACGGAATAACTGACAAAACACATTGGTTTCTGATCGGCGTGACCTCTGACTGAACAGATAAGGCACCAGGATTGACTAAGCCTGGCTGTTAGCCTGGTCTGGAGCAGGCTAGCTGCACAGAATAAATCACTATGGTAACTTATGTGCTACTGCTTTCGTGAAAACGAGTCCCGGCTTAATTCAGCCAGGATATCTGGAAAATCCTGGCTTAATCCGCTATCTTGGTTTTGTGAAACAGCCCTCAGGACTCACTTGTAAATAAGTTTCACCTCAATGTAAATAAACTATCATTTTGCACCATAGTGCATTTGCGAGTTGGGCCATCATTTTTATCTTGGTCCATACCACGTCCAGGGAGTGGAGCATCAAAACCCACTTCCTACACCGAGATAACAAATGTTAACAATATTGTGCTGAATGATTCATGTAAATACTGTAGCACCAAACGTTGATGGCAACGATACGTGGTTTATCACGTTTACACTGTGACCTGTACATTTTTGCCTGGAGCTGAAGCTTTTTCAAGCTCAGTGAAGCTGAAGTCAAGTCAAGTCAAGTCACATTTATTTATATAGCGCTTTTCACAATACAGATTGTATCAAAGCAGCTTCACAGTGATAACATGAAAGTAGCACAACACAGATCAACAACATTGCTAAACACTAAATAACCCCAACTGAGCAAGCCAAAAGTAAGGCGACAGTGGCAAGGAACCAAAACTCCATCAGATTGGATGGAGAAAAAACCTTGGGAGAACCCATACTCAGTCGGGGGCCAGTTCTCCTCTGGCTTACATTCATATTGTTTATATATAAATATTAAATATAAATATTGTTTATGTATAAAACGGCGCCATAACATATCGCAGGCGTTGAGTCCTCTCTTCACAGGCGTTGGTCTTCTCATCACAGGCGTTGGAGCATCCGAAATCCCCGTGAGAGGCTGGAGACAAAACTGGACCTGACGAACGCCATTTTTCTCGGGACAAGCGTCCCGAGATAACAGCAGAAAGGCAGATGGGAAATAATTAGCATAGCTAATGTTCATAATGATTTCCATTATACGGGAGTCGGTGTTAGAAACCACTATCTCACAGACTCTCCGTAACCTGAACTCTCCGCAACCCAACAATACGCGCCGACCCGTTTGACTAAGGCTGTCGAGCCCCACTGGCGCGGAAATGCGTTTCAGTGGAAAACGGTTCCGGTACGGCATAACAGAGGACTAAAAGGTAAGCATTATGTGAATGCTTGACTAAAGAGATGCGTCTTTAATCTAGTTTTAAACTGTGTCAGCGAGTCAGAGCCTCGGACCGTATCGGGAAGGCTATTCCAGAGTTTTGGAGCTAAATGCGAGAACGCCCTCCCTCCTTTAGTGGACTTCGATATCCTAGGAATGACCAGAAGCCTTGAATTTAGTGATCTTAAGGAACGCGGTGGATTGTAGGGCGAGAGAAGGTCCGTTAAGTACATAGGAGCTAAACCATTTAGGGCTTTATAGGTTAGTAGCAGTATTTTGTAATTGATACGGAACTTAATAGGTAACCAGTGTAGAGATGATAAAATCGGTGTTATATGATCATATTTCCTTGACCTAGTAAGAACTCTAGCAGCTGCATTTTGTACTAACTGTAGCTTGTTTATTGAGGATGCAGGACAACCGGCAAATAAAGCATTACAGTAATCTAGTCTCGAGGTCATGAATGCGTGAACTAATTTTTCTGCATCAGAAACAGATAGCATGTTACGTGGCTTAGCAATGTTTCTAAGGTGGAAAAAGGCTGTTCTTGTAACATATGAAATATGATTTTCGAAAGACAAGTTGTGGTCTAGTATAACACCCAGGTCTTACTGTAGTGGATAAAGTAACAGGACATCTGTCTATATTAAAGTTGTACTGTAAGAGGTTTTGTGAGTAGTTTTTTGGACCAATAAGTAATACCTCCGTTTTATCTGAATTTCATAGCAGGAAATTACGCGTCATCCAGAATTTTTTATCTTTGAGACACTCTGTCCCAGACAGCAAACTGACATTGAATCAACGTGGAAACGACGTCTCTCATGACATTGAAACAACGTTGATTTGCTCATCGAATTAACGTTGAACCAACGTCAGACGCGGCATTCTTCAAAGCTAAATGAAATCGAAAATTGGTTTGCTTTCATAACGTTGAAACAACGCGTTGATTTCAAGTTGATTTTCCGTTAGTTTTGAAAGAATGACGCATCTGACGTTGGTTCAACGTTAATTCGATGAGCAAAACAATGTCAGATCAACGTTGTTTCGATGTCATATTTCCACGTTGATTCAATGTCAGTTTGCTATCTGGGTGTCATTTTAGATGAGTTAGTGTTTTCATCTGGTCGTGATGAAATATATAATTGAGTGTCGTCAGCGTAACAGTGGAAATTAATTCCATGTTTTCTTATAATATTACCAAGTGGCAGCATATATATTGAGAATAGCAGAGGGCCTAAAACCGATCCTTGCGGTACTCCATACTGACGTTATCTTTGATTTTTTCCCATTTAAACAGACAAAATGAGAACGGTCCGATAAAACCAGCTTAATGCCTGTCCCTGAACACCAGTGTAGTTTTGTAGTCGATCCAAGATTATTTTATGATCTATAGTGTCGAACGCAGCGCTAATGTAACAAGGGCCCTCAACGTAGGTTGGAGCAATGGACCAGTTTCTAGGTCGGTGGAGAACAGAATATTGGCAGTAAATGAATCACAGACATCAAGTAAGGAAAGTATTTGTAATTTTAAATTGAACAGTCACATACATAAAATGAAACAACAATAATAACAAAACAATAAAATAATACACAAATTATAAACCTTCTGTGGTCTTTTGAATTTCTTATCTTATTCTTTCAAGGTTTAAATCCCTTTTTTTTTCTTTTCCTTATATCAGTTTAATCAATGTTATCTATTTTGTCTCTGTTTACATATGTCTTTAGTAGGACTCTTATTAGATTGTTCTGTATTTCTTTTGGACAGCTCCCTGTCTTTCGGTTTTTTATTTTAGAGTTTAAGGTTCTTATTCTACTCTGCTTGTTGTGCCATAATTTCCTATACCGTGTTTAAACAAACCAAAATAATCCCTTCAATAAAATAAAATGATGTAAACAATAATTTGACCAACTGAAACTTCTTGTCACAATGAATTGGTAAAAGGAAATTCAATATTCACATGTGACTCACATTCAATAACGTTAAATAAACAACACCCTTGTTTTAACTCTTTGTTTGAATTGTCTCTTGAATATCGTCCAGAAAATCCTTTAAGAGATCCAGTGGGTAAATGCGCAATCAGTTCAATCCTACCAGTTCGAAGAAGTGGTCCAAACAGAACAAAGCAAAGTCCTCCTAACTGATGAAATTGATGTCTCTGGCGCAACGAAAACCTTGTGATACAGCAAAAATGTCTTTTCCCCAGGCTCAGAAATCAGCATTCAATTTTGGGTGGCTCGCCATCTCAAATCCATGAGAGAATTTTTTCAATGAAGCAGTAAACCTGACCTGTTTTACCAAAACAGTGTCATTAACATTCAATATTACTGTTTTTTATAACTTCTCTGCTCTTTAAACAATGTTTAAATATACAGTTTCACTTTCATGACGAACGTGTGATATCTCACAGGCATATTAACAATGTGCAAATCAATATACATTCATAGCTAAGCAAAAATATATTACTCAACATTTCAAAAATCACATTAACATTCAGAAAATGTGCAATATAGACTTCACAGTGTGCATAATATGCATAATGACATAAAATAAATCCCTTTTAGAAAATAAAACACAAATAAACTCACCAAATCCCGAGTTTCACAGGTTTTTTTTTTACACCCGTTTCAGATTCAAAGAAGCTTCACAATCGGCTAGCATCTGCACTCAAATCAGCAATCACCATTCTAAAATGATTCATCATCGTCAACCACAAAGTATTATAAAGTTGCTTATAACCTTATTAAATGAATTTTAACAATATAAACCTTATTAATCCATTTCTGCATCACTCATCTCGTGTTCAGCGCATCTCTCATCTCGCGTTCAGCGCGTCTCGCACACTTCCGTGTGTCATGCGCTGACGTCATACGCAACTTGTGTACGTGTAATACATCACGTGTTCGGTGCTAAATTACATTGCTTTTTATTTCAATTTATATTAATTAATTCACAATGTATATGAATAGATCGTTTCAACTTTTTAATTTAAAGTTTAGCTATTAGAACATGCAATTATATTATCCAAATTTAACATGGGTTACACCCTCCCCTCTTAAAATCCACGCAAGTCCCTTTGCGTTGTGATAATGCCTTATAATCAATGTTAAGGCCTATTTCTTAGGGTGTTTAACCGATCTGGGTTGCTCTAACGTTTCAATGAAAGCTGTGTTCAACCCTTGCAGAAGAGATTGAATAATAGATATCATGGGATTCCCCAACTCAGGGTAAGTCAATCTTTTGGATCTTTGTCTCACTCTTTTGGACATCCTTAATCTACTTTCAGCTTCACATTCATCCGATTCTGTGTCTTCTTCAGGTGTTGCAGATTCAATCAGATCCAGTCTGTCTCCTTCCACTGGAATATGAGGTATGGATTTTTGATTTTGTTCTGTGTTAGTGTTGGTTTCATTCTCCATTCTGGAATTTGCATGGGAATTCAGACTTTGTTGCTCTGTTTCAGACAGACATATTCTCTCTTCCAACACTTCCCTTTCAGGTATCACATCACTGTGGACAGAGGCTGGTTCAGAAAAAGACTGAGTTTCAGGTAAGTATGCTGGTTCAGGTAAGTATTCTTCATGTGTACCTTCAATGATGTTGGCACTGGCAAGGTTTGAATCAGGTTGCATCTGGGTAACAGGTTCAACATTTCTGAATGGAATTTTTCTTGATGTTCTCACAACGTCAAATTCCTTAACGAATTTCACTGGAGTGGTTTTGGAATTGGGCTCAATTTCTTGCACCAGATAATCATCGTCATCTCCCTCGTCATCCAGACCTTGCTCTGAACTCTCTGGTTCTTCCTCATTTACCTCTTTCGGAACTGTTCTCCCTCTTTGTGACTTAAGTACCATTTTCTCTTCATCCACAGAGGGTGACAAGAAACCACAAGGCAATAATAAGTCCCTATGGAGCGTCCGCAAAGGTCCTTCCTTTCCTTCTGGTTTCACGGTGTAAACAGGAAGCTCACCAGCTCGGTTCACCACAATGTATACTTCAGAGTCCCATTTATCAGCCAATTTGTGCTTCCCTCTGAGACGCACATTTCTGACAAGAATTCGATCACCCTCATCAAGTGAAGATTCGGTCACTCTTTTGTCATACCGTGTCTTGTTCCTTGCTGCAACCTTTGCTGCATTCTTTCTGGCAAGCTCATAACTCTCCTGCAAATGTGTTTTCAAAGTTTTCACATACTGGGAATGGAACTCATTATGGCTGTTACTCACAGGTGCTCTAAAAGCGAGATCTATTGGCAACCTAGGCTGCCGGCCAAACATCAGCTCATATGGAGTGAACCCTGTAGTTTCATGTTTAGTGCAATTATATGCATGCACAACAGGCTTCACAAAGTCTCTCCAATGGGTCTTGTCTTTGTTTCCCAGAGTACCCAGCATACTCAACAGCGTTCGGTTGAACCGTTCAACCGGGTTTCCTCTGGGATGATACGGTGTGGTTCGGACTTTCCGAATGCCAGCAATCTCACACAACTCTTTAATGGTCTTGCTCTCAAAATCAGGCCCCTGATCACTATGAAGCCTTTCAGGTATGCCATAGTGCACAAAGAAGTTTTCCCAAAGGCTTTTTGCGACTGTCTTGGCCTTCTGATTTGATGTGGGGACCGCTACAGCGTACTTCGTGAAATAATCAGTTATCACCAAGATGTCCTTTGTATTGCTACGATCTGGTTCCAAAGATAGGAAATCCATACATACCAACTCAAGTGGCCTAGATACTTGAATATTCACTAATGGCGCTGCTCTCTCAGGTGGAGTCTTTCTGCACACGCACCGGTTGCACGTCTTGATCTTCACCTCCACATCTGTAGCCATCCTTGGCCAATAAAAACGGGTTCGGGCGAGGTCAAGGGTTCTTTCCATACCCATATGGCCCATATTGTCATGCAGTTGCTCCAAGACAAGAGGCCTCAAATTCTTTGGGAGAACAAGCTGGTAAGTCGTATGTTCACCAACCACTCTTTTCCTATAAAGGATACCGTCCTTCAGCTCTAACTTTTTCCATTCTCGTAGGAAAAATGGGAGTTCTGGTAATTCTTTCCTCAGTACAGGCAAAGAAGGTTTCCCTGATTCCAGCTGTAAGACGACTTCCTGTATTGCTGGGTCAGCTCTTTGTTCATCTTTCAGCTCTTTCTCTGTCATCTGAGGAACCACTGGAAATCCTTCAAAGCATCCATAAGTCTCAGGAATCGCCTCTGAACTCACAGAAAGGGACTCAATCAGAGGAATGTAATCATCGTCCTCAGCTGTGCGTACCAGATGTTTATCGTTGATAGCTTGGACTACATCACTGGAGACCAAGACTGAATTCCCCTCCTCAGGTAAGTGGTGCAAAGTGAACTGACGTATGCGTTCCTGCTCCTTCTGTGATATCATGTCGTTGGTAAGCATTCCATGAGGCCGTCTTGACAATCCATCTGCATCTAAGTTACTCTTTCCTGGCCGATATTGAAGAGTGAAAGAGAATGTGGACAAGGCAGAAAGCCATCTGTAACTTGTCGCGTCCAGTTTTGCAGATGTCAACACATAAGTCAACGGATTGCTATCTGTGACCACTTTGAAATTGCTTCCATACAGGTAATCAGAAAACTTCTCCGTGACTGCCCATTTTAGGGCCAAGAACTCGAGCTTGTGAGCAGGGTAACGAGCCTCACTCCTTGAAAGCCCACGGCTGGCGAAAGCAATTGCTCGCAGTTCTCCCCCTTGCTGCTGGTAAAGTGCGGCACCTAGCCCGGTGGTGCTGGCATCGGTGTGCAACTCGTATGGCAGTGTGGGGTCAGCAAATCCCAATACGGGTGCTGTGGTGAGTTTCTCTATGAGCGTGTCAAAAGCCTGTTGACAACTTTCTGTCCATCTTCCTCCAAAAGGCACTTTAGGACTCAGGTAAGACGTTATCTTGCTCTTGCCTTTACAGTTCTTGCGGAGCGGTGGATATCCGACAGTCAAGTCATTTAGTGGCTTTGCGATCTTGGAGTAATCTCGGATAAAACGGCGATAATAGCCAGAAAACCCCAAGAAAGAGCGCAATTCTTTGAGAGTCTTAGGACTTGGCCAGGTTTTAATGGTCTCTATTTTTTGAGGATCGGTTTCCACGCCATTCTGTGACACAACATGTCCTAAATACCTAACAGACGTCTGGAGAAACTTACACTTCTCTACAGAAAGCTTCAATCCATATTCTTTCAAGCGATTTAGGACATGCAAAAGGCGGATTTCATGTTCTTCTAGTGTCTCAGAAAATATGATTAAATCATCCAAGAATACCAGAACTTCAGTGAGGTTAATATCGCCCATACACTTCTCCATTAGGCGCTGAAATGTACTGGGAGCATTCGTTATCCCCTGGGGCATTCGATTGAACTCCCAGAACCCAAGAGGACAAACAAAAGCGGTTTTGTGCTTATCCTTCTCCTCCACTTCAATCTGGTAATAGCCAGACTTAAGATCAAGCACTGAAAACCACTTGGCTCCACGCAGTGCCGAAAAGGCTTCTTCAAGATTTGGCAGTGCATAAGCATCCTTTATGGTCTGTGTATTCAATTTACGATAGTCGATACATAGCCTCACATCGCCGTTTTTCTTTTTGACAACCACAATGGGTGACGAAAAGGATGATTCCGATTCCCGGATGATTCCAGCCTCAAGCAACTCTTCCAGATGTCGACGAACTGCCTCGAAGTCATCAGGATGTATGGGTCGGGCCCTGTGCTTAAAGGGAGTATTGTCATGTAGCTTGATGCTGTGCTTCACCTTGTCAGTTCGCCCAACATCGAAATCATGCATAGCAAAAACTTCTGACATGTCCCTTAACTTCTGGGAATTCTCTCCTTCCATTCTGTGGTTAGTGGGGAGTCATCAAAATCAAAGCAGAGTTCCTTAGTAGATCTCTCTTCTCCATTGGAGGACACGTCACCCTTCGGAGTGCTCTTACTTGAAATTACTCTCTGTATGGCATGGACTTCTGCAATTACACTCTTTCCAGGAATGGTGATATCATGATCAGTCTCATTCTTAAGCACTACAGAGACTTTACGAGATGGATGCTTAGGCAAGTCAAGAAGACAGCTTGCAACTAAAAGTCCTCCAGGAACAGAAGAATGAGAGGGGGGTTCCATGACTACCCACTTATCCGTCACTTGTCCTTTTACACTCACAACTCCCTCCATGACAAGATTCTGCCCTGCGAGTACGATAGTGGCATCAGCGGTGGGGAGTCTGACAACTCCTACATTACTGTTTACTCTCTGATTCCGTCGATATTCAATCGTTCTCACTACTGCCTTATAACCAAATGGAATGAATTTGCAGACAGTGTTATTGGCTTCAAGATGCTTCCCATATGCCAAGTCTAAAGTATTGGTACCTATGAGCACTTTTGGCTGAGCTGTACCACTTGTATCAGGAACAACCAGCGCAAGCGTTGACACTTCTACAGTACTCCCAAGAAAATCCTCAGGGAACTTGACCCTCATTTCCACATAACCCAAATAGGGTACTACCTGTCCATTCGCAGCCTCCACTTCCAGCAGATTCTCCAAAGGGATTATGGTTAGCTCAGGCAGAGATTGCTCATGATAGGATTTTGAGATTGTCGTCACTTGCGACCCTGTGTCCAGGAGGCAGGAACATAGTTTCCCTTCTATGTACACTTCAGCTGTACACTTAGCCCCTATCAGCCCTTTTGGGAGGCTGGCAAATGGACCTTTGCTGTTGGAAAACTCTGAACTACCCCTTCTTCCTGTGGATCTTTTGAGACTAGTTTTGCATATGGTAGCCCTTGTACGTCTCGCTACAGGGGCTAATTCCAGTTTAAAGACTCTGAGGCCCCTTGGCACTGTTGGCGGTCCCACAGACTCTGCCGTTCCCTCAGCTGCTTCCGTTTCTCATTCACTAAAGATGGGTTTGGTTCGTTCTCGCAACCAGACACAATATGTCCATCTTCGCCACAGCGGAAACAATAACCTGGCTTAGGTCTATCTAGGGACGTTGGGACCACAGCTGAAACAGTGGGCTTAAAGTAAGCCTGTTTGGTCTCACGGTCTTTTTGCTTTTGGGGCTTTTGGGTTCCAAGCTTTGTGAACTGACTCTGGAGTTCTGCAATCTGTTTCTTCAAGTGGAGCACATCATCACCCTCTGTCCGTTTGACTTTCTGCTTACTGAGCTGATTTTGAAGTTTTGTAACTTGCCGTCTTAGTTCTGCAATCTCGCTTTCCTCTGATGCCGCACCATCATCCAAGTCCAAGGAGCTTGTGGATACAGCATTTGAGCTGACTCTATGTCGATGCACATTCAGATGCTGACGCATACGGCTCTCTTTGGCAGAATGTCGATTTTCTTCACTGCGCAACTGCAGAAGCAGTTCAGAAAACGAAGGTGGACTCTCTCGTTTAGCCTCGAGCTGGAGGTTTGTTATCAACGTGTCATTCCAACAGCCTCGACAGAACTGTTTCAAGAGCTGTTTATCAGCCTCAGCTTTGGAAACGGCACCTCTTTTTATTGCTTTTAAGAGAGCTGATTGTAAACGCTGTAGGTACAAGGAAGGCTTTTCACCTGTATTTTGCAATGTGTTCAAGAATTTAGCAAAAAGATCATCTCCGTCCTCCACTACATCAAAAGCAGAATCCAGAATGTCGAGGTATGCATTAGGTAGGGCCGTTGCACCCAAATGCCTCACAATTTCCGATGCTGGAGGTAACAAACTGTCTAATATCTTCCTGGATCGGTGCAATTCAGAAAGCGAAGGATCTTGGAGAATCAATTCAACACTCCCTCTCCAGACATCATAATCGACTTCAGTGCTTGGACGTGGAATTTTCCCAGAGAACACTCTAAGTCTGAACGGTGCATGCATGTGGGAAGTTCCCTCATTCTTTATTAGATGTTCGACTACCACACGCTGGATTTCAGGTGGATTTACATCAACCATATCAAAAGCTGGCGTTCTCTTTCCAAAGGCCACTGAACGCAAAGTGTCTGGACTTTGACACCCCTCTGCGCTTTTGCCATCTTTGAATGAGGTAAGAGGATCGTGTGCGGGAGTGCTAGTTCCCAAAGAAGACTTTGGTTCATTCTTGTCTGTTGCGATTTCAGCTCTTGATGTAGTGACTTGAGATAACTGTTCTTGCAGAAGTTCCTCAAAAGTCCTTCCACTGATTGTAGCTAATTTCTGCAGCTCAGCAAAGTAACAAGTGGTAGCTTGCTTGGTTGCTGCTGGCAAGTAAGTACTTGACAAGAGTGATATGACATAAGAGACATCATGAGAGCTTCTGAAAGTGTAAGGTAACACTGGCTCAAGAGTTACAAGGGCAGAGCAGCTTTCATATTCTACAATGACGTCTCCGTGAAAAGGCGAATTTAGGTCATCTACTCTTAGATGTCTATTAACGTGTCCGTGCTTGTTTAGAAATTCAATCAAGTCTTCGTCGCACTCTGTGTCAGTCAACCCATGAACTATCACGGAGTTTGCAACTTTAACATTCTCAGTTTCAACGATATCCATGTTTCTAAGGACTGACGCGATCTCAATTTTTGTAAAATCTGATTTTTCTCTCTTTTTCTTTTTTTTAGGAACCCGTTCAAGATATATTTACTACCACTGTTCTCCTGGCTGGCTCGCCAAGATTTATGTAACAAGGGCCCTCAACGTAGGTTGGAGCAATGGACCAGTTTCTAGGTCGGTGGAGAACAGAATATTGGCAGTAAATGAATCACAGACATCAAGTAAGGAAAGTATTTGTAATTTTAAATTGAACAGTCACATACATAAAATGAAACAACAATAATAACAAAACAATAAAATAATACACAAATTATAAACCTTCTGTGGTCTTTTGAATTTCTTATCTTATTCTTTCAAGGTTTAAATCCCTTTTTTTTCTTTTCCTTATATCAGTTTAATCAATGTTATCTATTTTGTCTCTGTTTACATATGTCTTTAGTAGGACTCTTATTAGATTGTTCTGTATTTCTTTTGGACAGCTCCCTGTCTTTCGGTTTTTTATTTTAGAGTTTAAGGTTCTTATTCTACTCTGCTTGTTGTGCCATAATTTCCTATACCGTGTTTAAACAAACCAAAATAATCCCTTCAATAAAATAAAATGATGTAAACAATAATTTGACCAACTGAAACTTCTTGTCACAATGAATTGGTAAAAGGAAATTCAATATTCACATGTGACTCACATTCAATAACGTTAAATAAACAACACCCTTGTTTTAACTCTTTGTTTGAATTGTCTCTTGAATATCGTCCAGAAAATCCTTTAAGAGATCCAGTGGGTAAATGCGCAATCAGTTCAATCCTACCAGTTCGAAGAAGTGGTCCAAACAGAACAAAGCAAAGTCCTCCTAACTGAAGAAATTGATGTCTCTGGCGCAACGAAAACCTTGTGATACAGCAAAAATGTCTTTTCCCCAGGCTCAGAAATCAGCATTCAATTTTGGGTGGCTCGCCATCTCAAATCCATGAGAGAATTTTTTCAATGAAGCAGTAAACCTGACCTGTTTTACCAAAACAGTGTCATTAACATTCAATATTACTGTTTTTTATAACTTCTCTGCTCTTTAAACAATGTTTAAATATACAGTTTCACTTTCATGACGAACGTGTGATATCTCACAGGCATATTAACAATGTGCAAATCAATATACATTCATAGCTAAGCAAAAATATATTACTCAACATTTCAAAAATCACATTAACATTCAGAAAATGTGCAATATAGACTTCACAGTGTGCATAATATGCATAATGACATAAAATAAATCCCTTTTAGAAAATAAAACACAAATAAACTCACCAAATCCCGAGTTTCACAGGTTTTTTTTTTACACCCGTTTCAGATTCAAAGAAGCTTCACAATCGGCTAGCATCTGCACTCAAATCAGCAATCACCATTCTAAAATGATTCATCATCGTCAACCACAAAGTATTATAAAGTTGCTTATAACCTTATTAAATGAATTTTAACAATATAAACCTTATTAATCCATTTCTGCATCACTCATCTCGTGTTCAGCGCATCTCTCATCTCGCGTTCAGCGCGTCTCGCACACTTCCGTGTGTCATGCGCTGACGTCATACGCAACTTGTGTACGTGTAATACATCACGTGTTCGGTGCTAAATTACATTGCTTTTTATTTCAATTTATATTAATTAATTCACAATGTATATGAATAGATCGTTTCAACTTTTTAATTTAAAGTTTAGCTATTAGAACATGCAATTATATTATCCAAATTTAACATGGGTTACACCAAGATCAAGTAGGACTAGTATTGAGATACAGCCTTGGTCAGAAGCTAAAAGTAAATCATTTGTAATTTTAACTAGCGCAGTTTCTGTACTATGATGCGGTTTGAATACTGACTGGAATTTTTCATAGATATCATTTTCTTGCAAAAAAAGAGTACAATTGACCGGATACAACTTTTTCTAGTATTTTGGACATAAATGGAAGATTTGAAATGGGTCTGTAATTTGCCAAGTTATTTGCATCTAATTGCGGTTTCTTAATGAGAGGTTTTATTACTGCCAGCTTGAATATTTTTGGAACATGACCTAAAGATAAAGACGAGTTAATAATATTGAGGAGAGGCTCTTCCACTACAGGTAATAGTTCTTTCAGTAGTTTAGTGGGTATTGGATCTAATAAACATGTTGTTGGTTTAGAAGCAATGATACGTTTATTTAGCTCTTCCTAGTTGTAAAGCGGTGTAGTTGTTCTAGAGGGGCCATAATTGAAGCTGAGTCATAAGACACCATTAGAGGATTGTACATTTATAATTGTGTTTCGGATGCTTTCTATTTTCTCATTGAAGTAATTCATAAAATCATTACTACTAAACTGTAACAGTATATTTTGCTCTGGTGATGTCTGTTTATTTGTTAGTCTAGCCACGGTGTTAAATAAAAACCTTGGATTATTTTGGTTATTTTCGATTAGTTTGCGGAGATGCTCAGCCCTGGCTGTTTTTAGTGTCTTTTTATAACGTGACATACTGTCTTTCCACGCGATTCTAAAGACCTCTAAATTAGTTTGTTTCCATTTACGCTCTAAGTTTGGAAATTCTCTCTTGATAGCATGCGTAGCACTGTTGTACCATGGTGCTTTAGTTTTCTCTCTAACCTTTTTTAATCTAATTGGTGCAACAACATCTAATGTACTAGTAAGAATGGTGCTTAAACTGCTAGTCATTTCCTCTAATTCATCTGTTTGTTTGGGTTCACTTAGCAGCTTAGATAGATCAGGTAAGCTGTTTGAGAATCCATCTATAGTAGTTGGAAGGATTGTTCTGCCTGGTCTATAACGTGGTGCAACATGACATATTTCAGCAGTACGTATTATGCAAGTCACCATGTAATGATCAGTGACATCATCGCTTTGCGGTATAATATCTATATCAGTTGGATCAGTTCCATATGATATAATTAAATCTAGTGTATGATTTAGACGGTGAGTGG
The DNA here is from genome assembly GCF_016745375.1 of Pimephales promelas. The sequence goes on along the minus strand of NW_024121106.1, from coordinate 333,591 downwards.
GACCACTGACGTTTTGTTTGACCCCAAAGGAGTTTAATAAGTCTGTAAATGCAGCCCCTAAAGCATCATTTGTATTATCTACGTGTATGTTAAAATCTCCAGCAATTATTGCTTTTTGTTTTGCTATAACACTAAAAAACAATGCATCTGGTTTGTCCAATGCTGTTGTTATGTCCATATCAAATAAATCAAAAAAATTTAAAAAATGTGACGCCAATCTCCTTTGTCCGGTTTGGGCTCCGAGATTGTACACTACACGCGCTGCCGCGTTCAGACGCTCTGAGCAGCTTTTCGTTTCGTTCGGTGGGCGCACTAAAGGTCTGGCCGCCTCTAAACAGACACTATCCAGATGGATAGTGGACGCTATTGTTTCTGTTTATGCGTCTAAAAACCTGCCATGCCCTCTGGGCATCAGGGCTCATTCCACTAGAGGCATGGCCTCATCGTGGGCATGGTCCAGCGGCATTTCCATTCAAGACATATGCGTGGCAGCGGGATGGGCTTCCCCTTCCACCTTTGTCAGATTTTACAATCTGGAAGTACCCGCCCAGCAGGCTAAACTACTTGCAGTCTAGTATGCTTCAGCTCTTCTGTTTTGAGCTGCACTATTGGGAGTCACACTCATACAACCAGCGTGCTGCTTGTTCTTCCCTCGTACTTATGTACTACACAATCCTGGCCCACTTGCTGGCCCTTTCATGTTCACATACATTATTAACTCCCGCTTATAAGGGTCCCCCGGGACTCATTGTGGATGCTTAGCGCGCACGGCGTTGACCAGGTGTTCCCGTAGCATAAGCTAGCTTACGCAATACGAGAGAACCTCTCGTAAGAGAACCAATCGGTTACCTAACGTAACCTCGGTTCTCTCTAGATGAGGGAACGAGTATTGCGTTCCCGGCCATGCTTGCGCTACTAGTGTTCTCGCTTCATTCAATGAAAACCGGAAAACAGCGGGAAACTCGCCAATTTATAGACTCGGGCCACGCCGTTTTGGCGGGCTTTGACGCAATGAGAGCGTGTCAGCTTCTCATTGGCCGAGAGTTCAACCGAGTTCCCTCATAGGCTGTAGCAGTTCTCCCTGAGCGAACCAATGAGCTGCTAGCTAGCCCGCTCATGGTCTGCTACAGATGAACTGCGTTGACAATGGATACAAAATTAAAGGATAATTTTTTGGCTTTAACTTCTCAGAAAAGATGAATCTTTGCTGTAGTGTAAGCTAGCTTATGCAATACTCGTTCCCTCATCTAGAGAGAACCGAGGTTACGTTAGTTAACCGATTCGTTTTATTTGAGTCCATTGTTGTTATATTATATATACCTATTTATTTATAGTATTGAAAGAATTTATAAAGTGTATTTATTGTTATGTAAGAAATTGCACTTCCCTAATTTTTTTAATCTGTTATTGCATTGTTGCTGTTTACTATATTTATAATTTGCACTACCTCCATTTTCTGTGTCCATTTTTGTTATTTTATAGATACCTATTTATTTATAGTATAAAGAATTTATAAAAATGTAATTATTATTGTTTTATAAGAAATTATAAAATAAGAAATCTGTGTCCCTTTTTTATTTGTAAACTTTTATCTTGAAGCATTCCAACTGCACTGCACCATTCTGCAGGTTGCACTACTTGCAAATAAACACTGAAAAAAATCTGATTGTGCGACACTTTTTACTTTTGTACATCAAACTGTTATTGCTTCTTGTTCATAAGACACATGCATCTTAGTATGTTTACTTTGAAGATTGTGGGTATGGATTCAACAGACACTTATGGTTGTATTTAATGCACATTTATTTCAGCACAACACTAGGGCTAATGTTTGTCAGAACACAACATACAGGCAATCTTATCGAGGAATGCCACGTCTTCATCCTTGCTTGGTAACACCATGTGAATCGGTACTTTTTGTGACAAAATAGTGTACTTGTTGCTGACGGTTCCAGTGACCCTTTACACATGAATTTGGAGGTGATCGATTTTTCTTGTGCTCTCCACATCTCTCGCATCCAGCTGACAGTGTCCTTTCGTGAAAGCAGGGATCTTTACCTTGGCACACATAAGTCGCACACTGTCCTGTATGTCTAAGCCGTGATCAGCCAACACCAAATCCCCAGGAAACAGTTTGTCCAGAATCCCATTTTAGCTAAATGTGCCACATGCAGCTGCATCAGCATCAAAAACAATATAAGGTCTTGTATTTGCTGGCTTTGTAAGGCTTACCTGGTGGAACAAGGTCATCCATAACTGTCTCATCCATCGCAGGTACTGTATATTGTCAGTCCTTTGCTGTTTTTTTTTCTTTTCCTGCCTTACATAGCGTTCAGTCTTTGTGGCCTTCTTCTCAGTGTGGCCTAGGTTTAGTGATGGTGCCTAATCCGGATGCGACTTGAACATTTCATTTGCTGGTTTTCCTGGTAACACAATCAAAATTATCATCCCATGGCAGAAGTGTTGAAAACATATAGTTCATAATGGTGTGATATATTTGTGTTGTGTTTGTGCGTAGTGTTGCGGTTGAAGGAAAGAAACAATGTATAAAAAGAAAATTGTACACCTTCTTTAATGTACAAGAATGAAAATGCAGGGAACATACACACTCTCATCGACACAGAGATACTCTGGAAGGTTATGTTTGGTCGTCTTACAGCCGAGATCCAAGCGAGCCGACGATTCTTTGTTATCTCAGATACCTGATCTCCGTAGGTGCGCTTCCAAGCATGAAAGAGGTGGAAAGTTGTTCCATTTTTCACCTTTTCCCCATGCTGATTATGTGTTGCGCTGTTACACCCCACAATACAGCAACAGGTTACCATGGTTGAAATAGTACGTTGAAGTATGAAACAGCAGTCCACAATAGTCCGAGGAGAAGTAAAGCAAGCTGTCAATATGGTGGCCATGCCAAGTAATGAAGTCACGGTGGCCAAGCCCTATAAACCCAATCAGTAATCAGCTAAGGACAAGATAAATAACAGCAGAACCCACCTTTTTTCCTTGACAGTTTATCAGCATCCCACCTCCACCCCATCACCTCACTTTTAGTTCCATCTCTGGTTCCATCTACTCTTACCAACGGGGGGAGTACTCTGGTTTCGGGCAGAAATTTAGAACTCGGAGCCCTCCACCCGGACAGAACGCCAAGTACGCATAACCTTAACCATAATAATAAAATGTAGATGTGAAAAGAAGTTATTAGCCTACTCCACCACGTGCGTGTTAGTTAAGCAAGGAGTTGTACAGGAAACGCACCCCTGCACTGGAAGCAGAGTCTGTCCTCCCGGCAGAACCAGGTCTGTCTGCATTGGCCAGACTGTGCATGCTGAGTCTCTACATCACCTATGTTTTCCTGAGTTTCACATCAGTCACTAGTGTACTCTCAAATTAGTGGCCCTTGGTGTTTTAGGGCTTTATAATGCTATATGTGCTGCAGGTGGGTTGTCTTTGTGTGTTTTTTGACTACTGCTATTAGTGGTCACTGATAATTTTTTGTTCTACATCAAACCCTACATCAAAATGGGTACTCTGGAAATAATAAATCCTTATTTCCAGAGTACCCATTTTTACTCTGGAAATAAGCCACTGTGGTGAGAGTGGGACAGTTGTAATGCCGTGTGTGATGGTATGTATATTGTATAATTAATTAGGCACTAAATAGAGCAGCCATTAAAAGATCATTCGGCCAATTAGTACTGCTTTGACCTTCCTGGGTATTTTTACAAAATTGTTAGATTTTCTCTGCTTTGTGTAAACACATTTTTTTTCTTAAGTTTCTCTCAACATCTACCCTCATTCTTCAAAGAAAGACCCCTGCTTGTGGTACCAATTTACACCATTAGGCAGCTCAAACGCCAAACTTCTGTTACAACTGTTTGCATTTCACACCCTGCTTGAACCTCAACCCATAATCATAAAAAAATCTTACATCATGACTCATCATTTCATTTACCAGTATAATCATATAGTATCAATAATCATAATAATAACTTGTACAAAGTGTTCTTTGCTGATTACAAATTTCATCAAAGATGTTAAGACCTTTTAAAAACAAAATGTGAATTCAAAATACAAGGTTCATTTGCAAGTCAGCCAGTCACAGGTGCTCTGAAGACACACCCACACAGCAAACATATGAGAGAGAATGAGTGAGAGAACAGGTTTTGTTCAGGTTTTATTCTCACGCACCCTTCACAAGCCAGGAGAGCATTGAAAGAAAATACAACAAGATCCTTCATCATGCAGTGTAAGTCACAATCTCTGTTTATTCACAGTACGCATAGTCTATTCTTGGTTTATCATTCTATTTTAAATGACTGGAAATTATTGAGAAATTAATGAAAAGTTAAAATATGGTGGCTGTAAGAAGCACATTTACTGTAAATTGTTATTAACATTTGTTATTAAGCAAATCAAAACAGTTAATGTATGAATCTGCTATTGTTTGTTGCTTTGATGAAGCCAAATGCACCTGTTGTGTACTAATCTTAAAAACATTTTAAAAAAACTACTTGCTGATAATTGGCTATACCAATAAAATAAAATGACACTTAAGTTACACTTCCATGACTGTTTCTTAACACACTTAAGCAATCTTAAGCTCTTAAAATATCCAATTTGTAATAATAATAATAAAAAAAAACCATTACAAATGTGAAATATATAAATATATGACATGCAAGTTTCAATAAAAAATGACATAACATTTTTGTTTATTATAAATGCTTATAAAGATACGAAGATGTACTTAAGTCCTACTAAATTGTATCAACAGTTTTAGTTTTTATATTTATTTGGACACAAGTAAAAGAGCAAATGGGGATAGACATTTGTTTGGATTTGAATGTTGTTGAAGTTGAAAACCCCGTTGTACAACATTCCTCTGTGCTTAGCTATTTGCACGTCCTTCACACGTCCGATAAGAATCTGTGACTGAGTTTGTGCTTATATAAGCCGTAAATCTGGTCTCTCATTTGTTGCTGTTAGTGACTGGCTATTGAATCCACCGGGCTTGTAAATCTGTTGCAGTTTTGTGCATTATGAAGTGCTTGAAATGTGCTTGTGCTTGGCTAAGCAGGGATGTAAACACATCACTTTCCAATATTCCTTTCATTAGAAAACAATATGGGGTTGTCAGTGGCTGGTTCCTAAAATGTTGCATTTCCCCTTCCATTAAAGACCCTTGTTTCATTGTTTCAGTCTTTATTCCTACACAGCAATTGCTAAAATCTTCTCACCATTTGAAAGCTAAAGTACTTTGCTCAAGAACACAATGTGGACCAAGGGCTTCAGTAACTCTTCGAATAATTGGCCACCTTTGCCTGCAACTAAACATGTGACCTTTGTGTTAAAAGCTCACATGCTTAACGTCTACACTAACACACCCTGTTTAATGCCAGGCCTTTCCTCTGATACTGTCAACATTTCGAGCTGTTTCTATTCAATTTTTTTTTTCATTCAATAGTCAGTATTATTATGTATGTCCTTGTTGGTAACACTTTACAATACGGGTGCACTAATATGCATTAATTCATACTTAACTAATGCACAGATAATCATGAGTTAATGTATAACTTATGAAGAACTAAACCATTAATTAATGATAACTGCATCAGGAATTAATAAAGAGTCTATATGATTAATAGATTACGTAATACATGAATTGCTATTAATTCAATGTGTTATTGTGTATTAATTCATTAATAACATATTTTATTAACTAAAAGTGTAAATTAATGTGTTAATTACCACAATTAGTCAAAGCTATGCACTTCAACTTCCAGTTATCTGCTTTTTATTAATCATTAGCTAATGATGTGCAAAGGTATCATTATGTTATGACTTTACTTGTTGGGACACATCATTATTAAGTATTCATTTAGTAATTGTAGTAATTTTCACATGAATTTGCACTAACAATGTAATAATTAATCATGTATTAATGCATATTAGTGTACCTGTCATATTATCTGGAAGTTTAAATACAAGACTTTGGCTCATTCTGGTAATTAACATATTAATTAACACTATTAGTTAAAAAAAAATTATTATGGAATTAATCCACAATCACATATTTAGTTAATAAAAATGTATGTATGAACTAATACATTAACCTTACAGACTCTTAATTAGTTCCTAATGTGGTAATCATTACTGTAGCTTAAATAATCATTAGTTAGACATTAATTCAGTATTATCTGTGCATTAGTTAAGCACGAATTAATGCTTATTAGTGCACCCGTATTGTAAAGTGTTACCTTTTTGTTTGTTTTTGTGAATGTTATAATAATATACTGCATTTTCTTCACTGTTTTTCTGTTGTTTAAATTTTGTTTGCTTTCATCAATATGTTTGTCTGAGAACGATCTCATGAAAGTTCGTATCTATATCACGAATGTCATTTCTCGTGGCATTTATACGGCAAAAACAGTTTTTGCGTGTATATGGTACCCGTTTTTCGCGTGCATATGATACGCACTTTTTGGTGTATAATATGCATGAACTACCCCCCCCCCCCAAACCTACTCCATTGTTTTTTAGTGCGTAGCTTAAGCACGCAAAAACCATTTTTGCCGTATAAATGCCACGAGAAATGACATTCGTGGTATAGATACGCATCTTCATGAGACTGTGTTGGTTTGTCCCTGAAAGTCCTTTGAATAGTTGGAGGAACCTGAAAGTCTTGGGTTCAATAGCTGTTTCCATTTAGTATTTTTATGGGGAAAAAAATCCTGAAAAAACACTGGGTCGAAACTTTAAGGTGAAAATAAAATTTGCACTTAATTTTTGTGCACATTTTTTTAAACCTTTACAAAATGCATGGACAGTGGACCCGCTGCGACTCCAGGGCATTCGCATTCTAAATTATATCGACGATTGGTTGATTTTAGCTCAATCGGAGCATCAGGCGATTCGGCATCGAGATGTCGTCCTCGCCCATATCAGAGGGTTGGGGTTGAGACTCAACGCCAAGAAGAGTGTGCTTTCGCCAGCTCAGTGTATGACTTTTCTAGGCGTGGTATGGGATTCGACGACGATGCAGGCACGTCTGTCGCCGGCTCGTATAGCTTCGATTCTCTCAGCCGTCAAACAAGTGAAGCTAGGCCAGTCACTCAATGTAAAAGAGTTCCAGAAAATTCTAGGTCTGATGGCAGCAGCGTCCAACGTGTTACCGTGCGGCCTGCAGTACATGAGACCGCTACAGTGGTGGCTCAGGACCAAGGGGTTCTCCCCGAGGGGAAACCCACTCCGCAAGATCAGGGTCACGCGACTTGGTCTCCGTGCCCTGGCTATGTGGAAAGAACCTTGGTTCCTGTCCCTGGGACCTGCGCTGGGAGCTCCGTGTCGTCGGGTAACAGTAACGACGGACGCCTCTCTCACGGGTTGGGGAGCGTTCATGAGTGGACGCTCGGCCCGCGGGCTGTGGCAAGACCATCATCTTCTTTGGCACATAAATTGTCTAGAGATGATGGCGGTGTTTCAGGCTCTGAAACATTTTCTCCCAGACCTCAGAGGTGACCATGTTCTTGTCCGGTCAGACAAGTCTGCCCTCACGTCCATTATACAAGCTGGCGCGCCAGATCCTTTTGTGGTCCCAGGGGAGACTTCTGTCATTGAGGGCGATTTATATCTCGGGATACTTAAATCAGGGGGCAGACATCCTGTCAAGGCAGGGGCCGAGGCCCGGGGAGCGAAGACTTCACCCCGAGGTGGTGGAGCTCCTTTGGAGGCATTTCGGTCGTGGCGAAGTGGACCTTTTTGCATCCAGGGAAACTTCACACTGCCCGCCGTGGTTTTCCCTGAGCCCACCAGCTCCATTGGGGCTGGATGCGATGGTACAGGAGTGGCCGAGGTCACCCTGTATGCATTTCCCCCGATTGCTCTGCTCCCAGGGGTTCTGGAAAGGTTTCGCCGGGAAGGGGTCAGTGTACTGCTGGTAGTCCCGTATTGGCCGACCCGAGTATGGTTTGCGGACCTGATTTCTCTTCTCGAGGGTCCTCCTCTTGAGATTCCAGTCAGGAGGGACCTTCTGTCTCAAGCAGGCGGGGCGGTATTTCATCCCCGCCCAGAGCTGTGGAGGCTGTGGGCTTGGCCTCTGAGGGGGCCCAGCTCGTAGAATCAGGTCTTTCGACTGAGGTCGTGGAGACCATACTCCAGTCCAGAGCCCAGTCCACGAGGAAATTATATGCCTTGAGGTGGAGAATGTTCACCTCTTGGTATGGAGAACGCGAGTTGGACCCAGTTAACTGCCCATTGTCGGCAGTGCTGGAGTTCCTTCAGGAGCGTTTCTCCACGGGGTTATCCCACTCCACACTGAAGGTGTATGTGGCGGCCTTATCTGCCTACCATGTCCCTTTGAGTGGAGCTTCTCTCGGGAGACATCCTCTTGTAACTCGTTTCCTTCGTGGTATCCTGAGGCTGAGGCCAGTAGTGCAAACGAGGGTGGGACCTAGCGGTTGTGTTGGAGGGGCTCTGTCTAGCTCCTTTCGAGCCCATTGAAGAGGTGCCTGAGAAATTTGTCACTCTTAAGACTATCTTCCTTCTAGCCATATCTTCTTTAAAGAGAATTGGAGATATTCAGGCGCTGTCGGTTTCCCCCTCGTGTTTGGAATTTGCTCCTGGTATGGCGAAGGCTTTCATCCTCCCTAGACCGGGATACGTTCCTAAGGTTCCAACTAGCGTTGTCAGACCTATCGTGCTACAGGCCTTCTGTCCTCCTCCGTTTCTAACATCAGACCAGGAGAAGCTAAATCTGCTTTGCCCTGTGAGGGCTTTAGACACTTACGTCCACAGAGCTGCCCTGTGGAGGAAATCGGAACAATTATTCGTCTGTTTTGGGCCTCCTAAGAGAGGTTCTCCCGCGTTTAAGCAGAGGTTGAGTAAGTGGGTGGTCGAGGCCATCTCACTTGCTTATGAGTCCGCCGGTCAGCCTTCCCCTTTGGCTGTCCGGGCTCACTCAACTAGGAGTATGGCCGCCTCTAAGGCGTTGTTATCAGGAGTTCCTATGAATGACATCTGTGATGCGGCAGGATGGTCATCACCGCACACATTTGTAAAATTGTATCATCTTGACTTCAGCTCCACTCCGGGGGCGCAGGTTCTTTCGTTAGAATGTGCGCTCTGATTTCATACGACGGACACCTGCTCGCATGGCGGTGTTGGTATTAGCGTTCCCATAGCGGTTACACGCAGCTCGAAGTTCCCTGAATGGGAACGTCTCTGGTTACGTATGTAACCTTAGTTCCCTGAAGGGAACGAGATGCTGCGTGTCCATGCCATACTCCCAGCATGCCCGTGAGCACTTGCTTCAGTCTTATCAGAAGCTGTTGCGCTTGTGTTTCTAGGGTGCTTTATAGTTTCCTGGTCGATACGTCACCCCGCCTATGACGTTCCGTCTCACCATTGGACTGATTCCATACGTGCTTCATGACTCTTCACGCAGGGGCGTTCCCATAGCGGTTACACGCAGCGTCTCGTTCCCTTCAGGGAACTAAGGTTACATACGTAACCAGAGACGATTTCCCTTATCTTTCACAGTTCACACCTTCAGATGGAAACATAGCTGAAAATCTAATAGAGATGTTGTAAAAGCAAATGGAAATTAGACTGAAATAATATTGTTTACCTGGAAGTTTCAAAATCAAAGGCAGTGTCTAAATTTGCATATGTATACAATGAACTGAAAGCATGTACTTTGACAGGGCTGGGGAACATACCCCCAAAAAATATGTTAGTAATCAGATTAATGGCTCAGAAAGACTGAGGCTTCATGTATTTCCATAGTGATGGGATTCATGGAAAAAGTATTGAGTAACGCTACGTTTACAACATGCATCTAAATAATCCGTTAGTAATCAGAATTATGGCTTTATTGGACTCAAAACCTTCATGTAAACATTGATCTAATTGAGTTGGATATGAATTCAATTTGAAAGGATTTGCAAGGGGTGGTGTAGATCTGAAATATTCTGATCAACAGGAAAATAATAAAGCATGTAAACTATCTTTTCAATTGGATAAAAACTTGCATGAGCAGTGCTGTAATGTGCATGTTTTCTTTTTAGACATCTCAACAAAAATAACAATTATATTTGCAAGTCACTTTCTTCGGTTCTGAATGAGAAAACCGTAAGGTTTTGTTTGGAATATGTAATGCACAGTTAAACTAATATGAATCAGACTGCAATGTTTAGGGTTCACATAGGGTTCACATAAAAAAAACCCTGCAGAATATAAAATCGATTCATTCCAATCAGGGGAAATTATTACACGAAACATGCCTACTATATTAAGACATAATTGTGTCTTGATACCATGGCCTTCCATGTTCCATCTCCCTGCACTTTCCTCTTCCACTTTTTACTGCCACCCATCTAATTTCATCTCCTTCACCCTAACCTTTGCAGGCCCACAATCTCCGGGACAAATCCTGTCAGAGGAGCAGTTCTCCTGCTCCATCTGTCTGGAGGTATTCGTCGAGCCTGTCTCAACTCCATGTGGTCACACTTTCTGCAAGGCATGTCTGCAGGGCTTCTGGAATCACAGCAAGAAGTTTGTGTGCCCCATGTGCAAGAAAGCTTTCTCCAGAAAACCAGAGCTCAGCATCAACTGTGTGCTAGCTGAGATTGCCCAGCAGTTCCAGGGTCTATCCACAATGTCCTCCAACAAAAGTGACAAGGGGAACGTTGATTTAACACATTCCCCAAGCTTACAGAAAGAAGACGACTGGGGAGATTTTGCTAAAGCGGGAGAGGTGCCCTGTGATGCCTGCATTGGCAGGAAGATGAAGGCCAAGAAGTCATGCCTGAATTGCCCTGGTTCATTTTGTGAAGCTCACCTGCGGCACCATAGGAAGGGAAAGGCGATGACCTCACACAAGCTGGTGGAGCCCATTCACAACCTGGAGGACAAGATGTGCAAGGTACACAAACGTCTACTGGATGCCTACTGCCGAAACGAACATGTGTGCGTGTGTAAGGAGTGCGCAGAGTCCTCACACAAAGCGCATGATGTTGTCTCCACCGAACGAGAGTGGAAGAAAAAAATGGTGAGTTAACACTTGTATTATGTTGTTTTTTAAACGTATACGCTCTTAATGGTTCTGACCATAACTGGATTCAGTACAGTTCATCAAAAGTCAGACTATTGAAGAATCAGGTAAAACAGTAAATTTCCTGTTATTATTATTATTTTTTTTACAGTCTCTAGGACACGTTTCTCAATACATTTCTCAATAATTTCTCAGTTATTTTTCTCAATATAAAGCATGCTGAAATGTTTGAAAAAAGAACACACTTTAAGATTTTTTTGTGATATTAGTGCTATATTTATATATACACATTTTTTTTTTCATAAACCTTAGCTCAAATTGTAGTGAATAGCACTAAACATACCAAGGGGGGAATGTGTGAACTGGGAAAAAAAAAATGCATTTAATGTAATGTAAGTTGCTTTATGAATTATGTATGCGCATTGCAAAACAGTGCATGCTCATGACCCAAATGAGGAATAGTCATGGTGAACATCACTTGTTTTAAAGTACTTCAGACATCTCAAAATTCAAAATGGGTCAAATTGAATGGCAGTATTATTACTGAGCTTGACAATTCTGGAAATGTGACTGGATCTTGTTTGATTCACAGAGTCAACTGGGAAAGAAAAGGTCAGAATTAAAACATCTGATTAAGGAGCGAGAAAAGAAACTCGAGGAGATCAAGCAGTCTATCAAAGTCGTGAAAGTGAGTCTATATTTATACTTTGTGGTGCTTCTTTTCTCGAAGGATGGTCTTTGATCGTATTTCTTTTATTTTTTCAGCTGTATATGACAGTTTCAAAGTTTACGTTTTTGAAAACGGTCTGTGTGTAAACAACAAAAGAGGCAAATCTTTGAAGGCGATGACATCATGCACATGCGTATTACAAGTTAAATCTACAGTGTTTCATCACCGTCTAATGGCCTGGCAACAGAATATAGGGTTTCTGATCCATGTGAAAGGGGATCGTTTTAACAATCTGTACGCAGAAAACTCAAAGTAAGAACTACTTGGTTACTCAGGTAACCTCAGTTCCCTGAGGTTACGTACTTAGCAGTGGGAAAACTCCTTTTTCTTGATTTACTGAAACCTATATGTAAAACGCATTTGCAGCTGCACAGCTAGCCCATTGAGTGTCTGGGCGCTCCATGGGCTAAATTCTCTGAGATAAATTCTCAGTGCCCTAACAGGGCAGAGAAGATTGACCTCCCTATCCTCTGTAGAAGGGGGGAAGAGCCAATAACGTCACCTCCTGTGCTCTGAACAGTGTTGGGAGCACTTTGGACAAATACCCATGCCTGGGATTGAGGATGACCTTTGAGTTATCCTGAACAAACTCCAGACCTGCCAGGCTCACAGAGAGAGCCTGCAGATCCCCCACTTGCTTGATACAGTAGATGCCAATGCCAACAGGAAAGCGGTCTTCAGTGAGATAAGTTTAAGATAAACTGACTCGAGCGGTTCAAATGGTGGACCCTCAAAGTCCCCCAGGACCGTGGTGGCACAGAGGGAGGTCTGGAGGGGTCAACTTCCTAGTGATTCGCCAGCCACCAAAACATGCCATGGTGTGCTGCAATAGCTGCCACATACACTTTGAGCATGGACGGGGAACGGCCCGCATCCAACAGCTCCAGTAGGAATGAGGGAACCACTGATATTCCACATGACTCTGGGTCTATATGGTTTTTTGAGCACCAGCTGAAAAATACGTAATTATCTGAGGACCAAGTTTGTTGTCAAAGTATGTTGTTTCGTCCATTGATGGCACATTTCAACTAGAATGTGCCATCAATGGCCCTGTGGAGGGAGGGCTGTAGTACAGCAGAGAGAGAGCAAGAGGGTGGGACCTGTAAGTTGTGCTTGTTTAATATGCTTTACATTGACTAAGGCCTGCCCATACTTTGACTACAAAATTGGTCCTCAAATCATTATATTTGTAACAGTGTTCAGTTGTTATGTGAAGAAGGAGGCGGTGAACTGGCGAACGTTCAACAAGTTTAATAATAAATAAACACAAAATGAAAGTATAAGCCAGCAGCCCCTCACGGATGACTGCTGCCACACAAAGCAGAACATAAAATCACAACACCGTTGTGTCTCACAGGTGTCGTTCATTAATCACTCAAGCCAAGGGCCTCGCGCCGCTCTCATGTCCCTGTCCCTCGGCCTCACCCTACTCGCCACAATATTATTTCACTAACATGACAAGCCAGTGAAATTGAACCTTTCGTCTCCATATGCAGACCAATCTTTACACCTTCATGTCAATCCCCTGTAATGGTACAGGCTAATGAGTTTAGCAGGGCTCCTATAGTCATGCAAAGCCTGGAAATTACGAATTTGTGTTTTCCGTTTTGTAAAAGTTGTGATTTCTAGGCCTGGGATGGTTTGGGGGGGAAAAGTAGTAGGTAGGGAAAAATAATACCCAGATAGCAAACTGACATTGAATCAACGTGGAAATATGACATCGAAACAACGTTGATATGACATTGTTTTGCTCATCGAATTAACGTTGAACCAACGTCAGACGTGTCATTTTTTCAAAACTAACGGAAAATCAACTTGAAATCAACGCGTTGTTTCAACGTTATGAAAGCAAAGCAATTTTCGATTGTCATTTAGCTTTGAAGAATGCCGCGTCTGACGTTGGTTCAACGTTAATTCGATGAGCAAAATCAACGTTGTTTCAATGTCATGAGAGACGTCGTTTCCACGTTGATTCAATGTCAGTTTGTTGTCTGGGTAGTGACTTTTTTTGTTTTTTTACACAGTTATGCACAGCTCTTTAAAGTCCATAGGTAAGAAAGCGCTATTTGCAATCTATGTTTCTTTAAAATTATTTTTTTTTAAAAATCCTTATCCAGTAAACTAAACAATTGAAAAATTCCCACTACACACACATGCTGGTAACTGCTTCAGCTTATTTTGTTGAGAATATCTGTTTGGTTAATCTGACAAAACCAGTAAGAACACTGCAAATATTTGCCCATGCTGTCACACCCCTCTGGAGACAACTTTCCTGCAAATGCTAAACAACACAAACAGTAGTAACCTACTTTAACCGAGATGTAACATAGGTAATGTAGTGCGGTAGAAGCACGGGAAGGAGGCTGGATCCAAACGCAGTGTGCAGGCTTTATTTAGACAAACTTAGACAAAGACTCAGAATCATGAACGATCAACTTTGACATCAAACATTCAACAACTCACAAACTTAGAGCAGAAACACAGGGCTTAAATAATTAAGTACAAACGAGCCAAAAGAATAACAAGGGGGTGTGGGAAATGAGAAACACGGAACCACTGAACATGACAGACAAGACACAAAACCCACATTATGATACGAGACAACTTTCCAGCAAATGCAGAACAGCACAAGCACTTCAGGATAAAATTAAATAAACTATCTGGTCTCTGTCCTGGAACTGTATTTACAGTATATCAGCATGTCACTGTTTTGCTTGTTCAATAACTGTAAATAGAGCACAGGGCCACCACGAGTCACATTTAAAAATACAATTGGGTCCAATTACATAGTGGTTAGAGAGTAGGGGGAGAGAGACAATACAAAGATCTGCAGGCAGAAATAACTCAGATTAGACTTATTAGAACCTTAATCATTACAGTAATTACTTCATACAGAGGTAAAGATGTCTGAGCAGATAGTAGGTGATAGGTATTATATGATGGCAGATGAGCTAAACTGATGGTGAAACAACACAGTTCTTCAGTATAAGTATTACCGGTTCAACCGGTCTGCCCTGTTAAAACACAGTGAAATGCTTCATGCTGCTGTTAACATGTAATCTATACTGCATGTGTTTGCGTCAGGGCTCCTCTCTGGGCAATGTCCAGGTAATATTCTGTGCATTTCCACAACAATAAAATGGAAAATTCTGCCTCATACTGGTCTCAAAAGAATTCCCCATCCTGTGTGCGTTTCTGAATGGATGACCCTGCAAATATCACCTGTACCATGTGAGTTAGGGTTGAGTTTTGGTTCAAGAAAATTACAGATGCATTGCTAGAAAATTTGGTAACACTTTATTTTAGGGTTCAATTCACGCTATTAACTTTGCTTATTAGCATGCATATTACTTGGATTTTGCCTGTTTATTGGTACTTATAAAGCACATACTAACGCCGTATTCTATATGACCATCTTCTACATCCCTTAAAGGGATAGTTCACTTTGAAATTAATTTTTGATATGTTTTAGCTTACCTCAAGGGCATCCAAGATGTAGGTGTCTTTGTTTCCACAGTATTTTCAATTTTGACATTTTTCAGTCAAACCGTTGTTGTCTATCAGTCATACACTGGAGGCTAAGGGGGTCCACCAAAAAGCATGCACAGAGATGTCAAAATTAAACATGATTTAATGACTCATAAATGTAAGTACACATTGATGGCCTAAGACACGAAACGCGCGGTTTGTGTGAGAAAACGAACAGTATTTATATCGTTTTTACCTCTTGTATTCATAGCCATGACAAAATGATCTGACGGCACGGGCACTTCGGTCTGAGCATGCGCCGGAAGAGTATCTAAATATGTTTAGTAAAAGGTAAAACTTCCGAAATCTCTGTGTAAATATTGAGTGACGTCACACGCAAGCGATTACTTCCGCCGTAACATTGAACTGATTCAGTTCGGTTCAGTTGGACATTGCACAACTGATTCAGATCACTTGGACGTCACTGTGATTACACGAGGTAAAAACTATATAAATACTGTTCGTTTTCTCACAAAAAACGCTCGTTTCGTGTCTTAGGCCATCAATGTGTACTTACATTTACGAGTCATTAAATCATGTTTAATTTGAACTTCTCTGTGCATGCTTTTTGGTGGACCCCCTTAGCCTCCAGTGTATGACTGATAGACGACAACGGTTTGACTGAAAAATGTCAAAATTGAAAATACTGTGGAAACAAAGACACCTACATCTTGGATGCCCTTGAGGTAAGCTAAAACATATCAAAAATTAATTTCAAAGTGAACTATCCCTTTAATCCAACTCAATACCTAAATTTAAGCCTACAAAAACGACCTTACTACTATTAACTGTGGTTTATTGAGGCAAAAGCCATAGTTAATAGTGAATTTGTGTTCCCAATACTAAAGCATTACCCAGAGTTTCAATCTTTGAGCAATGGCCTATTATTCACACCAAAGCCAAAACTTTAACCCTCAAATAGACCTGGATTCAGCAACTTCGAGATCCACTGTTATTTAGGCTGGAGCAGCAGGATGTCCAGTTTCCAGGCACAAAAGCAATCTTGGTGATGGAGAGGCTTTGTACTGCCAGGGGGTGGCAAACATGCTTTTTTTATCACTCAGGCTAGACAGTGGCAAAATGTATGGTGCTATTTACTGAACATTTGCTGTAGCTCTCTAATCTCATTCTCAGTCCCACATACTTTAATTTGTCTTCAGCATCACTGAGGTCAATGCTCACGCAACACGTCTTCACCAGGAACGTTTAATTGTAAAAGAGAGTTTGATTATTAAACAATTGGTAGATTATTTGAGAGCGGTAGCTTGTCAGTCAGATGCAATCAGAATAAATTGTGGTATGATAATTCATAAAGCATGGCATCCTGTCTGCATTCAGGAGAACAGTCAGAAGGAGATAGAGGAGAGCTGGACTGTTTACGCAGAGCTGCAGCGGCTGTTAGAGCAGTCGCAAGTTGAGCTGCTGGAGCTCATCACGGCACGGCAGAAACAAGTGGAGCAGCAGTCCAGAGATCTCGCCAGTGGCCTGGAACATGAGCTCAGCACACTAAGGAAGAGGAGCAGTGAGCTGGATGCACTGGCTCAAACACAGGACAGTGTTCTCTTTCTACAGGTCAGTATTTGATTTTTTTTCTTTGAAAGAAAATCATTTTTTTAAAACATTATACAAGCTTCCTGACCCAAAATGTTTGATTGGTCGTAATATTAAAAATAGCATGAGGATAAGGTCAATGGAAAGTCCCTAGCATGACACAAACAAGTGTGTGCATTTGAGCTGTATTCTCTAATATTTCACCTAATATTTCATCCCTCATAGTTCCTCCCATCTCTCCCTCCTCCACCGGAGCCATCTGATTGGTCGATGGTGTCTGTAAACACAGATCTGTACCTCAGTACCATCAGGAAGTCAGTCTGCTCTCTGGTTGACAAATTCCAGCAAGAGGTCAAACAGCTTTATGGGAAAGGTGAAGAACCATGTCTAGTTCTTCCATGCACTGTACTTTAAACATTTATCAACTAATTTACATGATCTCAGTAATCATGCATTGTTTATTTCCCTTGCAGAGCTCAGAAAGCTGCAAAACTATGCAAGTAAGTGCTATTTATATAAGCATTAGTTTTGAAGATACATTTTTTTTCAGTGGTGTTTTGACAAATATGCAGTCGAGCAATATCTTCAAATCAGAATATCAAAGGTTTTTGTCCAGAAACCACCCAAAAATACTAAGCAAACCCATACCAGCACAATATGAACCATTAATTAACAAGCAGAGCTCACATCTTCTTTACAAAATAACAGATTTCACAGGTCATCATGACTTAAAAACTCTAAAAATATTGGTTCCCATTATACCCAGCTAACAAGACAAGTCATGCCCTCATATCTAGTTAATTCACTTTTTCAACTTTAATCATGTGAGTGATAGGGGGACGGGACGGGCACCTAATCGGCTTAGAATGTATTTTCAAATTTCTTATTGATTTTTGCTACATTCATTTTGGACACTTAATGGAAATGCAACTGCAAGTGTCTTACTGTAACTGTGAGTGTAAATGAAATTAAGAAAAATAACATTAAATTATAATTTTGCTATAGTTTTTGCTTGTTAACATGTTAAACGAATTAATAATTTCTGTAATACATTTTCATTTTAATTTTGCAACTAATAAAGGGTTAATATATGGATTCAATTTACATATTAAAACTAGTGTGTGAAATGGCAAATGTAAATTATTTAATTAAATTCTGATTTTAATTTTGCACCAAACGTTTCACAAATGTATAATTGGAAATTTACCATTGAAAAGAACCAAACATCATCAACCATAGAAGTTAAATTCCATTCAGGAAAGTGTTCAAATATGTTCTTGATATCAAGGATGCAGCTTTTGTAGCTGTTGAGACGCCCTTCATTTTACACTGCAGTGGATTCCATTGACTGCTTCATTCATGTATTTGTATACAGTATTTTATCAAATCAACTGAAACACTTCTGTGTGTCTATTTTTGTGTTCAACACACATGATTTTGGTTTTCTCTGTAGGTGAGGTGATCTTGGATCCTGCCACAGCTCAGCGTGACCTTTGTCTTTCTGAGGACGGAAGGCAGGTGCACTATGAAGAGCAGCGCAAGAGCTCCACATATTCCGACACACCGCGCCGCTTCAGCCCAGCACTGTTTGTGCTGGCACGCGAGGGTCTTTCCACTGGAAGACACTACTGGGAGGTAGACATCGGACACAAGACAGCCTGGACCGTAGGAGTGGCCCGAGGGACGGCACGACGCAAAGGAGAGATCCGCCTCAGTCCAGAGGGCGGCTTCTGGTGTTTATGGCTGAAAAACGGAGAAGTGAAAGCCCTTGCTGGGCACAGAGTTCCTCTTCATATCACCACTCTGCCTCAGAAGTTGGGCATTTTTCTGGACTATGAAGCTGGCCAGGTGTCCTTCTATGACGTGAAGATGCGCTCTCATCTCTACACGTTTAGCGATGCTTTCACTGAGAGTGTCTACCCTATCTTCAGCCCTTGCATAAACCAAGATGGAAAGAACCAAGAAGCACTGGTCATCTCCACCGTCAAACACAGCTGAGACAGCATACTCACTTCAGGGCCTTTCTTACGGTTTCAGGGTTGGACAGAATACTTTGCTGATTTTCACAAAAAATGAAGACTTTCCTGGAAAAATAATACTCTTTTTTGTTTTGTTTATAAGAGTTCACTCTGTAAATGTATGCAGAGGAGTGTGATCTTAGAACACATGCATTTTGTGTAAAAAGACTGTAAGTTACTTTCAAAGATGAAGATAGTTACAAAAAAACAATATACTACCATTCAAAAGTTTCAGGTCAGTAAAAAAATAATAAAAATAAATAAATAAATAAATCTTATTCCTCAAGGACACATTCAATTAAACCAAAAGATAAAGTAGAAATACTTTGTTACAAAATATTTGTATTTCAAATAAATGCTGTTATTTTGAATCCTGAAATAAGTTTCAACATTGATAAGACATGTTTCTTGAGCAACAATTCAGCATATTGGAATTATATCTGAAGAATCATGTGACACTGGAGACTGGAGTAATGGTTTTGACTTCGCAGGAATAAATCACACTATTAAAATAAAAAAATGGTTTATTTCACAATATTAAAGATTTCACTGTATTTTTCATCAAATCAATGCAGCTGAGCATTAGACACTTCAAAACATTAAAAAAAACAATCTCACTCACCCTAAACTTTTGAACGGTAGTGATCTTTGATTCATGTTTGGTATGGCTACAGTATGTGACCATTCCACTTATTATGAATAGATATTAATTGTAATAACTTGCTACAGTCCAGATTATATCCCAAATGTTTAAACATCTAGATTTGTTTTACTTTAAAACAGATGGATAATATTACAATTTACATAAGCTAAATGAAGAATATATCAACTTTACAGATCAGATCATTTGTATTTTCCTGTGTAAATCTTTGGGTGTAATAATGTTTGGATAAAGGTTTTCTATGAGTTTTCCAGAACTTTTGAATAAAATTAATAAATAACATTAATTTGCTTCGTCTTTAATTAGTAGATAATAGTTATACATTCTCTATGTGAATCAGAGTGGTGATGTAAAAGTATCCACTATGACGCTTACAATGGTGATCATGTACCTCAGAAAACCTTTTTAAAGCTTGTTGTTTTTCAAAACATCACAGTTATATATGATATGAAAAGGCCTGTAGTAATGGAGTACATGTTATTTAAGGAAAGTATAATTATATTTTTAGAGTGACAGATTTTTTCAAACCTAGTCTGTGGGGTAAAACGCCTCCAGGAGGAATCGCTTGCCACTTTAGTGTAGTTGCCATGGTCTGAATAACACATCTTTTGTTATTCCATCAAATGTAATCTAACTAGGTGGTTGAATAAAAAATGGGCTTAATGCGTTTAAATGTTATGGGACATTTAAAAAAGAAAAAGAAAAAAAGAAACATCACTGAATGGTTGGGGGATACCCTA
This sequence comes from Pimephales promelas, assembly GCF_016745375.1. The sequence continues at coordinate 313,310 of NW_024121106.1, read as the reverse complement.
ATTGCTATACAAGACAAACAACTCTACAGACAGTGAATGGTTAATATTTCCTGAGATCCCATGTAGTCTAAGGTGTAAAAGTGAAACTGGGCTAAGGGGGAGGGGTAAGGGGGGATATTTCAGGGTAACGGAGGCTGTCAGCTGTGCCACATGTCACTGCTGTCCAGTCCAGGACGGTCATTGTGGTCAGTGGCATTCAGCTGCAACAGACAGCCGGTGAGTCTCCTTTCAAAACACTTGGATGAATGAAGATGATTGAGGAAACTGCATGTTCTGCATGTCATTTCATCAAATGCATAGCCAAGATGTATAGAAAAGGACACATTTGCTAATAAAATGCTGAAATCAACTTGGAACATGTCCAACTACTAATAATGAATAATAATTTATCTGCAAAAATGTGTTTAAAAAACAGCTATTAAAAACTGAAGACAAAATGGTGATGTAGATCCAAAAATCGCATGCAGGTGTTGTTTATGAGATAGGACCAGAAGCAAGAGTCTGGGAAGCCTAGTATTTTTGGAGTGATGATAATCTTCTATGAATAGCCAGGCTTTACAAATTCCTGAAGTCTTTCTGTGTCAAAGACCACTGCATGTTGCTAAGAGCACAAGCCAACAGACGGATTGCTAATCAAATCCAAATGACTCTGTATATTTAGCACACTGCATAGCTGTCAATAATGCCACCAAGTCAGTTAAAAAAAGACTGGTAATTTATCTGTGTGTGATAATTTTGTTCTAGTTTTATAGGATGACATTTAAACAGTTTAAAGTCAATGCGAGTTCATATTGATTATTTTTTGAGTTTCTAAAAGGAGCATTTCACCCATTGCAACATAAATCTTTATTGAAAGCGGATCATATATGTAGTCAAAATGTAAAATATTTTTTTTAATTTGGTGCCCTCTTGACCGAGAAAAATAACCAAGGGGCGCATTTGTGTTAAAAAACTACAGTTCCCAGAATGCCACTGCATTGCACAGCTCCGCAAGCCACACCCACTAACCCACCCATCCACCGGAACAGCGCAAACTTCCGTCTACAACGCTAACATTAGCTGTCACCAGAGTAAGAGTTTGAAATTCATTTCAAACAAAATGTCTAGTTAGTTGGCTGTGGCGAGCAGGACGATCGAGGGCGAGGGATGTAAGAGGCCGGTGGCGTGAGTGATAATGAAAAACACCTGTGAGGCGCGCGCCGGTGCGTCTCTCACGAAGGAGCGAATGCATAAACTGGGGAGCGACGACGGCAGATCGAGAGAGAAACAGGACCGATTTTATGTTTATTTGTTTCTGTTGTGTGTAACGCTGGCTTACTTTCGTTTTGTATTTGTTCATTTTACTATTAAAATGTTTAAATGTTACATTTGTAAACACATAGTGAATTACTCCGCGTTTGTATTTATCTCTGTATGGTGAATTACTGCATGATACCTGTATGTTCTGAAGGCGAAACTATCAAAACACAAACGTCCGTGTGCTCGTCTGATTCAGAGATTTCCTCCAGAAGAAATTGCCATCGTTGAAATTCTCTGCAGCAGACGGACTCTGTGTCCGTAGGCCATGACACGCAGCGAGAGTACAGGCAACAGCAGGCCGCCGAGCTCAACCCAGTCCGGGCGTCTCGACCGACAGCCAGGCGTCTCCTGCTCCTTCGACAGCCTCAGCTGCTCTAAACTATACTGCAGCTCGTAAAGATAGCCACGAACATCGGATTCGAGCAGCAGACTTTCAAAACCCTCTTCTTCCATATCATGTTTAGTTTCTTCCATCATTATCATAACTTCATATCTCCACAGGGCTTGTTAGCTTAGCTTCCTAACAAGATGGCGGATATTGATTTCAGTCTCTGCAAGTGAAGTCCTACCCACTGATCTGTAATAGGCCTGTGGGTGAGTGGGTGCCACACCCTTGAATAATAATGAGCTAATCATTGTAGTCTGTTGACATTTTTGACGATTTTTACGTCACGATAAGCAGGAAATAGAACACTTAAATCCTTATTTCTCCCATCTCGGGGGAAAATAATGGAATAAACCATGACCATTCAAAAATATGACTGGGTTTCTAAAGATACAAAGCTTAAAGGATTAGTTCACTTTTGAAAAAATTTTTGCTGATACTCACCCCCATGTCATCCAAGATGTCCATGTCTTTCTTTCCTCAGTCGAAAAGAAATTTAGGTTTTTGATGAAAACATTACAGGATTTTTCTCCATATAATGGACTTCAATGGGAACCGGATGGTTCAGGTCCAAAAGATAGTGTTAATAACAGTTTCAGATGCAGCTTCAAATGTCTTTAAACGACACCAGACGATGAATAAGGGTATTATCATGCGAACCGATCGGTTATTTCAATGCTTATTCCAAAAATGTAACTTTTCTAAGGACAAATTCAAATGCTAGCCTTTGTCGCGTTTGCAACGTCACGTAGTACGTAATTACGTTCAAAAGGTCACAGGCGACGTAGCCAGAAGTACAGAGTCAGAGTGTTTACAAGTTGAACGCATAGGTTGAACGTGAAAACTAACTCAAACGGCGTTTACAAAAAAGGAATTAAAAGGTAAAACAACGATGTCGGACGATTTTGATTCTGTACTTCCGGCTAAGTCGCCCGTGACCTTTTGAACGTAATTACGTATTACGTGACGTTGCAAACGCGTCTCACAGAATAGAGCTAGGCTAGCATTTGTCCTTAGAAAAGTTACATTTTTGGAATAAGCTTTGAAATAACCGATCGTTTCGCATGATAAGACCCTTATTCATCGTCTGATATCGTTTAAAGATATTTGAAGCTGCATCTGAAACAGTTATTAACCGTCTTTTGATACTTGAACCATCCGGTTCCCATTGAAGTCCATTATAAGTGAAGTGACCCTTTAATAATACATATTCCTGGTCTTAACGTGCACCATTCATCATCAACGCTATTCCATGGAAATGTTATTGTAATGCTCTGAAACGACTTTCCTCTGATTTAATAGGCATAGGTAATTTTTAGGGTATAGCCTATGTAATGCAACCTTTCTAAAATATTAGCAAATAATGAAACAGTAATGAAAATGATTGTTTTCCTTTGAAGTATGTTAAAATTAGCTCGACATTTAGCATGCCATTTGCATTTAGGTCCTGATCCATTCTGCTGAAGAATGTTTTGCACATAAAACACATTATATTATAGAAGTAAAATAGGCCGTGAATGGTATTTCATGTTGACTTTAATATTCTAAGATGCTATAAACTTTGTAACCTGTAATGGCTCTTTCAGACTGCACGATTTTCAAAGTAGTCAGGTCGCTGCTCTTTTCACACTGCATGACTATCTTGGCCAGCATTCAGTCGCTGCTGTGTTCACACTGGACGATGGATCGGCGACAGAAGGTTTCACACTGCATGACTTTAGAAAAATCGCCGACAGACTCTGTCTAGCACGCTGCACGCAAACTACATTTCACAACAAACACGCGTGAGATATGAAAAGGAAACAACGCGCGACACCACACGTGCAAGACCGGAGTTCTCACGTGAGACTTTTTTTTTCGACCCGGTTGTGGTACAGCTGGTGAAACAGACACGAGTGCTCCTGCCAAATTTCTACTAATTTTTCTTCCATTTATTGTGTCCAAATAGACCGAGAAGAAGCTTTTTTTGTTGAAACAATGCCATATCATGTTGATATGTGATCTATAACTCCTCCCCGAACTCCCTGCTGCTCTGTATCTTGCTCTCTCACTGGCTGCCGGTGATCGCCGATGTAGTTTTCAGTCAAAACTTTTCACACAGCAGGATTTTGAATCGCCGACAGGTCCAGATATTTAGCATGCCAAATATCTCACGGGCGTCGGCGACTCGTCGGTGATTCTCTCAGTTCGCGTCTTTGTTCATTCACACTGCGTGATTGTCACTCGCGTGAACGAGCGCCAATTTGCCTGTGATTTCGGGCATTTGTCGGCGATTTCTCAAAACCTGTCGGCGAGCCAAAATCGTGGCTAAAATCATGCAGTCTGAACTCGGCATAAGATGATGAAAACAATACAATAGACTTTCTCAGATGCGGCCGCGATCTAATGACGGACAAAACTATCTCTAATATCGCTGGTCAAAAAAACTCTTAACTCCATTTGAGCTTGATCCTGGTAAAATGTTATAATATAACGACATGTGCAAGTGCCTGATCATTTAAAAAGCCACAACACCAATAACACAGTGTTTAATTATTTTGATATAATTTTCCCCCCTTCACAAGTTTGGACATAAGGTTTCAGCCTGACAGTAGGCTAGAGTTCTCAACGGGCCTGAAAATTATTACCGGACCCGACTCAGCCCGTGGCTTTTAAAGCCCGGACCCGATGTAACCCGACACATCAACATGAATTATCTGCCCGGCCCGCGGCCCGACTCGGACGCGCTGTACAATCTATTGCCGTTGCGGCGTCTATTCATTCCGGTGAAATCACAAAATAAAATGCTCACAAACTTAGAAAGATTGACTTACTAGTCCATCAACAAGATCGCCATATCAGCATCACCGTCGCATCCAGAGCTGCTTTTTAGCTCGCGCCAAGGAGTGAAAAGCCCGACCGAGTGGGACTCTTGTCAGGTTTCTCACACGGTCAGATTCTCTTTTCCTAATCTTCCGACCGCGTTTTCTTTGCTTTTTCCATCGTCTAGTATCACGTCTGAAATGCGCGCAAGTGCGGTGTTGACAACAATTTTCAAAGGAAAGTAGCTAACGCCATGCCTGTTTAAATAAAAATCTTCACACAATAATAAATAAAAAGAACTCAAACAGCCAACCAGCGGGCGGGCTACGAGTTTTGAAACAAAATAGGCCTCGCCTACAAACATAATCATATGCTTATATAGGCATCGTGGAGGAAGATCAGTGCATCCGTGGATGAACTGAGGCGTGTTCTCCTCTCAGCCAGCCACCCGCGATGCACTTTGCGCGCAGCAGCCAGACTTTCTTTACGGTGAACAGCAGCGATGAATAATATTTTTATTTTTTATTTATTTATTTATTTATTTTACTGGGCGGAAAAGATTAAGCCCTGATCCGAGTCATTTGCTGAACCTGTGGGTCCCGTCGGGTTTGTCGGGCCGACCCGACCCGTTGAGAACTCTACCCGACAGTGATGGAAAATAAACTTCAAAAAGCATATTGTATCAGGGAAAGCAATATTGAACAATATTAAGTTGTCTCTAAGTTGTCTTTCTATACATTTTAAAGTTTCTTTTAATCGAAGTTGGAAGACTACAGCTTTTTTGAGGGCACATGCTTCTCTCTGTCTCTATAGGAATGGCATCTCCAACCAGCATGTTAGCCGAGGAGCAGGTGCACTGTTCCATCTGTCTGGATGTGTTTACAAACCCTGTCTCCATCCCTTGTGGACACAACTTCTGCATGGCCTGCATCGGCAGCTACTGGAAGTCCAGTGCCCTCTTTATGTGTCCGATGTGCAAAAAGACATTCTTCAAGCAGCCTGACATCAGCATCAACACAGTGCTGAGGGAAATCGCTGAGAAATTTAAGGCAATGAAATCCAATCCCGTCGCAAACTTTCAGATGACAATGCAGCTGGACCCAGGACTCAGGACCCATGAGGAGCTCCCGACAGAAATGCCTGAACTGATTCCTCCTAATGGGCCGTGGGCCCAGACGGTGTCCTGCGACGTGTGCACTGGGACTCAGCGTCGGGCGGTGAAGTCCTGCCTGGTTTGTTTAACGTCTTACTGTGAGGAGCATCTGAAGACGCACACTGCCCGCTTCACCAAACACAAGCTGATCGAACCTGTGCAGAACCTTGAGGACCGTATGTGTAAGAAGCACGAGAGGTTGCTGGAGCTGTTCTGTAAGAAGGATCAGACCATTGTGTGTGTGCTATGCACTGAGATGGACCACAGGGCACATTACACAGTTCCTGTCGAACGAGAGTGGACAGAGAAAAAGGTAAAAGTGCCACTTCTCATTGGTAAAAAAAGCTCATTCTATTGTTTTGTCCTCTATAAATAATGAACAACTGGATGACAGTGTAACGCTTCAATTTACTAAAAATATTGCAATGACCTGGAACGGAAGCTACAAGCTCTGAATGTCACTGATAAATATGACAAACACTGTGATACCCATCATGCTCATACATGCTACAATTATTCCAGTGCTGGCACACCTCTACCCAGATTTCTCTCAACATGGGGTAAAAAGCAGTATAGTCAAGTAAAAAATAAATTGTCAGAAAATAGATATATAATTAAATTTGAAGTTTACTAAATTTGAAGTTTACTGAAAAAGTAAACATTACTTTACTCATTACTTGTTACTGGCTGAATAAAGTAATCAGATCATGTAAATAATGGATGGCCGACTTCAGTCCTGGTGCGCCACTATCCTGCAGAGTTTATCTCCAGCCCTAATCAAACACCTGAACAAGGTAACCAGTGTCTTCTGGACTAAGAAAGCTACAGGGTTGGAGATAAACACTGCAGTACAGTTGCCTGCCCTATTCTGGTTTCCCAAATAGTCACAGCTGGTGTAAGCAGTAATATTTCCTAAAAAGTAAACACAGGAAAAAGTATTTTATGGAAATGAATGGCTTAATAGTCCAAAATGAATTGGAAAAATATCTAAGGAACCAAGGATGCTTCACTTTGTAATTGTGCTTTTCAAGGATTTACTAGGATACAGATAGACTGCATCACTAAAAAGAGCTATGCCAGAGCACGTTTAAAAAGTTTAACACAATTTATTGTGGTCGACAGGCCGTGTTGAGGAAAACTGAAACTGAAGTTCAGCAGATGATTCAGGACCGATTGAAGAAAGTTGATGATATCAAACACTCCATAGAGTTGAACAAAGTAAGTTTAAGTGTTTATGTATCTATTTCAGATTAGTTAACATGAGCAGATACTATAGCCTTTCTCATCTTCAATACTAATCCACAGAGATCCTGGTTTGACTTAAGGTACACTTTGTAACTTTTGCAACTAGAGGTTGATGCTTAAATCGACAAGTTACCAGCAAAGAACATTGGCTGCATCCAAAATCGTATATTTCCCTACTATATAGTTGGTGAAAACAATAAGCAACAAGAGTAGTATGAGCAAATTCACAGTGCTCATAAAAAAGTATGCAAAAAGTACCCAGATGAGATTCTGAAGTGTACAAAGAAAATATTCCTCCTTGTTGCAAAAAAGATGTAGCCATTCGTACCTAATTTCTATATTTACAGTAACAATGAGGAATGACATGCAACTGAACAATTACCATGAAATATAAGTCAAATCAAGTATATTTACATAATATAGATTGCATCAAAGCAGCTTAAAAGTATAATTCAAAACATAATAACAATGTTTCTGGAAAAACATCCACATTTGGTAGAGCTGATCAAGGGTATTACTGATTGGTTAATTAATTTGAATATACCCAAATGAGCAAGCCAAAGGCAACAGTGGCAAGGAACTGAAAAACTCCATCAAGTGACCTAATGGTGTCCGAAACTCCATCAGGTGATCCAATTAAAAAAAAAAAAAAATACCTGGGAGAATCCAGGCTCAGTCGAGGGCGAGTTCTCCTCTAGAGTTTATGAACTAGAGGACAGATTTATAATAACTGTAAGGTAAAAATGTATATCTCTAAACAGACTTTAAACGTGAACCTGTGATAAACGCTGGCGTTCACATTCGCAATAATTGATTCTGTAGTTATGTGCGTTTGAATATATGTGCACAGGTTTGTAATTCCCTCATGCCTGATCGGGTGTAACGATGAACCGAACCAGAAAAACGTGATACAGAACTCACGAATCGAATCGCGATTCTCTCATTGCATCCGGAACACGCCTCGCCCAGCCCGGCTCAATGTACTGGTTGTGTACAGTACACAACGAATTCAGTTTTGTAGCCTAACCACCATTAAACGTACAGTATGCAATTTTTGGCCACCAGGGGTCACTCATTTAAAATAATAGCAAAAGACGTACTTTGACGTCGGGAAAGAGCGTGGGCTCACGGGAGTTGTTGTCGCTGTCAATGACGACCAGCTCAGCTCATGACATGACAGCATCGTTTCACAAAATATACGGATATACGGCATCTCTCTGTAGATTTAGCTTGTCAAAAAGCTTTAAATGCAACCCCAATGTTTACCTGTGTCATGCTTCTCCTGTCCCAAACCCTTCTCGGATCATATTTTTCACCCGTACGTTTGAGCTTTACTGAGCTGCCTGTAGCAGCAGAACGTGCAGGCAAAGCGTAATCGTGGTCCATAACTATAATACAGACGAATATACATATTTATATTACGCCCCGTCAATGAATGACCTATTTAGAACATTTTTCATATATGGGGTGCACCGGATTATAAAGCGCATAAGATACTGCAGTCAAACGTTTGACTGGGTTTGCGTTATGCATCCACTATGTGCTAAGGCTAAAGGGAATGTAGCGAGTGCGCGGCGCCGGAGATGAGGCGTTTATTCAGTAAGCATGAGCGCGCTGGAGCGGGCACGTAACTTTCATTTGCAGCCTGACTCATATGAGTATTCAATGTGCGCTGCTCGCTGACAGCAACAGCTGGCTGATTTGAATGAGACAACCCGGTTACTGTGAACGGGGAGCGCTTTATGAACATTCTGTGACGCGCGAGCAGCACCGAGGACAGTGTGTCTGTTAAGAGTGAGCGCTCGTGAGCGGGCACGTGATTTACACATAAAAATACGTACAACTTTTTTTTCTTCGTTATTTTCTTTGCTTTATTGGTGGTAGTCCAGTGTTCCCCTTTGTGTTTGGCGGGTTTCGCCGGGTTCTGCAGGAAGTTAGAGAAAATAGAGGTGTCAAAGTTTATATGACGCCATAGACGGGCGACGAAACGGAAATAAAGAAACGTCCCGTGTCTTCGAATTAAACTATAAATTTCTCCGTATTTTAATGTTGGTGGAAACTGTCGGGATAATGTAAGTACACATTTAATTGAAATATATAACATAGATACATTTATTTTTGCTATTTTTAAAGCAGAAAAAATACATATTGTGGCTTTAACACCAAATAACAAGCTCCGTGTTTTGTTACTTGCGATTATAAGCAAGGTATAATATTTCAAATTCTGTCTATTTGATCACAAAATTCAAACAATAAATGGCGTTTTGGCGCTCTTTGATGTGGCGTGACAGTTCGCTGAATAGGCTTACAAGGCTCGTCATCTCAAGCGGCAGCGCGGCGCGCGAGTAGTAAACGCAATCATCTCTTCCCAATCCTCAGTTACAGAAAGGACACCTGAAGGTATGTTGAAAGATACAGTATACTTACTGAAATGCATCATAACTCGTGTAATCGCTCAATCAGTGTTTCAGCAGCAGAAAGACGTCAATAAAACAGCATAGCTTGTCAATAGCATTGCATTTACCTCAACAGGCAATTAAGTGATTCAGTGTCCACAACTTTGGTTCCTATAAATCTCTTGCACTCTTGCACTAGGTTAGCCTATATATATTTTACACCCGTTACCTAATAACCTGTTACCTAATAATTACCTAGTAACCTTAAACTCCAAAATTTTAAAATAAAAATAAAAAATCTATCCAGAAATTTGGTAATCACTGATCGTACATTAAACCGTTAAGAGAAACAAATGTGTATGCATCATTGTACCCAGCACTTCCGAAAATGCACTTCTGAATACGTCTCTTTCCCCAGCACATTGATGCCCATGAGTGAGATTTCCACGACACAGATTGGCACAAGTGATGTGATGACCACATTTCATTACTCTAAGTTTGCCGGAAATAATCGTTGCTTTTCCCCAAAATGGTACACTGAAACAGTGAAGTAAAAATGCTGTAATTTGATGCTGTATATATTTGCTTTTAAATCTTTTCCTGGTGTTTTTCGAATGTGAATTGGTTGATTCCCTGGACTGAGTATGATGACATCATTGACACTTTCTATAATCGGCCTAGTAGACACATGTAAAAGCTATGTTGTAGGCTGTTAGCTGAAACAGTGAAGTAAATATGCTGCCCCTAAATTTAAAGATGGGAAACCCAAAAATAAAATTCTGGCTGCGCCCATAGACAGTAAAAGAAATGGACAGAGCGATCACATTGGAACTCCATTGAGACGATTGAAGCCCCTTTTGGGCGATTTTTTAGCACTTCCGTCCCTGACGCGCAGACTCAAACAGACCTTGACTATGTAATGTGACGAAAGCAACCCGTCTGTCTTCTAGTGCTGTGGTATGAGAAATCTGAATCATTCCCTTCCGAAACATGCAGAGGCGGAGAGTGTGAATAGGAGCTGTCCATGAGCTAGGAGAAGGAGACAATTCTGCTAGGTATTCTGATTAAATATTTTGTCATTTTGCCTCCACGTTTCTCCTCCTGTCCATACGGTAATCTCTCTACTGTGTGACAGAGAGTCGCGTGGGTATGACGCAATCGTTAGCCTACTTTCACTAAAACTGCTTCTATGGGGCCATGACATAAGCTACAAGGTAATGGAGCATTTTACACATTGTCGTGTTTCTTTAGAAATAAATAAAGGACAAATGGGGTCTTCAAAGTGATGCAAAAATGAATGGGAGTCAATGGGAATGCTAACGCAAGTGATGTTCTGCTACAAGATGGCAGCTCCCGAGAGGTTTTAACTTCCGGTCGTTGGATTACCCCCTTGGCTGTGCCCCTGGTCTGCACTAATTAGTTTGTATCTCCTCCCAAACACAGAGCAGCGCTAAGAGAGATATTGAGGACAGCATGCAGGTATTCTCGGATCTGATCAGAGCAGTCCAGAAGGTCCAGGCCGAGCTGGTGTTGGACATCGAGGCGAAACAGAAGAAGACAGAGAGCTGGGCCAACCAACAAATACAAGAACTGGAGCAGGAAATAGATGTTCTGAAACTGAGAAACACAGAGTTGGGGTATCTCTCACACACTGAAGACCACATTCACTTCCTGCAGGTAAAATATTTTTACCCTATATTTTTTTTTTTACTAATGTAAAAAGTCTTCACTGTCAATTTTGTTGATGTGGATAATTTGATTCAAATTTAAATTGAGAATGATTAAACAAATCTAGATACCCATGACTTTTTAAGAACTCATAAGCATCTTGCATAATTGACAGTGCTAAACATGACCTCCAAAGTGTTTTGTGATCAATGATGGTAACAAACATTCAAAGGTAGCAGGATGTATTATCTTTTTCAAGATGTATTATTCAGAGTTTGCTAACAAATAGTTTAGATATACAAAGATGGCACACTTATATTACTATGAATGGGAGAAAATGCAATGCCCAATATGGTGTAATAATTCCCGCCTTCTAAGTAAAAGAGACTATTGCTAATTAGCAAGGTCACTGCATTACTGCATCTGCCGTTAAAAGCTCCGGATGCTAACGAAATATTGGCGAGTGAACAGATATTCCTTGAAAGGGAATTTGCTGCTATTCTCTGTTGTATCCCACACAGCTTCTTTAAAATGTCCACTGTCTTCCCCAGAACTTTACATCATTAATGGCACATCCAAACACTAAAGACTGGTCTGAGATCTGTGTGCATGCTGATCAGTGTGTTGGCACCACCAGAAGAGCAGTGCTCAAACTAGAAGAGACACTTACAGAAGAAGTAGACAAACTTGTAGAAATGGGTAAGAACTTTACTGTTACAGTATTTTACAAATGGACATCACTCTTTTTCTGCCCCTATACTTTATATTCACCTCAACAAGTGGCACAGTGTTAACCATTAACTGTCACTGTCCCACAAGTCGTTTGCATTATATTTTTAAAACAATAATATCTTAGTGAAAAAATCTTAAGTAATATTGACAAACTGTGTATCATTTGAAAGCTTACAATCTCCAGTTTCCATATTTGGTGATTTTCAAAATAAATTACAGAGGAGCCGTAATTTATCAATTTGCAACAAGAATATTTTTATACTCCTAAGGCGTGTTCAGACCTTTATTTTGAAATAGCAATGAACATGAATTTAAAAAAATGGTAGAAATCTCAGTTTGTTTTCATGCCAAGAGTTCAAAAGATAGCATCCATTAAATTACAGAAAAAAGTCTAAATATGTTTTAAATATAAATAAAAATAAAATAATGTAAAAAAAAAGTTTTAAATATAAAAAAATAATAAATTCACCATTTGTGATGTGGCATGGAGCTATAACGCACATGCATATGGAATGCCAAAGCTGACTTAATTAAAAATAACTACATAAATAAATATACGAAGAAATGTAAAAAGACAAAAATACAGAAATAAATATATAAAGAAATGTAAAAAAGTACAAATAAATGAGTATTTATACTTTAATTTCCTTATTTATGTATAATTATATTTTTTCACACATTTATTTATTTATTTCTACATTTATTCATTTATTTATTTACACTTTTATTTATTTCTACATTCATTTATGTATTTATGTTTTTATGTCTACATTTATTTATTTATTCCAACATTTTTTTGTCCGTATGCTAATGAGGGGGGCGTGTTTTAACTTAGACATGAGCAATCGAGCTCAGAGTGACAGTGCTGAAGCTTTGAGGCCACAGTGACACCTTGTGGAGTGTGACCAAACAGAACGCAAGAGCTGTGTGGTCAATATCACATTTTAAGTTGTGACTCGTGTACAAAACTGTATATCACCCTAACTGTATGTAGGGTAGGCTATATAGGGTTAACACACATAGCACACATGAATATGATAGCTGATAGCTTGCTTTTGGCTTGTGATTATTGCGATGAGACTCACACCAGCGCAGAACATGGAGAGAAACCAGCGCACATTTCACTGACTCCCACGCAAGCATATTGATCAATTAGTTTGAAATGCGACTCAGTCCGCGGTTTACATTCCTCGCGTTTTCTAATTTCGTATGCATAACAGATGACAATTCAAATGCTTAAAACGCAACCCATATTTAGATGGTCAGATTAATCACGAGCCATCAATTTTGAATTATTCTTGAATCAAACAAAAGGGGCTCATAAACGCAGTCAGCCACGCATCTCGCCATGCTTTGGAGCACAGAAGCATCCTGCTCATTCAAACAGCACCGTTTGCGTTCGTAGACATAAAAACATAAATACATAAATGAATGTATAAATAAATAAAAGTGGAAATAAATAAATGAATAAATGTAGAAATAAATAAATAAATGTGTGAAAAAATACAATTATACGTAAATAAAGAAATAAAAGTATAAATACTAATTTATTTGTACTTTTTTACATTTCTTTGTACATTTATATATTTATTTATGTATTTTTGCTCTTTTACATTTATTCGTATATTTATTGATGTATTTATTTATTTTGAATTAAGTCAGCTTTGGCATTCCATACATGCGCGTTCTTTGTATGTGTTTCTTAGAGGTTGAATTCATATCAAAATCTGCCAAACTTCCTATAATACTTCTCAATAGGATCTCTACTTCATAAAATGTATGGTTCAGATTACTCAAAACACATATGGAAATGGAGGCACCCTTATATGGGCTGGTTGTGACCTAGTGACAAAGTTTGATAATGCGCCGAAAATCTTACTGAAAGCTAATTTTTCCAACCTAAAATTTTAAACACAACTTATTCAGATTTTTTAGCTTAAATTTTTCTGCAGTTTTAGAGTAGCCTAGGTTTTGAAAATATATATTTTATATAAAATATAAATAATATTCTTTTTTACATTTTTACGAAGTGTGTGAGGTTAAAGCACAAGCAGACCATCTACGTGACGAGCCGGACTCCATCATATGTACACAACAATAATCGTTTACTTCGTATTTACTATCGTATTTTAATCCTTTTATTTTAAATATTTGGCATGTGTGTGTGCTGCTGTGCGTCCCTGTGTGTTTAATAAGCACAGTGTAAGCACATTGTGGACCTGCCTATAGGAGCAAATTCGTTCTTTAAATAACAAAAAAAAAATAAAAAATTGAGACCAGGTTTCAGTTGGTCACTGGCGCAGTCTATTGATGTTGCTTAAAAATAGCAACGCGCCAACAATGTGCCTGAACACACCTAGTTTTCAAACCAGCGTGCCCATGGGCACACAAATGGGCGCAAATGCATTTGAACAACGTGGCACAGGACGTGAAAATGATAACTGTGTCGGACTGAAAATAGCAAAAAAACACGTGTGTCGCGCTTGCCGCTGCATAGCGCCAGGTGTAAAATAGGGCCCTAAGCCTATTCAAGACTAAAATGTCTAAGTTCTAATGTAACCCCCGGAACAGAGGTTATGTTAGAACTGAACTGATGAGATTAAACAAGCCAATGCACATTTGCCTGCAAGATTTGCATCACAAAAACTACCCTGTGATTCAGGTATAAGGAAGTGCGTTGAGACCACTCAACAAACAGGTTACACTTCAAACATAGGCGTGTGTTTTCTACGTGCCTCGTAGAGGGTGCTCTTGTCGAAGTGATAGATCACTGGTGGTGACTTGGTAGATCACCTTATACTCCACATCCTGTCTAAAGACCTCATCTGGGGGTTCCAAAGATGTCCCTGTGTGTGTGTGAAACTGCCCCCGTTTCTAAGCACACTTTTAAAAAGTGCAGTTGTGTTTATTTTATTTTAGATTACATTTTAAAATATATTGTGTTTTAATAATTTTTTGTTGTGCCTTAAAGTACACTTTTTATGTGTTGACAAACATACAAATGCACAAACATTATTATTCAATGTTAAAGTGTGTTTTAAACATATTTTAAATGTATCAAATTGCAACTTCATCATTCAAATTATTGTAATTGTGCAAATATATAACATGACATTAAAGGTTTTTCTAAAGTTTTAATGAAGTAAAATAATTATAAAAACCTCTTAAGTACAATCCAACTTTTACTTTATTTATTCATTTATTTATTTGTGTCATCTTAAACAGAGCTGAGGAGAGTTCAGAAGTACTCAGGTAATGTTTCCTTGTTCATTTAATCAGTCATATAGCACTAGACCACATTCAAATGGGTTTATTACTGCCCGGTCTATTTGATAATCTACTCATGTCTCTGTTGTATGTCCCTGTGAAGTGGATGTAACCTTTGACCCGGACACTGCTAACCCTTGGCTGCAGCTATCCGAGGACAGACGTCAGATGCGTCATCTCGGTGCATGGCAGGACCTGCCCGATACACCAGAGCGCTTTGATACAGTGGTTATTGCACTCGGCCGTGAAGAATTGTCCTCCGGACGCCGTTACTGGGAAGTTCAGGTGGGCGAGAAGGACGACTGGTACCTAGGTGTCGCCAGGGCATCTGTAAACAGAAAAGGGAGGATTTCGGTGAGTACGGCTCACGGTTATTGGGCTTTAGCAATGAGGAAAGGGCGAGAATATCGTGTTTCTTCCTCTCCACCCCTCCTGCTTTCCATCGAGCCCAAGCTGAAGAGAGTGGGCGTATATGTGGACTACGAAGAAGGACAATTGTCATTCTATGATGTACAAAACAAAACTCACATCTACACCTTTGTGGACTCGTTTAAAGAGAAACTCTTCCCGTTCTTCTACCTCTACTGCTGCGATAAGGCCTCTGACACTATGACGATCTGTCCCATGCAAGAGACGTCTCATACTAAACAGTGCTGAAACACGAGCTCAATAAAGACTTGGTCTGATGAAATGACCTGCAGTACTGCTGTTTCTATCCTGATACTATGTGTGTTTGAGAACTGCTTTCTTTGCCTTAATTTCCTGAATGTTATATAGATATTTCTACAAAAAAAAAATTAAAAATCAGTTTTATTGCATGGCCATACAAGAGCAATTATGACAAAGCATACAAAAAAAAAATAAATAATTATAATTAATCAACACATTTGTTATGTATTATGTGTATAACGGAATAACATCTCATGTTACGACTGTAACCCTGGTTTCCTGAACGCCCCTGTGTGATTGCGTCGTAATGCACATGTGTAATCAGTCCAATAAAGATGACAAGACAACATAGGCGGGTGACGTCATCAACCAAGAAACTATAAAGAACACCTAAAAACAGACCGTGCTAGCTTCAGATAGGCCAAAGCAAGTCGATCACAGGCATGTAGGGAGTATGGCTGGGCGACGCAGCGTCTCGTTCCCTCTCAGGGTTACAGTCGTAACCTGAGACGTAACCTTACAAGGGAAATTGAGCTTCGTCGAGATGCTGTACCCACTACGCTATAATAGCAAATCCCTGTTCTGTGCGAAGTCATTGCACATAGTAAGAAGCAAGCACCCTATACCATGGAGTGGAGCCTTGATCCAAGTCATAGAAATCCACCCCTAGAAATCTGGGTGGTAGAACCAAGCTGAATTCTTAAACCATTTCTATAGTGAGCAGGACCCAACAAGATATATTTGGCAGTAACTTACACGCTGCCAGAAAATCCAAAAAGGGGACCAGTCTCTCGAGACTGGTTGCACAGCCACTTCGGTGCCCTGTAATGGCGAACCAGCAGGGAACAACTTTCTTCGTGATAACGACTGTCCTTAGATATGTCTTATCCCAAGACGACTATGGCTCGGACTACTAAAAAGGAACCAGGCTATCGAGACATAGCTTCACCAAAAATGGGTTTATGGTGTGTTAGTTCCGCCGAGGCTGGACCTGTTTGCCACTATCATGCCCTCTTATCTGCTCGCGCTATTCAGCTTTGTGTCTTTACTGCTGTGGCTCAGTGGTAAAACACAAAGCTTTTCGCGCCAGAGACCCGTGATCGATTCCGGCTCTTGCAGATAATTTTATGCAGCTCTGCCGCGCACATGCGTCAGCGGCGACATGAGAAACGAGTGTGTTTTTAACCCGCCGAGTTAAGTAACCATCTCTCTAACGTTTCTCTTTCCTCGTTCGAGCGGCCGAAAATGTCTTTATTGCAGCAACGAGCCTGTCATAACATGAACGCCTGCAATAACACCGACAGATTAAGTTTGACGCTATTTCTGTTCAAGTGTAATAGGTGCCCACACCCCTGTGCTCACCCATATTAAAACACAGCATTCCCGTGTCTAATAGAGCCCACTTTCTTAGCTGGCTATGCTGCTAGAGTGTTATCTGTAACAGATGTGCCCACAACTGTGCTCACATCTTCTTTCTGCCCGCTCTATTACAGGGCCAGGTCGCGCGCATCCCAGCCTCTTCAGTCTCGTGCCCGCTTGCAGCGCTCACGTTTCTATATGCACGCGCGTCATAAGTGCAGCCTTTTCAGGCTATATATAGTCTTTGGCTTGCTTGCGCGTCACTTGTGGAGCCTGTATCAGGCTAAAATGCAATCAGGCATAAGTGCATAACGTCTGGTTGGTTCTGCTTACGCCAAACATGCTATAAGTGTAGTATATGTACCCACAGCTCAGTGTTCACTCCTACACACAAACACCACACCCGTGCCCGTGACCACGCTCGCTCATTACACCATGACTCACTCCCCATTCACGTTTATCGGGAAGTCACTCACTAAACAGCCATTGGCACTGCGCTCACACACTTGTTCAGCCTGCTATGTGTATACACATACATGTGTATGTATACACACGCCTTTTGTGTAGAGTATTTGCCCACAATCTTGTATTTGCCCATACACAAAAGCACCACACTCCTCGTGTCTCTGTCAGAGCCCACTCACATAAAGTGGACACTGCCCGCTCGAGTGTCAGAGTTCATAAGCACGCCCACGAGCCGTGCACGTGTCCCTCCTCTGCATAAAAGCCTCTTGTGTAGAAAAATGTGCCCACAATCCTGTGTTCACCCATACACAAAAGCACCATATGTCCCGTGTCTCTCTCAGAGCCCACAACCATAGAGCGGACACAGCCCGCTCGAGTGTCAGAGTGCATAAGTCCCCCCTCTGCCCGCTCTGTTACACGGCCCATTAACTCCTCTCTGAGTGTAAGTCCCGTTGCCTTAACTATTCTAGCGTGCCCACACACTGTATCCAGCCCGCTATGTGCAACAATCAGGGCGATATAGCCATTCACCCGCTAGCGTCGCGCTTCTAAGCGTGGGAAGCTATTCCGGGAATCTCCCCATGGGTGCTAAGCAAAATAAAATACGGCTATCTGTTACAGTTCTGTCACCGCCGTTCACGCTTCCGGGTGCGGCTCGAAACTACAGTGAGTTCAGAAGCAGCAAACACGCTTCACTCAGAGATCTGAAAGATGCCTATTTTCAGATCCAGATAAATCCCTGTCACAGGCCTTTTCTACGTTTCGCCTTCGACGGTCAGGTTTATCAATACACCGTCCTCCCGTTCGGCCTATCCTTAGCACCCCGTACGCTCATGAAGTGCATGGATACGGCGCACCCCCCACCCCACCCCCCGTGCGGAGTCAGGGGCTACGAAATTTGAACTATTTGGACGACTGGCTGATTTTGGCACAATCACAGACGGAGTTGCTGTCTCATCATACAGTTCTCCTCGAGCATCTGAACACACTGGGCCTCTCACTTCATTCCACTTCATTCCAGTCAGATGATTTCCTTCCTGGGAATAGGTCTAGACTCAGTGGCTATGACGGCTTGCCTATCTACACAGCACGTGCCATGTTCAGCGTCTCGCTGCATCCTTTCAGATGGACACCCTCACGCCTCTGAAAACTTTTCAGAAGGCGCTGGGTTACATGGCCTCAGCCTCCGCAGTGCTTCAGCTGGGTCTACTGCGCATGCGCCCCCTTCAGCTTTGGTTGAAGAGCCGTGTGTCTCACCGTGCATGGACCATGGGCCGCCAGCTGATCAAAGTTATGTAGACCTGTATCTCGGCTCTGCAGCCATGGACAGTGACAGAATGGTTTCAACGGGGCGTTACCATGGGGACCGTCTCTCGTTGCTTTGCCAGAGGGAGTGTTAAACACGACCATGAATGCCAGAGCGGCTTCTACTGGAAGCTCTATGCGTCAAAATGGTCTGTGTTCTCAAAATGGTGCACCGACAAAAACCTAGACCCACTGGAGTGCGAGGTGTCGTCTTTACTCGTCTTCCTTCAGGAGATGCTGGACAAGGGCAGGTCCCCATCCACTCTCAAGGTTTACGTGGCAGCTGTCGCGGCGTTCGCTGAACCCCGACGCGCTCAGTCTCTGGGAAAAGACGAGCTAGTCATCCACTTCCTCAGGGGACCTAGAAGAATGAACCCCCCGCACCCCCCTTCGGTTCCCATTTGGGATCTTTCTATAGTTCTCGAAGCTATGAAAGCCCCCCCGTTCAAACCATTAAAGTCTGTGGACCTAAAATACCTCTCGCTAAAAAACGTTTTTCTGATTGCCCTGTCATCAGTTAAACGCGTGGGAGACATTCACGCGTTCTTCTAGCGCAGTGTGTCTCGAGTTTGGACCCAATGACTCTATAGTCATCCTCAAACCTAGACATGGCTATGTCCCCAAAGCGATTGGTACCCCGTTCAGGGCTCAGGTTATTTCCCCATCGGCTCTGCCCGCATCCGATAGTGAATGTGACGCCAATCTCCTTTGTCCGGTTCGGGCTCTGAGATTGTACACTACACGCGCTGCCGCGTTCAGACGCTCTTTTCGTTTTTCGTTCGGTGGGTGCACTAAAGGTCTGGCCACCTCGAAACAGACACTATCCAGATGGATAGTGGATGCTATTGCTTCTGTTTATGCATCTAAAAACCTGCCATGCCCTCTGGGCATCAGGGCTCATTCCACTAGAGGGATGGCCTCATCGTGGGCATGGTCCAGTGGCATTTCCATTCAAGACATATGCGTGGCAACGGGATGGGCTTCCCCTTCCACCTTTGTCATATTTTACAATCTGGAAGTACCCGCCCTGCAGGCTAAACTACTAGCAGTCTAGTATGCTTCAGCTCTTCTGTTTTGAGCTGCACTATTGGGAGTTACACTCATACAACCGGCGTGCCGCTTGTTCTTCCCTCGTGCTTATGTACTACACAATCCCGGCCCGCTTGCTGGCCCTTTCATGTTCATGTACATTATTAATTCCCACTTATAAGGGTCCTCGGGGATCCCTCTCCCGAGACTCATTGTGGATGCTTGGCGCACGGCGTTGACCATGTGTTTCCGTAGCGTAAGCTAGCTTACGCAATACGAGAGAACCTCTCGTGAGAAAACGAATCGGTTACCTAACGTAACCTCGGTTCTCTCTAGATGAAGGAACGAGTATTGCGTTCCCGGTCGTGCTACTAGTGTTCTCGCTTCATTCAATGAAAACCGGAAAACAGCGGGAAACTCGCCTATTTATAGACTCGGGCCACGCCGTTTTGGCGGGCTTTGACGCAATGAGAGCGTGTTCCCTCATAGGCTGTAACAGTTCTCCCCGAGCGAACCAATGAGCTGCTAGCTAGCCCGCTCATGGTCTGCTGCCGATGAACTGTGTTGACAATTGATACAAAATTAAAGGATAATTTTTTGGCTTCAACTTCTCAGAAAAGATGAATCTTTCCCCGTAGCTTAAGTTAGCTTACGCAATACTCGTTCCCTCATCTAGAGAGATCCGAGGTTACGTTAGGTAACCAATTAGTTTTCTATATCTAACTACACAAAATCATGGGGACAAAGTGAATTTGATAATTTTGCTATGATGAACAGTCTCACCTAAGCTGAGCCTGATGCACCTTCTACACAGAATCCATCATTCATTCGACCCACATGGCTGCCAGAAAACCCAAAATAACTCTATTAGGAGTGCCAAGGACTGGCTGACTTGTCATTTCTCAAAGTAGTTAGCTTGAAGTCTTCAGATGCACTCAAATGCTGAGATTTCAAATGCTTTCATCTTGAGAGACATTGTCAGGATTTTTCCTCAGCAGTCTTATCAAACCTGACACAGATTGTTCCTCATTCAAATGTTAAACTCAAGCACGCATTTCAGAAAGCGACTAACACAAATTAAGTTAGAAATAAAAGTAATAATTTTCTTCGGAATATTCAGCACTCTCAAAGCAAACACTTCCCTGTGGATTTGCATGTGTAATTTGCTCACCTGCCCTGCTTTTGCACAATTTACATTGACAACAATGCACAGTGTGAAAGATGTGAATATCTTGAGTTTTTTGGGAGCATTCAGCAATCTCAAAGCAAACACTTCCCTGTGGATTTGCATGTGTAATTCGCTCACCTGGCCCATTTTTGCACGATTTACATGAACAACAATGCACAGTGTGAAAGATGTGAATATCTTGATTTCTGTGTGGATAGAAAATATATTCCTCTTAGTAGCTGCAATTATTATTAATTATCAAATTTTCTCAGAAAATGAGAAAGTAAAAATAATTAATAAGTTATGAGAACAATTAGCTTCAGTGTTACTTGCATGAGCATTGGTCAATTTCATGATGATAATAATACCTGTTTAGAAACCATGTTAAACAAACAATCCTCTCTGATGTTAATTTAGAACAAAGGTATAAATCATCCTGTACAGTTGGTTGACAATCAAAAGGCTGCAAAGCAAAAGGTAGCAATGCTATTGAGCCTCTTCCTTTGCCAGATTGGAGATATTAATACAGTAGCAATACTTGGACAGAAAGCATAAAACAGTACACGCACAAACACACATGTTGGGTTTTTTGACTCCACAATATAGTCCAGAACAACAGTTGATTATGATAGATTGCCACTCTTTATTCAATCAATACAAAAATAAAAAATATATAAATAAAAGAAAATACAGGTACTTCAGTACTTAAAGTTAGCTAGCTACCAACAGGTTTAGAGTATAAAGATAAACAACAAATCCCCAAAATATATGATCATAATCTATGACAAAAATTCTATTATAAACTAGATTAGTGAATAATACACATTGCTCTTTATATTGTTGTAAAATACATTCATGAAAAACAAGATAACAAAAACCAAGATATATTTTAGATATAGCCAAGCTACTATAAAATTGAGACACGTTTTAAGTGTATTGCACAGCTATTTAATGAGGCAGTAACATATGATAGATAGGACAGAACCAGAAAGGCTATTAATAAGCTTTAAATGAGTCACTGCATTATGATGTGAAAGGCTCCAATACAGTGCGGCACAAAGCGCTTATGCACATCCCGAGCACAGAATAATGCGCTTGAAGCAACATGGAGTTACGGCGTGCAGCACGTCGAGTCCGCATTGAAAAGTTCAAAGCACAAAGGAAATACACATTGATGGACAGTGTATTACAGTATCTATCTATGCAATCATTTATTGTAACAGTTTTAAATTTCCGTGATTGTGCTCTTATAGTGCTCTGACTCTACTCTAGTGTTGTGATCTAACCGACAATGTCCGACACCCGGTAAAAAGTAACACGATTAAGTAACAGAAATAAAGTCCAGCAAGATAAAGTTGTTTAATGCGAAAATATAGACCTTTATCTACAGATCAACTATAATAAAATTAACATTAAATGATCTTGAAGATAGTGTCATCATTGACTGTAACCGAACGCGACGCACTGTTTGAATGCTGAATGGAGAATGACTGACAGCCGCAGAGAGGGTTTATGAAAAGTTTATGTGTTATTGAATTTAATTACTTAAATATTAATTTCTCTCTCACATAATGGCTTCAGAACACTTATATAGAGTGCACGAAAACGTTATGGTACTTTAGAACTTTTTTTGTGGGGCTTAACAATAACACATAGTAGTATACACACAATATCAGATTTGGATTGTCCTCGTCTAATCGATACCCGATCCGGCAAAAATGGCAGTATTGGAGCCGATACCAATCCTAAGTATCGGATCGGTGCATCCCTAGTTTTTATACATTAAAAAATTCATTTAGCAGGCTTTATTTACAGTATGTTTGGTTTACCAACCACTAGATGGATTTGACTGACAGAAAGATAAACTTCCTGATCCTTCTTTTTTACAAAATCAAGATATCCCCTTTCCCTCAAACAGAGATATCAGTTTGATTGACAGCACAAATGACCAATGGACTTGAGTTGGTTCCGTCTTTGTTGGGATGAGGATTAAAGTATGGGCGGATTGCGCCATGAAAGCTACATTTAGTAAATGTGTAAATATGTGACAGAGCCACCACATCATAGAAGGAGACCAGAGCCTCCTCAAAGTCCACAAATACTCCCAGCTTCTGTGGTTTGGTGTTGAGATGCAGCAGGACTGGAGGGTCTTCAAAAGCTCCATACATGTTTTGACCACAGAGCACGATGGACCAGTATCCCTCGCTGGGTTTGTAGGAAACTTTTCCTTTCCTGTTCGCGCCTTCTCTCATCACCCCGAGTTCCCAGCCCACCTTCTTCCCTACCTCAACGACCCAGAAAGCTCTGCCCGATGTGATGCGAGGCTTTCCCAGAACTCCTCCAACCAGGTCGAACTGTTGTGGACTGCCTGGGATATCATGGGTTTTTCCAGTGTCTCTGACCACTTTGCCGTCTCTAGTCACCTCTAAGACTGGATGTGCCGTTTCTGCATCCAGAGTCACGTCCACTGAACAAAGACAAGATTCTCAGATACTTGATGTTTGAGCTTCATTTCAATTGTTAACATTAGTTAACTGCATTAACATGAACTAACAATGAACAATACTTTTAAAGTATTTATTAATCATGTTAACTTCAACATTTACTAATACATAATTTAAATCAAAAGTTGAATGGACCTGAGCTGACACAAACAAACAGTTGTATTTTTTATTAATGAACGTTAACAACAATTAAAATAAATATCGCAACAAATGTATTGAACATTGTTAGTTAATGTTAGTTAAAGCATTTAAGTTAACTAATTTGACCTTATTGTAAAGTGTTACCAATTATTCCTACACATACCTGAAAAGCTGTGAATTCTTCTAATTTCTGTAATGAGAACAAATAACATCAATCATGATGACAGCCTTACATTTAAAAGACCATTTACTTCAGCATTGAAATTTCCTAATAATTTAATCACCCCCATGTCATCCAAGATGTCTTTCTTTCTTCAGTCGAAAAGAAATTAAGATTTTTGAGGAAAACATTCCAGGATTGTTCTCCATATTTTTGGCTTCAATTGCAACCAATGGGTTGAAAGTCCAAATTGCAGATTCAATGCAGGTTCAAAGGACTCAAGGTCTCTACACAATCACAGCCGAGGAAAAAGGGTCTTATCTCGAGAAATGATCTGAATTTCAGCCACTGAAATATTTATTTTTTAGCCACAAATGCTCATCTCGCAGAACTCTGCGATGCCCCACATTACGTTCACGTTGTAAAGGTCAGAAGTACAGAGGAAAAAAACCCTTTATAATTTTCACCTCCAAGTTCAAAATCATCCAACATCATTGTTTTACCTTTTTTTTACTTATTCTTTGCATGTTCACTTTGTAAATATTGGATGGTACTTTCGTCTACGTTGCAATTGACCTTTCCAACGTGATTGCATTTGTGGTTAAAAAAATGACAGATCGTTTCTCTAGATAAGACCCTTATTCCATTGCTGGGATTGTGTAGAGCCCTTTGAAGCTACATTGAAACTACAATTTGTACCCTTAACCCATTGGTCGCCATGTAAGTCCACTATTGGTGATGTGGGGGTGAGTAAATTGTCAGGAAATTGAACAAATCCTTTAGAAGTACTGAGACAGACATGCCATTAACAGATATCTGATTGTATCCATACCTTGATACCATATTCATATGGTACATAAATGTTACTCTAAAATACATGAATTAAATACCATGGTATTACCATCATAAGCACTATCCACCTCTCTTTAACAAAATAGAAGATATGAGGTGACATTCATGACTGTACACCAATGTGAAAAAGAAGTGCTTAATTGTATTGAATGTGCAGTTGTAGTGTAGGTCTACTTCAAATCTTTAAAGGCTTCAAATCCTGTTATGCATTTTCACTTTTTAGTTAGTCAGTAATGTTGCTGTTTGAGCATAAAAAAAGATCTAAAGGGACATATTTTATTTAACCCTTTGATGCACAACATGGGTCTAAATAGACCCGACTCAGTTTTAATTTTCTATATCTTTGCAAGAAATTAATTTCATCATTCAGTATTCCAGGTATTCCTCAATTAACTTGTTTTTGATCATCACAAATCCTTATTTTTATTTTTCCTTTCTTACTTTTTGAATAAAAATAGTTTTTGTATAGCAACCCCTCTAATGCGCAACATGGGTCTAAAAAGACCCGTATTCATTTCCTATGGTATTTCAGTGATGGCTGAGTGTTTTCTTTGCTAATCTTTAAAATATATGTATTTTATCATTTGTTATTCCAGTTATTCATTAAATATCTTGTTTTTGATTTCCACAAATCATTGGGTTTATGTTTCCTTTCTTACTTTATAAACAAACACAGTTTTTGTATTTCTACATCAATTTTACATACATGGGTCTAAAAAGACCCGTATTCATTTCCTATGGTATTTCAGTGATGGCTGAGTGTTTCTTTGCTGAATCTTTAAAATATATGTTTTTTTTTATCATTTCTTATTCCAGGTATTCATTAAATATCTTGTTTTTGATTTCCACAACTCATTATGTTTATGTTTCCTTTCTTACTTTATAAACAAACACAGTTTTTGTATTTCTACATCAATTTTACATACATGGGTCTAAAATGACCCATATTCATTTGCTATGTTATTTCAGTGTTATTTCAGTGTTTCTTTGCTGAATCTTTAATTTAAAATATGTTTTTTAATCATTTCTTGCAGGTATTCATTAAATATTTTGTTTTTAATTTCCACAAATCATTTTGTTAGGGTTTTTTTTTTTTTTTTTTTTTCTACATCAATTTTACATACATGGGTCAAAAATTATTATTAATCTTATTTTATTTTAACCACAGACTTTTTTTATATATTGTAAAAGATTACAACATAATCTCTCAATATTAGGCTATGGTTACCTTGACCTTGTAAACCTATTGAGAAATTACTTGTGAGAAGGAGAAACATGTCCAATACTATTAGCTAGCTAGCTTTTGACATATTATAGCTAGCTAATGTTAACTATACACTAAAAAAAAAAAAATTGTTTTTTAAAGCTTATTTACATTTAGTAGGCCTAACAGTTCATAATCATTCATATGCTGAAATGATTCTTATACTGAAATCATTCTATGATTGAAATGATGCCCAGCTTTGCTAAAGACAGAAAAATCAGCAGCTGGTGTTCCCAGAGCACCAGGCCTGTGTGCAAGGAGCACAAACATGTTGTTGTCATTTGTAAGGCATGTAAGCACTAAGATGGCAATTTGAGATGCCGCTGTACCAGTGCGATTTTATTTTTTCTGTTTTCTTTTCTTTTCTTTGATCACATTCACCACAATTCAATACAGTTACACTACACAGTTCAATTTCAGTGTTATCAGTTATCAGTTATCAGTGATATGTGAATGCTATGCGAGACAAAGTGGCAAATAAACCAACCCGGTCTCATCCCAAATCGTCATATAACTGACGTTTTGGGACGTCTTTTGACCATACGTCAATATTCGCCTTTTTAGGGCCCCCTTAAACGTCGGTAGATGAGGTTATGGGATCCTAACTCTACCCCATACCTAAACTTAACCCTAAACCTAACCCGTCACCTAACTGACGTTAAAGGTAAAGCGTCAGTTGTATGACGGCCCGGGATCGCCATCTACCGACGTTTAAGGGGGCCCTAAAAAGGCGGATATTGACGTATGGTCAAAATACGTCCCAAAACGTCAGTTATATGACGATTTGGGATGAGACTGTGTTAAATAAACATTTCAAGTGTTAAATGTGTTGTCTAAATTACTTCTAAGATGATTAATTTAACAAAATGTTGTCTTTATTCTTTTGTTTTATTATGCTTGATAAGTACATTTGATATAGTAACACAAAACCTAGGAAAAAAATGAAAAAAAAAAATATTTTTGGTAATTGAAAAAAATATTTTTTTAATATTTATAAATCATGAAATTTATAGATAATGGAATATTAAATGCTTAAATAAATTGATCTCAAAAGATAAAAAGAAAAGAAAAGTCCAGCCATGCATTAAATAACATAGCAAATGAATACGGGTCTTTTTAGACCCATGTATGTAAAATTGATGTAGAAATACAAAAACTGTGTTTGTTTATAAAGTAAGAAAGGAAACATAAACCCAATGATTTGTGGAAATCAAAAACAAGATATTTAATGAAAACCTGGAATAACAAATGATAAAATACATATATTTTAAAGATTAGCAAAGAAAACACTCAGCCATCACTGAAATACCATAGGAAACGAATACGGGTCTTTTTAGACCCATGTTGCGCATTAGAAGGGGTATCCATAGCTTGCGCATCAAAGGGTTAAAGGGCACCTATTATGCAAAATTCACTTTAACATGGCGTTTGAACATAAATGTGTGTTGGCAGTGTGTGTCAACCACCCTATATTGATAAAATCCCCCAAGTGTTTTTTTTTTTTTAAATCCCCATAAATCATAAGCACTGTCTCATAACAAGCCGTTCTCAGATTTGGGGCAATGTGATGTACTACTGACTACATGACTACTGACTGACACTGCAGTTTTAGGGTAGACTCCCTTTGAGTGACCCACAGTCCACCATTTTTTCTATGCTGGAGCAGCAGTAGACTAGAATGTCTTCTATAGTGATTGAGGTGTTTTGTTGTTGGATGTAAGAATGAACATAGCAGTCTTCATTTACTCTCATTGTTACTCAAGAATGGATCAGTACCAACAGTTTGTGACCCAGCTTACTCTCTCCGGAGTGATAGGCCATACGTTACTGATAACGGCAGAAATTAATGTGAGAGCGCGCACTTTATGACCACTTAGGAGTCGTTTTACGGATTAGCACCCACGGAAAAGGTGTGTATTTTGTTTACTGTTAGTTGTAACACGTATTTTGTGTACTTCACTGTGTATGTTGATGATAATGAAAGGGACAGAGAGAGAGTTTATGGATAAGACTTCAATGCGCACTTTACTGTTCATTCAGCTCTTACAGTGATTCTCTGGAGTAAAACTAACACTTCATCATTTGTGTGATGTACAACAGGCTTGTACTTTCAGTGGATAAAAGCAAGATGAAAAATATTATACTAGACTATACCTGTTCTATTCCCATACAGCCTATATGCTCAGTCTATTTGGGCCTTATTGTCCGACTTCGGGTCGAAATAAACAATACTACTGAGAATTTCCCTCTGTGCCGGCAGCAACAGCCTATTTGCATTTAAAGGGATACACACTAAAACAGTACGTTTTAATGAGCCCCAAATTGTAACAAGCTTATATGTCAGCCCATTCTCACCCCCAAGGCGTCACTTAACTGACGCCTTGGGAAGCATTTGGACATGCTTCAATATCTGACGCTTTAGGCGCCCTTTAGCGTCAGTTAGATGACGCCTTAGGATCGCGTGTACCCTACCCCACCCCACACCTAAACCTAACCGCGTCCCCAAACCGACGCTTTCCTTTAGCGTCAGTTAGATGACGCCGTAGGATTGCGTCATGTAAGTGACGCTAAAGGGCGCCTAAAACGTCAAATATTGAAGCATGGTCAAAGGTGACGCCTTGGGGTGAGAATGCGTTGTATATGTATACAGTGAAAGGAATATTCCTATAGAGGTAGATGTGGATCAGCTGAGAGTCAGCTGATGTAAGCTTGACTAATGTGACCTGCCAGAACTGATGCTGCGCTTGATTATTATAATTACTATTATTAAGTCTGAATCATGCTTGAATTGGTTTGAAATTGACCCCATCCTTAATAGGACTGAGTAAAGCTATTATGAAGGGGATGGGCATTTCCAGAATGCACTAAGCGGTGTCACACAGAGTACACTGGGCCAATCTTGTCTACATGACCACTGCCAATCCTGGAACCCTACTACTGACCCCACCTATCAAGTTTATTAATATAGAGTTACTTCCAGATCTACATCCACCAAGAGTGCCGGTGAACGTACTCGGTTACTAACAGAACCTTGGTTCCCCTGAGATAACGGGAACGAGTATTGCATCGATAGACGCATTGGGAAAACTCCTTTTTTAGATTACTGAAGCCTTTTAGAATCACAAACCAATGGCTGCGCAGCGGAACCTATGCTGCTAAAGCCCGCCAAAATAGCAGCATGACAGCACGTCCAGCTATGCAATACTCATTCCCATTATCTCAGGGAACTTGTATATTCCTAATCGAAACAGTTCACTAATATTTTGTTGCTAGATGCATTGGGAACCCAGTCCAATCGTGTTGTGATGCGGGATGACAATCAGTCTATAGCCTTTGCCTAGGAAACTTGAATAAGGACCCGGAGGGCATCAAGGCTAAGGTAGGGCGAGGTAATCGAGAGACTAAGTGACTCAGACCATTATGTCAGAGTCACAAAAGAGGGTTCTAATGGGTCAAGCTTGTGTAGATGTCAAAGCCGAGTTAATCAGACTGGACCCGTGCTTGTAGAGCAGGGACGCCCAAGTTGTAAAATCTGGCGAAAGTGGACGGCGAGGACCAGCTGGCCTCCGCAAAGATGGCGCCAATGGACACTCCGCTGGACCACGCCCAGGCCATGCCTCTGGTGGAATGGGCCCTTACTCCGATGGGCCACTGAAGGCAAATCATAAGCTAGCACAATCGCATCCACTATCCAGTGGGATAGTCTTGGTACATAGTTTGGTACAGCCTCTGAAGCACACAAAGGTTTTTTTATCACCACAGTGGTGGTGGCTCAGTGGTGCGGTGGTTGTTTTGAAAAAACAAAACAAAAACAAAGGTAGTGTTTATTCGAACAAAAAAGTGTTTATTTGAGCAATTCTGTCAAATAAACAATACATTAAAGCCTGTAAAGCATTGAAATAAATATCAGTAAATTTTTGTAACTTAAATATTATAATAAAGTTAAAGCTATTTATAAAAACAACAACAACTTTCGTTTAAAATTTCCACACAAAGACGCGTGATATATATACTTGTTGTAAAAGACATGAAGAGCGAATTTTATCTTCCTCAAGGGAAAGGCATTTAGGCTGTTTGAATTTGGGCTGCCAGAAAAAAAGCGAAACTAAAATCACATTACAGTACAAATAATCTTGGCACGCCTTACCATGTCTAATAACAAGCACAAACTGTTTTAAAAATAATTAGATTTTTAACAATTTGCTAATAGGCCGAATTAAAAGCGAACCAAGGAAGAAACATTTATAATCCCCTTCAAAAATGGGTGACGTAAGTGTTGATTTGGGTGACGAGATTCCATGCAGGGATGAGTCACAATTTTTTAATACTCGATTCATTGATTTAATTATAGAATATAAAATAGGTTGTGTGATTATTCTCTAAAAAATATCTGATGCAGTGGTGGTGACGTATTCGTGTAACCGAGAATGTGATGCTGCCAATAACGCACATAGCAGCTGCTACAAATAACTGGCAAAATGATTACAAATGTGTAAAATTTAGCAAGGAGACATTTTAAATGTTTATCAATAAACTAGTGTTTTCTGTGTCAGTGTCGTGTTGCAAAGATAAAGTTGATGATGTTGACTCGTCATCTTCGCAGTGAACGGGGCTATAGAGAGAAATGCACACTTGAGTTCATACAGAATAGGCCTACATAAGCAGACACTGACAGTATATGCTAGTCGCTTTCTTATCATTTAGAATTGTTTTGTTTAAAAGTAGACAATTCAAGCTTTCTATATTTGGAATAACTAATGGAATATTGTTAAATTCACTGATAATCAGGTGACCAGATCGCAAACCATAATTAATTGTTAAAAGCTTAAATGTATGGTCTCCCGCACAACTCTCTCATTCATCATGAATTTTTCATGGCTGTGATGTAACATTTAATTGCTAACCTAATATTTATTTTGTAAACAAAGCTTTAGGCTTCATTTGTGTCATAATATTAATGTAAAACAGCATTCACATACAAAAAAACGGTGCTACGGTGGTGGTCCGCCATCGTGGTAGTGCTGTTGTCAAGTTTACTGGCAAAGCCCTACTAATAGTAATTTAAAGATGTGGTAGCATTGGATCTGGACGGGAAGGATAACTCTGAGAGCTGGAAGGGGTGTGTCGTGATTCTGCCTTCTCACACCGCGACAGGTTTGTGGATCTGCAGTGGATCAGATTTCAATTTCAAGTCGCATATATCGTAACAGCCCTAATAGATATAGGGAACTGCAGACTGCCTTTGTTCTCTTCAAGCAATAAAGTTTGTTTCTGTACCTGCCTTTGCTCTTGGGTCCTACGTTTCTCCTGACACTTTAACCATATTTCAAAGACAATAGAAGTAATTATAAAATATAGGCTACATTGCATATAAAGTTCTACTTAAGTGAGTAAAAACACTCTAAATTTCAGCTAATTGCATTTAAAATTTAAACTAAAATGCATTTTCATTTAGTAATTGCAAATAACATAGAATTAAGTGTCCGAAAACATCACATTCAGTTCATATACTTTTACAGTACATTATTTCTGTAAGAAGTAGCCTAATATTTTTAAAAGTATGCTGAAGTATATTTTTTTTTCACAAGGGCTCACAAACAGTGCAGAGCAAGTTTAAATCTTGTCCAAATACTTAACTCTATTTATCGGCAATAACAATAGGGAATGTTTGCTAATTATATCACAGCTCTCAGACATAATCACTCACCAACAATGCAAAGTTTCTCCAGGTGAGTCTCAATCTCAGCCAATAAGGCTGCCTTTATATTTCTCATTGTGCCAAAGTTTAATTCAGTGTCAATGGAAACCATCCAGTCATCTTTGAACTCAGTTGGTACAGACGGGTAAGACTGAAAATGGACATATAATAGTATTATTTGGGATGCATAATAGTATTATTTGGGACATATTATAGTATTATTTTGTGTTTGTCAAATACTGTATTTCATGATTAACTGACCTGCAGGAAGAAGATGACATCTTCCTCATTCATGGAGTGATTCAAAGAGTCGATTGTCTCCTTATACTTCAGAATGTCTTTTTGTAATTGTTGTGTCTTCTCATCCATCTCCTTCTCCAAACACCTCTTTCCATCCTCCAGAGGAGCCAGCAGCACCTGCTCTGATCTCTTCACAGCCTCCATCACTGCAGCAAACACTTCCTTAATCTCCTGCTGCTCTCTTTCTATCAGAGCCTGCCAAGAGTAGAGGCACATAACACAAAATGTAAGTATATTCTTGATCTGGCAAGCTCTAAATCATTTATTTGAGTCCAGGTCAGTGTTATTATTGTTAAAGAAGGTATCTCTTCTCTGATGACATGTTTACTGGTGGGAAGTTTTTGTTCCAGAAGCTATATCTCGCAGATATGTCTTTATTGCAGTTTTAAAACTTTCTAGTTATAAGTTTAAAGTTTTAAGACTATCACTTTCTGCAATCGCGTTCTGTAACAAATCCGATAACACTATTTTTTTTTTTTTTACATTTCTTTTAAAAGTATTTGAAGAGTTCAGATGCAAAAGCCTCTAAATGCCATTTGAAATTTTCTCCTTTAATGATGATTTTTATCAAGCTTGTATATTTAAGTTCAGTGATTTCACTTAAATGGCAATGATAATTACCTATTAATTGTTATTTAAGTGAAATTACTGAACTTAAATATACAAGTTTGATAAAAATCATCTTTAAAGAAGAAAATTTCAAATGGCATTTAGAGGCTTTTGCATCTGAACTCTTCATTTTCTGGGTCAAAATGACCAAACGGAAGTGTTAATTAAGGCTGATACAAAATAAAATAGTAATATTAGATGAAAAGCAAATGGAAATCAAAAATGTTGTTTTAGCATACATATGTTTAAGTAGGGTCTACAAAATTGCTCAAACTTTCAAATTGTTTGGAATTCTTTCGGATGAATACAATCAGCTTTATATAAAAAAAACATGCCTCTTCCAAGCTTTATAATTTGAATCGAAAATGCTTGGAAGAGCCAGGACATTATATATATATATATATATATATATATATATATATATTTAAATTTTGGGGTAAACTATCTTAAACTGAAACAAAAGTGTATTAAATATATGTAGTAATATTTAATAAGTAATGAAAATGACAAAAGCAAAACAAAATTACTCAAATTCAAATGAAAACTAAAAATGTAAAAGTAATTAAAAATATTGATAATACTATTCTATTTTTTTGTTCAAGAACACATATGTTGTGTGTGTGTGTGTGTGATTCTTGAAAACCAGCACAGATAGGAGATGGATTTGTCCAGAACAAATACTGCCAAACATGCATTTCTCCTTATGGACTTGTTTCTCTCTTTGTCTTGTATTCTATATGATGTAATTAGACGATTGCTACATCACAATTGACAACACATAACAGCTAATGTACAGAAAGACAAAGATGGAGAGGTTTTGTGAACAGGAATCGGCTGCATGCTCAGGACTCTTTCCATAGGTCTAGGTAATTCAGTGAGTGAATTCTGGGTGTGCAAGTTTTACCAGTCCACCAGGAAATAACATAATGATTTTAAAGTACTGGGCTGATAAAATAACTTATTTTAATAAACCCCATATTTAGAGTTTTAGTTGCAATTTTCCTATTAATTTCTGCAAGTTTGTGTCTGTATGCCCAAAGTCAAATATTTGTGAAACTAGTCTTTGCATGATCTTTGCATTTTCTTCTTTACAAGGAATGTAAATTACAAATGTTGCCTACATTGCATGCGGTTTGCTAAACATGTTGGTGTTTGTATTGCCACTGAGCTCTTTCTCTTGTCCTTGTCCTATAGTCTTCTGTTGAAAACATGATTATTCAAATTTAGTGTCTCCAATTCACCTTTGTGGCTGTCACGATTTGGTCTTAGGTGTGTTCGACATTGGCGTGCAGGTGGGGAGGAGCTGCAAACGGAGACGTGAAGTCAGACACTTTCTGGTTCCCGTAGTGACCGCTCACGTGGTGTTTGCATACTTTACCACTGCTGAAGTGAAATAAATGCAATATATATATTGCCAAATACACAGATTTTTCAGACACATTTTCATTCAATAGTTTACTACTTTACTACTTTATAGGCTACAGCAACAAGAATAAAGTTCAAGCCTACTAATGAAATGGAGTCAACGTTTTTAATCTGTTTGATTTTGATAAACATGACACAATATAACATCACGACTACATGAAAAACTGATTTGTGAGCTTTATTGGAACTAAAGGTGTGAGAAACACGAAACGCACGTGATCGTTGTCATGCGGTGGATATGGTCAATGCAGCTGCTCTGCAAGTCGGACAAAATTTCTAACCGGCCTGCACAGCTTCAAGTCAGCCGATCGGTTTGCGCAGAGCTGCATAAATTCGAACACACCTATTGTCTTGGTCACATGTCATTGTCATGTGATACTGCCATGTTGTCATTGGTTCACTTTTAACAGGTGTTCCTTCTTGTGTGTATTTAGGCCCTCATGTTTGCTATGTGTTTTTGTCAAGTTTTACTTCCCTGTGACCACTGTTGGTAAGCGTTCATGTTTTTGTTTTTATGTTTAATCTTTGTAATAAACTGCACTTGGATTTTCTATATAACTTGCCTGCAGTGGATCCCTTACAGAAAACGTGACCAACCATGAACCCAGAAGTTCCTCTTCCAAATCTGCATCAAGGAGACCCATCGAGGATTTTGTGGCAGAGTATGGTGAACTCTCGCACTTATTGAACTTTAATGATGTGGCCCTTGAGGACATATTTAGGGTGGGTTTAAATGAACCTATTCGATCTTGTTTGCCAGGGGGAAAGATTCAATTTTCCCTGGCCCAAAACTATGCCCTTTGTTGAGTGGCTCAACTTTTACTGTGGGTTGTGCGGATGAGGAGCCCCGAGTCTCTTCACTTCATGCGTGCAAAGTCTGAGGTTCTCTATACCACTTGCCTTTAGTGGATCCGTTACAGTGCCATCTCTTTGGAAACCCAAAAGAAACACAGAGTGTGCAGACTCCACACAGAACAGCTATATTTCCATATCAAACTTCAATTGGTTTGTTTGTTTTGTCAACTGTTTATGCACAGTATACAATGCATGGTATCAACCATTAAAAAAACCCAGCTTGATTCATCTTTAAAAGATCATTATCTCGATTCAAACACCTATGCTATCTTATCCCTAAATGACAATTCACCTGTGGCTGTTAAACATTTGATAAGTACGATGACAATGCAACAATGCACCAGAGAGAGCAGTTGTCATATGTATGAAACAGCGTTGCATTTTTTTCAACCACACAGTATCTGTTACAATAATTCAAATTATCACAGAGTGAGTCAATATGTGATATGACAGTTCATTCGTTCAAACCAATTTTAAAAATTATTGGTTTAAAATTATCATTTTAAAATTAAAATTATTAAAATAATAAAAATTAATTAAATATTTAAAATAGAATGCAGCAATTAACATTTTACATATAGGAATATGTTATTTTGGTTACTTGTCTATTCAGAATTGTGGGAGAATCCTGATTTTAATATATATATATATATATATATATATATATAAATAACAATTGTGATTCTCAGTTTACACAATTTCTTGAATGCTGCTGTTAAATGCTCAGGTGATGCGATAAACATAACGAACTGTGTACAGCTCACTCTATGCTAATAGGGCAGAGTCTGTCAGCAGTCGTGGTTGGGGCCTAAGCATTTGTGACGTCTCACAATCTAGAATTGAGAATTTTTACTATTACAGGGGTGGTTGTGTACACACACTGCTGACTTAAATTTATGTTACAACACCATGGAAAGGGGGTTTTGTATAATAGAATCTTATATTTATATTAATAATCTTATATTAATAATCTTTAATTTAGTGAGTGGTGTCAAGTTATACATTGTATTTTTTTTTTTCAATAGAGATTTGTGTTTTTTGTAGAAAGATGTATGTACCTGGCATTTATTGGCTGATTCCTTAAGCTCGTCGAGTTTGTTTTCTCTCTGATTGATCATCCTTTCCAGGTCTTCAATAGTTGTTTGCTGCACAGCCTGTACACACACACACACACACAGCTTTCTGAGCACATTGAATTAAACTAAAGTCTATTAGGCTACAATTATATCAAAACCCAGTGTGATGGGCAACTATGGAAATCCAAATTTTGTTTAATAAGATGTAAATTCAATGATTCAACAGAATTTGTTTCTTTCTCAAGTAATTAAGCTCACCAGTTTAAGTTTTGGGTAACAATTTTACAATAAGGTTCATTAGTTAACATTAGTTAACTACATTAGTTAATATGAACTAATAATGAATAGCACATATACAGCATTTGTTAATCTTTGTTAATGTTATTTTCAACATTTACTAACACTTGATTAAAATCTTGGGTAACACTTTAAAATAATGGTCAGTAGTTAACAAGTAGCTATGCAGGAAGTAATAGGTAGTACTGCATTAACACCGAAGTTAATACTGTTAACTAATATGGAAGCAATATTAACTAATCATTAAGTAATAGGTAATTTAGTACAAAGGTAGTTCCTTAGGTATTTGATTGTTACTAAAGAAATATATTCCTCATTGAGAACTACTTATGAACTAAGAAATAATAACCTATTAATTACTAATCACAAAAGTAACATGTCTAAAAAGTGAACAATTGTGGGGGTTTTATACTCTTAACATGGTCATAACATTTCAGAAGCACGTGCCTCAAATGGGTTCTTTGTGGAAACCAGTTTATGAAGTTTATACATCCCCCCAAATACATTAGCTAGGTTGAGATTGTGACCACTACTCTTGCCAGGATGGACGCATGTTCTCTGTTTATTTAAAACTTAAACATAAAATAATCCTAATAAAGACAGTTTTTAAAAATAAATCTTAAATAATTAGGAAGTGATGGTGACACTCTCATGATTGGATTAGTTCACAATTATGAGCTCTATTGAATGTCAGTCACATATATCTCAGACTCCAAAAACCTATAACTTTATGTTACAGTAGCTGCCTGAGGAGGACTTCTCTTTAGGACATGAATATAAACATTGATGTTCACTTGTCAAAAACAATTAGCATCTTTAATGAAGAAATTGGCTGCATTTATGTTACGATAAGCGCAAAACCACATCTACCAGATTACAGTGTTTGTTAGAATATTAGTGCCTCACAGAACCTGTACAGTATGTGTCAAATGTAAAATTAAATTACTTGTATCATTTGTGAAAAACATGTTAACTCCTCAATAACTACTTAAGTGTTACATTGTCATCCCGCAGGAACTACTAGTGATGTGGCCCATTATTTTAAAGTGAAAAACATGTTAACGCCTAACTAACTACAAGCGTTACCTTGTGTAAACATTGCGGGATGACAAGGTAACGCTTGTAGTTAGTTAGGAGTTAACATGTTTTTCACTTTAAAATAATGGGCCACATCACTAGCAGTTCCTGCGGGATGACATGTTAACTCCTAACTAACTACAAGCGTTACCTTGTCATCCCGCAATGTTTACACAAGGTAACGAAAGATGAACAAATGCAGTAACAAATGTATTGCTCATGGTTAGTGCATGTTAGTAAATACATTAACTAATGTTAACTAATGAACCTTGTTACCAAGTTTTGTTTATTCTTTTTGGGAAACAATTCAAACACTATCTCAAGGTTAAAAGATTAATCTGTGTAATTTCCCGAGAGCTTGATTCTTCTCACCTGTCTCCTTTCTCTCTCTATCTCCACAGGTATCACATCTCCACCCAACTTCACACATAAGGTACAGATGCAGCGCTCGTCCCGTCTGCAGAAGAGTTCCAGAGGCCTACCGTGCGCATTGCATGCTCTCTGATCCAACTTCTCCATGGGATTCACCAGTTTATGAGATTTGAATCTCACCATAGACTGGTGAGGCTTCAGGTGTTGATCGCAGTATGAAAGAAGGCAGTTCAAGCAGGACTTCACAGCTCTGAACGTGAGGTGCTCATCACAGACATCACATGGGACCACGCCTCTTTCTCCACAGAAGAGGCTCAGGTCGGGTAACTGCATCTGGTGAAATTCTCGCAGGAGGGCGTCAAGCGCTGCATTCACAGATGGCTTGGTGGACACAGGCTCCTGGCAAAGAGGGCAGTGTGGCTCGCACATGCTTATGTGCTGGTCCAGACAACGCTTGCAGAAGGTGTGCCCACATGTGGTTGAGACCGGATCTCCTAACAGGTTTTTACAGATGGGGCAATGAAGGTGGCGAGAGACATCTAAGGTTGTAGTCATTTTGATTGTCTCTCAAAACTAAGGGGAAAACAGAACAGCTACAATTAAAGAGCCCCTATCATGGATTTTTGAAAATGACTGTTCAGTGTGGAATATAGCTCTAAGGGAATGAAAACATCCTGCAAAGATTTATATCTGAAAGTGCACCGTATATCAAGTTATTGTCTTTCAAAAGAGAGAGTCGACTCTGAGTCTAAGAAATGAATTGTTTTTGAAACGAGTCATTAGCTGTTCTTACATCGTGACGTAGTTAAATATTGGCTGCGCCCAGTTACTGCGTGCGCAGACGGAAGTGTAAACTTGAAGTCAACACATTCAGATACTTCATCATAGCATCATGTCGAGAAGACGCTGTGTTCTACAATGCAAAGATAGTTCAGCCACTTTGTTTTCATTTACCAGGGACGAGCATGTGAAGAATCGGTGGTTAGAGTTCATATTTGCAACGATAACACAACAGTATAGCCCGATTGTGTTCTCATTTTAATGTACGAATCGTTCAAAAACATAAACAAATTCAAATGTGGATTTGCAAGGGGTTGTTCCTGAAGGAGGGCTCAGTAACTTATATGGATCAGCTTCCTCCTCCAAATCCAAACCTGTAAGTATTATTAATAATTGTTGCTTTTATGGGTTTTGAACGGTTTTGTAGCGTCGGGGCGCGAGGTGGGAAGGCGCAATAAGTATGTGTGTGTGTGTGTGTGTGTGTGTGTAAGTTACGCTCAGCGCAGTTTCTAGATCTCCAATGTCAATTTTTTTTAAATATGTGAAATGTTTGTCGCTGTTTTTGGAGTTATCATAAAGAATAGAGTGTCTTCTAGTACTGCAGTGCTTTATCAATATGTTTATGCGTTATGCTAACAAACAATAACTGAATGGGTCTTTCATCTGACCAATCACCGCCAATTCAGCCCGTTCTCATCCTTTAACGTCATATAGAACGCTATATGCAAAAATGGCGATATACTACGCACATGGCACCCTTTATTGTTAATATAACACGCGAACCCAAGACGTCATAAATCCTTTTGCGTGAATATGACACGCAGACCCTACCCCACACCTAAACTTAGCCCTCACAGTGCGTGTTATATTAACGATAACGGGTGCCATGTGCGTAGTATAGATCCGTTTTTGCATATAGCGTTCTATTTGACGTTAAAGGATGAGAATGCGTTGGCCGATTAGCATCACGTAAAGGAGTGGTTTGGAAAAATGAGTTGTTGTATGAATCATTTTGTAGTCGGTGAGTAAATCAGTTAAAAATACATGCATACTATAAGACAAATAAAGTGTTTTTTATCCTTGCATGCATGTTAAACTGTTTTTGGAAACTCCTAAAACAAAAATAGGAACATTACCTAAAAAAAATATATATATAATAAGTTATAAGAAACCTCAAAACCCTAATTTATAAGGTTAAGGATACTCTTAGAAAAAAACATACTTAAGGGTCATAAAGGGGTTATGGTACCTTAAAGGATTAGTTCACTTAAAAAAAAAAAAATGTTTGCTGATAATTTACTCGCCCCCATGTCATTCAAGATGTCCATGTCTTTCTTTCTTCAGTCGAAAAGAAATTAAGGTTAGGTTTTTGATAAAAACATTACAGGAGTTTTCTCCATGTAATTGACTTCAATGGACAGTTTCATGGTCCAAATGACAGTTTCAATGCAGCTTCAAATGCTACCAGACGATGAACAATCGGTCATTTCTAAAATAAATAAAAAAGTTCAAATGCTTGCCTTGCTCTGTTCTGTGATGGGTGTTCGTGACTCTCCTGTTCAAACTCGTTCATCAAAATGAACAAATCTTTTTCCAAGTCGTTTCGTTTATTTTGTTCGTTGAATGAATAAAATGACTCGAAAAAAGATTTGTTCATTTTGATGAACGAGTTTGAACAGGAGAGTTACAAACGCGCATCACAGAACAGAGCAAGGCGAGCATTTGTGCTTATAAAACTTAAACTTTTTTATTTATTTTTGAAATGACTGATCGTTTCGCTAGATAAGATCCTTATTCATCGTCTGGTATAAAGACCTTTGAAGCTGCACTGAAACTGTCATTTGAACTTTGAAACTGTTGGAGTCCATTCAAGTCCCTTATAAGGAGAAAAATCCTGTAAGTTTTCATCAAAAACCTAATTTTTTTTATTTTGACTGAAGAAAGAAAAACATGAACATCTTTGATGACATGGGGGCGAGTAAATTATCAGCAAAAGTTTAAAAGTGAACAACTCTTTTAAGGCCATCATTAAGTGAGTCTTTCCCCTTAACTGCTTGTGTTCCTTTAGGTTATGTTATGCATTGCATAAAAGTCCTTGGTAACCATTTGTTTTTGGTTGTTCCCTGCCGGTCATCCACTTCAGGGTCTCGGACTAGGGATGGGCAACGATTAATCGCGATTAATCGCATCCAAAATAAAACACATATATTATGTTTGTGTTTACATAATATATGTGTGTGTAGTGTGTATAATTAATTTGTATATATAAATACCCACACATGCATGTATATATTTAAGAAATATGTGCATGTATATATTTTATATATTTATTTACAATTAATATTCTATATAAATATTTGATATATCAATAACACATTTTTCATAAATATATATTTATATATATGCATGTGTAGGTATTTATATATACAAATTAATTATACACACTTCACACACATATATTATGTAAACACAAACATAATATATGTGTTTTATTTTGGATGCGATTTATCATGATTAATCATTACCCATCCCTATCTCGGACATACTTCTCGTAATGCACCAGATGCCAGTCTCAAGAGAAATATCTGGAAGCATTGGTGACTACTGCCAAATGTGTCTCAATGGGTCCTGCAGATCATAAGCTATGTTCACACTTCAATTTATGTATCTGAGTGGAATCTACGGTGGCCGAGAAGTGCAAAACAAAACCATTCCTGAAAACAAAACAAATTTATAAAGGCAATGGAAAGACTAAAAACAAATTAACAAGTTAGAAAACACAATAAACAAAATCCAAATAAAACAATAACAAATCAGAAAACATCTCGGGTTACGACTATAACCCTTGTTCCCTGAGAAAGTAACGAGACACTGCGTCGAGATTCGACACGTTGGGGACGCTCCCTAAGCGTGCGCCTCTGAAGTATGAATGAAACTATTCCAATCCTGATTGGTGTTGCGTCGTGACATAACATGTGACGGCATACCGGAAATATAAAAGTGACGCTGACACAACACATACCAGCCTCGCGATGAAGCAAGACGCTCTAAGGCATCAAGGGGTGTGGCAGACCGACGCAGTATCTCGTTCCCTTCTCAGGGAACAAGAGTTATAAGTCATAACCCGAGACTTTCCCTTTTGAGGGAACTCTACACTGCATCGAGATTCGACACATTGGGGAATGAATGCCCACTAGGCCATGCACCGAATAGGCCTGTCCCAGAGTGAAACTGTTTTAGGCACTCAGTTAGGACTAAGTACGTGTGCGCCAGGCGTACTAGGATGGTGAAGACCAGAAAATCTAATAAAAGTTCTAAAATCTAATAAAAGCCCCTTCTTAGGTGACCCAAAACACACTAATAATTGGTCCAAACTTCTCTAAGAAGAGGACCTCTCGAGGTACACACTCAAAGCTCTGATGGAGCTTCTCTTCTTCTGCCGATACATGTTGTGGAGGATAGAATGCCTGAAGGACTGTAGATCGAACCGTATTATTCGGAACTTTAGGCACGTAGCCCGGACTCGGGGGCAAAAAGGCCTTAACTCTGCCAGGGGCAAACTCCAAGCAAGCTGGTGTCACTGCAAGGGCTTGGAGATCTCCCACCCTCTTAAGTGAGGTAATAGCTAAGAGAAATACCATTTTAAGCATTAAAACCTTAGGCAAAGCTGACTGTAAAGGTTCGAAGGGGGCCAGGGATAACCCTTCAAGAACTATTGCCAGGTCCCAGGCAGGAACCCTGGACCTGGTTGCCGGTCTCATCCTCCAAGTACCACGGAGAAAACGAATGACCAACTGGTACCTCCCCAGAGGCCCATCACTTAAAGGCAGTGTTGTAGTCGAGACCAGCTCACTCAAATCCGAGTCGAGACTGAGACCATAGAGGGTCGAGTCTGAGTCGAGACCGAGACCAAAGACAGTTGAGTCCAAGTCGAGACCGAGACCAGAGAAG
Source organism: Pimephales promelas (assembly GCF_016745375.1). Next base: position 271,007 of record NW_024121106.1, on the reverse strand, counting down.
TTAGATAACCTAAGGTTGGGTCTCAAACCAGACTTAAAGATATCTTCAAGAACATATGAAATATTTGGTGGTAACAATAAAATTGGCACCATACTCAAACAGTAAACCAAATATACAATGGAATAATGTACACTGTAATGGTAAAAAGGCCACATAGTGGTGTAAAGGTAGTTTTATTATAAATATGACTTACAATTATTGCAATCGGTAAGTGCTCTCTCACAGAACATTACTGCACACAAATTCTGTGTGGCTCATATATGCAAACTGAATTATGGATAATAAGGCAGACATTTTCAATACATAGTTGAGCTAGAGGCTCCACATCACATCTGACCTGGGTCCTGCTGCATTTGCGTGCCACAAACATTATAGTCTCAAGTCATGCGCAGTTGCGCACAAAGTCAGCAATCATTGGACGTTTCAATCAAACAACAATTTAAGGAAATATTAACATACAGTAATAATCATGACATATTTTGAATGGGACTCGAGTGGACTCGGGAATAAGTACGAGTCCCGACTCCCAATATGTTCGAGTACGAGAAAATTCCGAGTCAAAATGCACACAAGTCCATGACAAGACCAGTCCATTAAAATATGGTCTCGAGACCGAGACCGAGTCCGAGTCTCGAGTGCACAAAACTGCTTAAAGGTGCATTTAAAGCCGCAATGGCAGCCACGTACACCTTAAGCGTGGAAGGGGAGAGACCCGCAGAAAGAACGATCTTGAAGAAATTCCAGAACTGAAGCCACCGGGCAGTTACCTGGATCTAACTCTTCTTCTCTACACATTCTCTACACATTGTCAAGTGACAAACACATTCCACTTGAGGCCATATAATCTCCTAGTAGATGGAGCCCTAGAGCTAAGTATGGTTTCAACCACCCCGGCTGATAGACCAGCATTCAGGTACTGAACCCCCTCAGAGGCCAGACCCACAGCTTCCACAGCTCCGGGTGAAGGTGGAAGATTGTGCCCTCTGCCTGCGACAACAGATCCCTCCTCAGAGGAATATGCCCTGGCGGAGCAAACCTCTCCCATATCAACTTCACCACGTCTGGATGAAGTCTCTATTCCCCGGGCCTCAGCCCCTGCCTCGACAGGATGTCTGCTCCCCGATTCTGAACCCCTGGAATATAACATTTCCTCTGTTGCCAAGCTCCCGAGGAGGGGCTCTAGAGGAAACGCTCTCTCTCTGCTCTGCCCGATGCGAGGAGCTGGCTGATGGCTGAGGCTGATCTCTTTGCCCCACCCTACTCGATTTAGATTTAGCCTTACGGGGGAGGTATTGCTGGAACGCCGCAGATTGTTTCTTCGCCTCCTGGAACCTGTCGACGACCAAAGTAATGCCGTCACCGAACAGGCCAGAAGGCGAGAGCGGCGCATCCAGCAGAAATGGCCTGTCCTTTTTTTTAATACCAGACAGGTTCAGCCACAATGTCTCTCCGTGGCCACCACAGCTGCCATAGAGCGGCCAATGGCGCGGGCCGTCTCTTTTGTGGCCAGGAGGGACAGATCTGTGGCTTTCCTTAATTCTGCGGCATCTTCTGGAGTCGGCCCCTCCCCCTCATCTAAATATTTCAGGAGGTCGGCCTGATATGCCTGCAAAATAGCCTTCGAATGCAGACATGCACCAGCCCGACCTGCCATTTTCCGCCATGTAAGTCCTGCCTAGTGAAGATGTATCTCTGCAGGGCTTACTAAGCAGGGTCTTTAGGGAAGACGCCGCCTCAGGGGAGAGGTATCCCGCTAAAACTTCCTCTACTTTAGGCATCTTCCCATAGCCCATGTCCCATGCCCCCACAACATTGCTATAATCAATGGTCATCCGCCTCGATACTGAGCACGTCTACTTCCTCGGAAGCAGAGAGCTCGAGTATCGGGACCTGATCGTGGGCAGAAGAAGCCGCGGCGCAGGCTTCTGCACCACTCACATGGGCTACGGAATCATCAGATGATGAATGAGAAAGTGCCTCAGCCGTCTCATTCTCGTCTGCAAGATCCCGTTGCGAACCCCATGATCTCAATCGCCGCGCCACCTCAACGGACGCGGGACCGGAACCATGGGGAACGCGAGCCTGACTGTGCTCATCAAAGTACGCCAGCTGGGAGCGCAGCACTCTCATGGGTAGTGCTTCACAGCTGCTCGTGCATGCTGCGCTCTCAGACAGTTCACACACAAAGCACCTGTGTCCCCACCCGTGATGTAACGAGGGCAGGGATGCACACATCTCTTGAACTGTTCGCTGCCCAAACATTATATATATAAACAAGTGACAAAGTGACAACCAACACCAAATATGACAGACAGTTTCAACACAGAGCGCTTGCTGAAGAGCGAAAGCTGGTATGTGTTGTGTCACCGTCACTTTTATACTTCCAGGTATGCCGTCACATGTTACGTCATGACGCAACACCAATCAGGATTGGAATAGTTTCATTCATACTTCAGAAGCGCACGCTTACCTCGACACAGTGTAGAAAGGGAACAACGACAAATCTGAAAACAAAATAACAAATCAGAAAACACAATGACAAATCTGAAAACACACGAGCCAGTCAGAAAAACACAATGACAAGCCAGATAGAATGGAAAAGGTATGTATTTATGGCGAATGGACTACTGACCGCTGATTGCTCAAGACATCTGTCAATCAAGACTTAAAGAAAGTACAGGAGCAGACAGTGGCAGGAGAGTCGATTCGCACTCGCATGTGTAAATATTAGAGCTGTATCGTCTACGATAATAATTGTTTGTTTTTATGATGTGCAAGGTGACATAGACCTTATTCAGAGCAGCGCAATGACGGGTATGAAAGTGAGGCTGTAAGGGATAAACTTACCGTGTTTCCAATGGCATCCGCTGTAAAAAGCTGAATAAAGCTCTTAGATAACTTACAATTTTTCACAGCTTACATTGTCGGGAGTTTTTTGTCAACTGAAATTTCTTGGAAAGATATTTTCCAGTGTTTCATGAGCAGAACAATCCGAAAACACATTAAATAACAGCCCATAGAAGAGATGCATGTCTATCCCTCACAGCCTCGCTTTCATTCTCATTAAAAATCAAAGATGGCGCTGCCATGAATAAGGCGTATTATCAAGTTTGTCCACAGTAAAATCTAACATTGTTCTTACTAAGAATTTTTTTGTTAACTTTACTTAATGTCCAATAATTTGTTGAACTTATTTAAATTTCTTACTAATCTGTACTGTTTGGATGGTATGTCTTTGTTACTCAGAAAAACCTTTACTCCCTTTACCTTTACCCTTTAAAGTAAACATTACTTTACTGGTTTGACTGGTTAGCAGATATATTTGAGAATACAGATGATGCATAATTGCTGTTTACTTTATTAAAAGCATTGGTGACTTAATGGGTGTCTGATGACTTTAATGTTGAATTGGGTCTTGTGTATGGAAGTGGCAAAGTGATTGATTTAATTTGTGAGATTTTTTTGTTTGTTTTGGACCTACAACTGATGGTGGGGTTCCCATTTTCTTGTATATGGTTTACTCTATTAAGGTTTGGGGAATAGATGGTAGTGGTTTGATTGACTTTACAATTGTGGAGGTTGGAGTGAATTTGTGTTTAGTCAGTGTGCACATAGTTTCAGAGCAATTTCTATTGGATAGGATTGGGAACTCTGTTGTCTATAGACGAATCCGGCGAAACTACCGGAAGTAGGTGGGCGCCATTACTGAGCTGTTGCTGGGTAGCGTTGCGCCATTGCCTCCTATTGTTTTAGTTGCAACTTGCGTCCACTGGAATAAACAGCCCGCGATTTACGACTGTCACTAACGTTACAACGTTAGCCCTTGTATAATGTCGAGTGGGTAAACAGTTTCCGTTATAAATTGTTTCAACGGTGGCAGTAAAATTTCAATTTTGAAGAGAAAACACTGTGAATACCCCGGGTCGACTGCCCGTCTGGAGCCGTACGGTTTACACAGATTTCCTGGGCGAGTACAAGACGCGGACATTCGCATATAATAACAATTATTTAATGACATAAGTAAAAAAATATAATAAATGTGTGATATAGTGATCAGCAAAATCTCCTCTCTTTTTATTTTTTCTATTCAATTAACATGCTATGGTCATTAAATGGCTTTCCTGAGCTAAATGTAACGTTATGTGACATAATTGTTCTCCTGCTGTTATATTGACCTCTTTCCTTGGTTTAAAAACAGTAGTTGGTCGATATTGTGTATACTTTCTAGCTGTAACCTACCTTACCCATGCCTGTTGCAATGTAAAAATGAGATAAATAATGGACACAAATGAAAAACATGAAATTGTTTATTTGATTTCATTTATTTATTTATTGTTGCCAAATGGACAGATCTTTTTTAGTTTCCTCGGTAGCAAACGTTAGCCTAGCTTGCTTGCCAAGCTATTTTCATAAATAATCTGTAAGATCGTTTGTACCTTCATCTGTGACTGGAGGCCAATGTCTAACATCATCAACCCAACATGTCTGCCTGGCTGTAGCTGTCATCAAGGGTGCGTTATCACCTTATCTCCGAGGTTTGTTTACATACCGGTGCATATGTCTATGCCGGTGTAACAGCTCAGTAATGGCGTCGCCACAAGATGGCAGCCTACACAAGAACGCTCGTCGGATTCGTCTATAATGGTTACAATTTTTTCTCTCTCTCTCTCTCTTTGAATAGTTCTGATTACCCAATGTGCTCTTCCATTAGATTATCATATTGTAGGTCTATTAAGTACCTGTTATACACTTTATTAAATTTAAAAAAAAAAAATTCTTCATTTTTATTTAAAATGAAATGCCTCTTCCAAATTATAAGAGATGGGTATAGGGATAAGAAATGGATGCGGAAAAGGAAGACTCATTCATTCACGTCAAAAGCTAAATCTGCTGTTTTTACTCTACACGCCACTCCACCACTTTTATTAGATTGGCTTATTTTAAAATTTTGTCTTACCAAACCAGACGGTAGGATGTTTTTAATATGATTTTTCCCCCTCAATTATAATCACACTAAATTAGCCAAATAAAGTCATTAGCCATAAAGCTTCAGTATATAACTTTTTTGGGTTAAAAATTATCCAAAATAAATTTGAGCGAGTAACCAGCCAGTGTTCAAAACAATCTGCTTGCCTTAGCTCGATTCAAGCTTGTAATAATGTTTTTAATTCCAGTGGTACCACTGGTGGATTTCCGCGTGAGATTAGAGCATGTCTTTGTGTCACATAAAGAAGGAGTCTTGCTTGTAGGTCATATTGTGTGAGGATGTTGAAGGTGGAGATTTATAGTATTTTCTCAGAACACTTGATATAATTAAACTTATCAATTTGATGGCGGATCCAGAAAGGTTAAATCGATCTGTTATGCTCTTGATATGCTATTTTGCTTTAGCTGCCAAAGTAGCCTATCATGCCAGTGACGCCACGGATCGTTGAAAGATGGCTGTGCCAGGGGGTAATCCACCAGCCGGAAACTGAACCTTCATTTGGGGGCCGCCATTGTAGCAGACCATCACCTGCTGCTAGCATTCCATTGACTCCCATTCATTTTGGCGTCACTTTGACAGCGAATAACTTTACATCGTAGGCGTTTGAAGACCCCATTTGTCTATTATTTATTTCTAAAGAAACATTTCTGTAAAAATAGGCTAACGACTGCATCATAACGGCGGGACTCTCTATCACATTAGAGAAATGACCGTATAGACAGAAGGATAAGCTTGTAGGCAGTTGTTTACTGCATATATGAGGCAATCAGGTGGACATGGAGGTAAAAGTCAAGGGAGAAGCCCATAGATAGAGAATCCATAAAAGCAACAGAACAAAATATTTCAACACAGATTTGTTTCAGATATCAATTCAGATTTACAAGTATTGGCACAGCTACTAGAAGTCTAACAACTGTCAGAATGGTTGCTCACATAACATCTACATTATCAAGCCAGGGAATGACTAAGAAGAGAATTGGGACATTCTGGTTACTTCCGGTTTCTGGACTGGCTGCAGTAAAGCGTCTCTGTCCATGCGGGGGCACTCGCCGGCAATTGCAGAATGAATGGGAGTCTATGGAGTTTCACCCCCAAAAATCCACTTTTCTCAGGATGTAATATTTTTGTCAAGTAATTTGAAAGTTGCATTCAAAAGGGTTGCACATTGAATTTTGCTACATTCATTGCGGGACACTCACAGAAAACACAATCGCAAGAAATGTGAGTGTAAATGTAATTAAGAAAAATAACATTTAAATGATAATTTTGCTACAGTTTTGCTTGAACATGTTCGTAATAACATTTCATGTTTGTAATATCATAACATTTCGGTAACAGCCTATTCATTTTGCAATCTTAAAAAGCATTAAAACCAGTATTCAATTTTCATAATAAAACTAGTGTATGAAACGGCAAATTAAATTTATATGATTGGTAAATTTATTTATCAATTTATCAATTTCAAATTTCAAATGGTATATTTATATATTTCATTTCAGTTTCCCTTTAAACCCTGGTGCCATTGATGCTGCATTTTGGCAATCCAATGGTTTTAAAAAAAAAAAAATTAAATTTAAATTTCAACAAAAAATGCCATATCGAACTGCACATTTAATAACTTATTTTTTAGCTTACTGCTAAAATTATAAGTCTGATTGCTAAGAAAAGTAGTATTACAGCTTTCCTCCAGTGGTGGAGGAAGTACTGAATCTCAGTACTTAAGAAAAAGTACAAATATCGAGATAAATATTTACTTTAGTAAAAGTAGAAGTAACACAATGACAACCATACTTAAGTAAAAAGTAAAAAGTATCTGATTTTAAATGTACTTTAAGTATTAGAAGTAAAAGTACTTGCATAACAATTTATTCTCTTAATGTCTATTTTTTCTTGATTAATAAAACATTTAATTCTAACCTGTTCCACCTAATACTCCTATAATGATGTTTAATAATGATGGAAAAAAATTGTTGTCACCATTTCTGAAACAAGCTTGCAATTAGGCAATATGCACATCATGCTTATGCTTACTATATATCTATGTTTGGCAGTAAACGCGATTCATTTATGGTGTAATTCTGAACCTCTTGGCTTGCCATAATCCTAACCAAACGTATATTACACACAGTGCGTTTCTTATGCATATAAAAACACATTTTCGCGTATAAATTGCACATAAACACACTGCGTGTGAGACGCATTTAGTGTGAGCGGGTTGATGTATCTATGGCAACCAAACGTCACTGGTGAGACAAACGTGCAACGAACGGGCGGTCAGATTACGTCAGACGATCAGAAAATGTAATGAAAATGTAACAGAAGTTGTAGAAATGTAGTGGAGTAGAAAGTAGAATAATTGCTGCAAAATGTAATGAAGTAAAAGTAAAAAAGTATGCTCTATTTATTTTACTTAAGTAAAGTAAAGATACGTGAAAAATGTACTTAAGTAAAGTAACAAAGTATTTGTACTTCGTTACATTCCACCAGCTTTCCTCAACAAGCTGCGTGATTTGAGGAATCATTCCCAAGCTGCCAAATTTTAAAACATTGCAATATTTATTGTTTTGAAAAACAACAATACGAAACCAGTGTGATTAGCAAATGTGATGGCTTAGAAAAGCAACAAGCAGCTTGATTTCAGAAATTTTTCACATATCAAAGTTTAATACTTTTTTAATAGTTTTGAAAAACTTTCATGATACTTTCATTTGCAAACGCCCTAATGATCATGAGAAATAAGCAGGAATTACAATTACCTTAATCAGAAGTATGAATTCTTGATTCTTCTCTTCGGTGACTCAGTTCTGTCTGTCTCTCTCTCTCTTTCTCCTCCTATTTATGTACAGTAGAGTTTCGTTTCCTCACCATCTATCTCTGTTGTCACTTTCATTCCCAGGAAAAGAAGCTGCACCCTCTGTTCACACTCCACATTTGCCACACCCTCTGTTACCCAGAGGTATTACCTGTTGACTAAGTTATAAGGCTATTAAGGTATCTGAGTACATGTTCCCACCTAGACTCTTAAGAGTGTTTAGGGAGTCAGATAAAATGTTTCCAATGAAAAATTATTTACCTGCGTAAGGTAATCATATTACAGGATGTCGAGGAAGGCCAGGGTGGATCAAGATGAACAGGAAGTGTATATGTTTGAAGGAATTAGGAGGCTTTATTATAATCCGTTCATTTGTTTATTCAATCAATTCCGAAAGTTTTAGTTTATTGATAAATGAATATGCATAACAAGAAGAGTTTTAACTGTGTATCTGACCAATTAAGTTTATGTGTGGGGTCATATGAAAAAGAACCTGAAGTAACACAGATGAAATAGAGCAATGTTTGTAATAACATTTTAACCAATGAATTCATTTTTGTATGCCCAAGTGTATCCCTATACTATTATTATACACACAACAATAATTGGGCTTCATTCTTATATTGAAAGAAACCTAACATCTGAAGTCCTCATTCACTTTTATTAAATGGAAAAGAGCATCCATGATATTATTAAGCATTTCTCATTTTGTGTTGCAGAGAGGAACAAAGTCATAGAGCTTTGGAACAACACAATTATTATGACTGTGAGTTAAACTGAACGTGTTGCTTAACCTTTTCCATGATGTTAAACAGCAGAAAGTGATTGTGAAACCAAGTGAGCATGTTGCCATGAACAAGAAAGCTTACTGTGAAATGAAACTAATATGCAGAATGTGAAAAGGAGTGAGAAATAAAAAAGTCAAACTAAAAAGGAAATGTAATTTAAATAAATGTGAAATGTCCATGAAGGAAAGTTATAGTTCTCAATCTGAGAATGTATCCTGTAAGAAAAACGACTCCAATTACGAGCCCTGGGGCCCCACCAAAAAAAAAAAAAAAAAAAAGTAAATGGTTAGTGGTTAGTCTCTCAATATACAATTTATACAAAATGTACATTTGATCATAATATGCATATACTATTTATTAAAAACTGTTCATAAATAATACATATCAGTCCAATGTCACAAAGAGAGATAAACTACTATTCTAGGTATGACCCCAGGTGTGGGAGCTAAAGAGTGCAGGACAACTGGCCAAATAGGATACAGTCTTTGGAATTGTTCATAAGTTTAACATAGGTAGTGGGTTCTTAAAAGTCAACTCAGCATTCTTCCATAACAGCCAAGGTAATTTCAGGAACCAGTGGGTGAAGACAGGTAAACTATTCACTGGGAAGCATCACATTTCTTCAGAAGCAGGGATAACGAAATGAAACTCAAACAGAAATGCCTACTCAGTATAAATTCATTTTTCCCCCCACTACTAAAATCAGACTGATCTCATGAAATAGCGTGTGTATGGCACGCCAATTCGTATTTCCATTTTTGGCGTGCTATCAAGACGCATAATCGCCTTTCAGCGTGTTGATGAACGCCGTTGACTTAACGTTATATAAACATATGACTTACCTCAACCCCGTCCCTAAACCTAACCATCACTGGGGTTAATGGCATTTATGACTGTTCCCTTACCATCCTAGGAAAGAAAAAGATATGACTTACCTCAACCCCATCCCTAAACTTAACCGTCACTGGGGTTAATGGCATTTATGACTGGAGATTTGACTGTGTGTACAGACACGCGGAATGACGCGGACGTTAATGGCGTCTGCATATACGCATACACGCGGATACACGCGGATAGCTCAAAATGCGTAGAGATAACACGCCACCTGGCGCGAAAGTGGCGTATATGTTTACGCAAAAGTCATGATGTCATGTTGCTAAAATAGAGAACTGAACATAACTATAATGTGTAACATAGAAATGCAGATAACACGTATCTGAAGATCAATCTGAGACACAGATAACACTTAGGAAAACACAAGATGAAGAGACCTTCCATGAGTGCACAGAGAGTATAGGCTATTTCCAACATTCAAGCCAGATAAAAGCCCAGTTCGCATGGGATTTGTATTATCTGGGGACCTCGTGTGAATTTGAAATTACCCACCCACATCTGAATTTCGAAAGTTCTCTAACCGCATGCCATACATGTCATTCATCTCCAGTGAGATGAGATTCATCTTCGGTGAATTTGTTCCACCTACAACCGCCACTCGTTATTCAAGTATTAAATATTAACTGATAAGATTAGATGATAATAGCCTATTGAATAAAGTGAAAATAAAATTGATGAGTGTCTGTGACCCGTTAAAAATACAAATAACAAATTAAGATAAAAAAGAAAATCTTGGTATTTTGCTTGCTCAGCGAAATATGTATGTCACGTGTGGTTGCGCGTGTCTCCGTGCCCCGTCAGTTTACAAATATATGGGTCATTCATGCGGTGACTTTTCCTGTCCCAATGATTTATATACTCATATTTTCTCTAAAATGAGTCACATATTTATAATAAATGGCTTAAATTGTAGATTTAAGTATTCTTTACAATTTAAACAGAGATACTAGACATTAAAAATACTATTTTGTATTTTACACCATTTTTATTGATGTGTGCATTCAATTATTTCATGTCCTCAGTGCACAGTAATCAGCTTCTTCAAAAAATATAAACCAAGAAATGACAAAAACTTCAAAATATTTTTTAATTATGTTATAGACTAGGCTAAATTGCATCTAATCATACATATAAATCATGTGAAAATATAGGTCTTTTTCTTAAAATTTTCTTAAATTACTGCGTCCCTGAAGTCATCTTCCACCCTGTTAGTATGTACTTTTTTGCCTTCCAAATCCGATTGCAATTTCATTGAGTACATTTTCAAGAAGTGATTTAATTTCTTTTACTTGCTGGAATTCAACTGTACAAACTGAGGTAAGCTTTAAATCTCACTCCTATTTTTTTTTTTTTAGTTTTTGAGATGTTATCCTGCTTGTCCCACCCTTAAAGTTCCACCCTGTTCGGCTTTGTTATGAAGAATGTTTGTCCATATCAAAAAAATCTAAAAACAAATCTGACATATAAAAGTTCTGTTAATTTGTAGTAGTTTAGCTAGCTAAATGTTGATCACAAAAAGAGCTATGGCTAACTTTGCTCAGAATTTTTCACCCTGTTAGGTCTATAAACCTAACAGGGTGGAAATTCTAATAGAATAATTAGTATTTAATGCATATAGCAAGTTCTATGTATGTATACATATCTATATCTATATATATCAATATCTATATCCTAATATATATATATATATATATATATATATCAAAGATTGTTATATAAAGGTTATTTATATAGTATACCATTCTATGCTGAGATGGTTCTTTCCATTAGAGTTTAAAGTTCTTTCCCCCTGCCTTTTTGCTTTTCTTTTTATTTTGTTTGTTAATCTAGTAAGTTGATGTAGCCAAAACACCACAAAGGGCATCACTGTCCATTACTGTTCCTTCTTGTGATGAATTTTGTATTTGTTTGTTAATCTGGTTAATTCAAATGAATAATATCATCTATATTTTTAATCAAATATAAATAAATAAAAATGTAATTTATTATGTCTGTCTTCTCTAATTTGTAAATATTTCTCTAGCCATCTGAAGAGAGAATTGTTTTGTTTTGCCCCCATGATTGATTATGATGAGGAACCACAGATATTTTTTTGTGTCCCTCCCCCAAAGAAAATTTGGATTTTTTTTATTGTTTTGAAACAATATGTTATAGGTGCAGTTCCACACATTATCAATGGTAAACCATGCATGACAATGACAAAAGGCTCATCCACTGAACACTGGTGTTCCACCCTGTTATACTTCGTTCCACCCTGTTATGCTCCTTTCCACCTGTCACGAAGTGATTTTGTGTGTTTTCGTTATTAGTTATTGCCCGTCTATTATTTATCCCAGGTGTTTCTCATTTCTCACGCCCCCTTGTTATCTTGTCTAGCTCGTTTGTCCTTGATTATTTAAGCCCTGTGTTTCTGCCCTGTCTTTGTTGGTTGTTGAATTTATGTGTGTGTATGTTGTCTGACTGCTTCGAGTATTTTCCTAGTTTCCTTAGTATTTCCTAGTTTCACGGTTCCTGGACTCTCTGCCTGTATCTGGTCTTCCCGTTTGCCTAATCCCTGAATTGTTTGATTACTGATCTGGACTGCTTACCTGGTTTTGACCCCTGCTTGTTTCCTTGTACCTGTCTCTGGATTCTCCTCTTTAATAAAGCCTGCGTTTGGATCACCTCTGTCCATGTTCCATGTGCAGTTTCATGACAGAATACTGAGCCACTACTGATCCAGCGGCTGAGAAGAACAACCAACCTCAATATGGGTCCAGCAGTCGTCAGTAACCGGGCTATGACAGAATACCTGTCGTCAGTCTTGCAAGAGGGCCGGTCTGTCCAAAGGTACGCGAAGGAGTTCCTGTAGTGTGGGAGCGCTAGATGATATCCAGCTCATGGGCCTGTTTCTGAATGGGCTGGATTATGAGATCGCTCGATGGATGCCGCGGGACCTTGCCAACTGGACTCTTGACGGGTATGTCGCTCGGGCTTGTTACTTGCAGGACCTCTTCACTACTGCGCGCTTATTCTACTCGACACCCGCCGAGTGTACTTTACCCGCGAAGCCCTCGTCATCTTCACCGCTGGTTCACGTCAGTCACGACGAGCCCGCGCTTCACGTGCGCATTGACGAGCCCGCGACTCACGTCAGCCCAGCCGAGCCCGCGCTTCACGTCAGCCCTGCCGAACTCGCGATTCACGTGAGCCCCGGGAGGGAATCTCCTGTTCAAGTGGATGAATCTCCAGTTCAAGTGGATGAGTCTCCGGTTCAAGTGAGTGAATCTTCAGTTCAAGTGAGTGATCCTGTTCAAGTGGATGAATCTCCTGTTCAAGTGGATGAATCTCCAGTTCAAGTGAGGGCTGAGTCTTCAGTTCAAGTGAGTGCCGAATCTTCAGTTCAAGTGAGCGAGTCTCCTGTTCAAGTGAGTGAATCTTCAGTTCAAGTGAGTGATCCTGTTCAAGTGGATGAATCTCCGGTTCAAGTGGATGAATCTCCGGTTCAAGTGGATGAATCTCCAGTTCAAGTGAGGGCTGAGTCTTCAGTTCAAGTGAACGCTGAATCTCCTCTTCAAGTGAGCGCTGAATCTCCTCTTCAAGTGAGCGCTGAATCTCCTCTTCAAGTGAACGCTGAATCTCCTCTTCAAGTGAGCGCTGAATCTCCTCTTCAAGTGAGCGCTGAATCTCCTCTTCAAGTGAGCGCTGCATCTCCTCTTCAAGTGAGCGCTGCATCTCCTCTTCAAGTGAGCGCTGCATCTCCTCTTCAAGTGAGTGCTGCATCTCCAGTTCAAGTGAGTGAGTTGTCCAGCCCAGCGAGTGTGTCTAGCCCTGTGACGCGCCGCCGCAGGAGGAGGAGAAGGAGGACTCGTTTGGTTCGCCAGGGCCCGGTGAGCGTGCCCAGACTCCTCGCCCTGCCGGCCCCGCCTCTGCGCCTCGCTCTGCCGGCCCCGCCTCTGCGCCTCACTCTGCCGGCCCCGCCTCTGCGCCTCGCTCTGCCGGCCCCGCCTCTGCGCCTCGCTCTGCCTGCACCCTTCAAGCTCCGGGAGGCCTTTCCTGTACCCGTTCACCACCCAGAGGTTCCTCCCGTGAATTTCCCCAAGTATTTTTTTGGGGGGGCAGTAGGTACTCTGTGGGGGCCATGGAGGCGGCACTGACATGGACCGCACCTGAGTCTGCTTCGCCCTCGTCTCTGCCTGAGCCTGCTCCGCCCTGGCCGCCATCAAGTCCTGCTCCGCCCTGGCCGCCTTCACGTCCTGCTCCGCCCTGGCCGCCTTCACGTCCTGCTCCGCCTTCACGTCCTGCTCCGCCCTGGCCGCCTTCACGTCCTGCTCCGCCCTGGCCTCTGCCTCGTCCTGCTCCGCCCTGTCCTCTGCCTCGTCCTGCTCCGCCCTGGCCTCTGCCTCGTCCTGCTCCGCCCTGGCCTCCGCCTCGTCCTGCTCCGCCTTGGTCTCCAGCCCAGTCTGGTAGGCCCATGCTCTGCGGCCCAGGCCCGCCTTGGCTACCTCCTGGTCCTGTTCCCCTGCACGGGCCTGGCCCTCCGTCCCTCCCCCAAGACTGTCTCCGCTTCACCGCCCTCCTGAACTTTTTGATGTTTGTATGGGCGTCGGGAGCCGCCCATAGGGGGGAGGCTATGTCACGAAGTGATTTTGTGTGTTTTCGTTATTAGTTATTGCCCGTCTATTATTTATCCCAGGTGTTTCTCATTTCTCACGCCCCCTTGTTATCTTGTCTAGCTCGTTTGTCCTTGATTATTTAAGCCCTGTGTTTCTGCCCTGTCTTTGTTGGTTGTTGAATTTATGTGTGTGTATGTTGTCTGACTGCTTCGAGTATTTTCCTAGTTTCCTTAGTATTTCCTAGTTTCACGGTTCCTGGACTCTCTGCCTGTATCTGGTCTTCCCGTTTGCCTAATCCCTGAATTGTTTGATTACTGATCTGGACTGCTTACCTGGTTTTGACCCCTGCCTGTTTCCTTGTACCTGTCTCTGGATTCTCCTCTTTAATAAAGCCTGCGTTTGGATCACCTCTGTCCATGTTCCATGTGCAGTTTCATGACACCACCCTGTTAGACAAGTCATTTTAAATAATAATTTGACAGCAACATTAAATGTTTGGCATACTTTTGTCTTATTTTGTGAGGTAAGGAGCACTAACAGCATATATATATATGTTTTTGAGCCATTTTTTATTGTTATTTACCATCCTATTTGCAAAGATGGGCAAAAAAAGTAACAGTTTTTAATAATCAAGACATATTCTCTTCATCAAAAATTGTTTTGCTTGTTTCAAGAAGAAAAAAAATCTAAGATGGCATAAGGGACATATACTATCCAAGAAAAGCTCATTATTGTTTAATATTTACATTATTAACATGTTGTGATAACTAATATGTCCCTAACAGGGTGGAATATTTTCATGGGCATGTCTGAACAATCTACCCATAATTATTATTTTCTGAGTCCCTGAGCTTGACCAATATGTATACCTTATAGTTAAACATGTCAATATTTTGGTAGAATGCTAAAAACATGAAAATCATGTCCTTTTTTTCCAACACTTATGAAGCCAAAATGTCACCGCATACCAGGAATGACCCATATGACATATTGTATTTTTTTATAGTATTTTTTTAACCATGCAGCAAACTTAAAAAAAAGAAAGAAGAAAAAAAAACTACAACATTTTTTTTTTTAACTGTTTAACCGTTTCGGTACGTAATAGGTCAAAAATGTTAATTTCAGTTAATGGTTAAACGGTCGATATGAGCATCCCTAAATCCTTATTTTTGTTTTTGCTCCTCTGATGGGTTTCAGCTTTCTCTTTCTGCAAATTGTACAGTTGTATCGTGTATGACCCAGCGCCAGTGTTGGGAAAGTTCACTTTCTACATGATCTAGTTCAAAGTTCATGCACAAATTTTAAAATGAACTAGTTGAACTAGTATCATAGTTGATACTTCACAATTTTGAACTAAGTTCACAGTTCCAAAAAAAAGAACTAGTTAATAATTCTTTTTTTTTTCCATATGTTGCTGCTAGCTACTACAGCATTGCTGCTTTTTTATAATTATTATTATTGCCACAACCCATACTGTATACAACCACTACAACAATTATTTTATCGGCGGACAAAGTTTGCACAGAAATGTAAGATTTTTCCCATCCTCACCAAGGATGTTTTTTCTTTTTTCTTTTTTACATATTAAGGCCTGTTTACGTCCACACGTAAACGCAGTATCAGGACACTGAAACCCCTGCCAGGGTGAGGATTTTCAGAAATGCCGGTTACAGTGTTGTCGTATAGACGTTGAAACCGGGGGTTTTGCCTTGCGATGTAAGAGTGTGCGTAATTTTTTTTTTTTTGAAACCACTGGAGGAAAAACTCTGGTAATAAAAATACCCGTGCCCGTGTGGACAAGGCCTGACTGATTGGACAAAGACATAGCCAATTCGCACAGGATTGAGATCACAGACAACTTCCACAATTATTACAAAAGACTACAGGTCACCTAATACTTAACCAGTGCGAATAGGACTAAAGACTGATTGTCACTGCAGATTTTTTTAAAGCACAATGATCCACTAACAAGCATCAGTTGTGGTTCTTTAATGCTCTGGGAAGCGCAAGCAAGCAAACAAGGTGGATGGCAGAGCAAATTCCTGAGTGCAGATCTGACAGGCAATGTCAGTGAAATAATAAATGTTTATCTATAACTTTTCCACCTAGAACAGATCACAGTGGTGTAACGGCTGAGACAAATCAGACACAAGTATTTGTTATAGTTAGAAATATAGTTATAGTTAGAAAGAAGGCCTTAGTTACCATGACCCTGATCAGATAAGTTGGTTTTATTGCTGTCAAAAATGTGGTCACGTTCAAGACAGAGACGATGGGGAAGACCAAAACAGCCATTAATACAGACTTTGCTGCATTAATTATAGACAAACTGATCTATAAATGAACATGAAGAACATTTTGCGAATTACTGTCTTTTGTAATGTCTTGTAATACTATTATTTTGTTGATGCTGTGTATTTTACAATAGAATCCATGGTCACCTATACATGTTTGCATTGGCAGCAGCCATAGCTTTCTCCCTCACTTTTGTAAATCCCTCATCACAATGAAGTTTCTGCACACACTCTTTTGAACTAGCCACGATGTCCAAACCTGTCCAAAGGTGTATCCAAACATGCCAGCGTGCACAAGGAAGTTGGGTGCAGTAATTTCTCTCAACAGGCCAACATCTTCCATTCGCAGCTCTGGACCATGGGCTCTTACAGAATCAATTTCAGTCAGAAGAGATGTGATCTCATTTAAAGTTTTTAAAAGGCGAAACACGGAAGTAAAGCAGCGCCGCCATTACTGTGGGCCTTGCTGCTGCGGAAGTAGCGTGTTGTTCTCGTAGGCGGCTATAGCAGATGTTAAATGTTTTTATTTAGTTATTTTGTACGTATGTCCAGTGATGCCGGGAAGAGCGTGTTGTGTGGTTGGCTGTTTTAATAATTTTCTCTGTATTGTTACTGACACATTATGGTACAAGTTCACTGCCTGTGAAAACCTCACGACACCTTTTAATGTGATGTGCTCATCTGCGATGGTATGCAGTATCTGGCCGATCCGGAGCTCGTGTAATTCTGACCTTCAATCAATGCCCTGTAATTTAGGTTCTGAAGCTCATCACATGACAGATGATTAATGAAACTGGTCGTGGTTAATAGTTATCTGCAACTTGTGAATAGGGTTGCCAACTTCAGAGAAAAATGTGGGACAAGTGTTGTTCTTTACAGGAAAATAAGAGACACTCAAAATATTTGTACTGTATCAAACAGTATATGTCATTTCAGGTTAGTATGCGTTTGAAATTTTCTTTTTTTAAACACAAAAGTTTAAACATTTGTTTTGCTTAACCTATTTATGTACAATTTAATTGTAAATCGGATTGTAAGATCACACAAAAAAGTCACATTACACAAATCATATTTCAAAATATTAGCATTTATCTGAAATAAAAAGCTTTTGTAACGTACGCTACATTTGAAAAGAAATTAAAGAAAGTAGTAGCCTACTTTTATTCAGCAAGGACGCATTAAAGTAATCAAAAAGTGAACGCAGACATTTCTAATGTTACAAAGATATTTTATTTCGGATAAATCTACTTTGAATCTTCTATTCATCAAGGAATCCTGACTTTTTAAAAAGAAGACATTAATAATAATCAGAAATAATTCATGGGCAGCAAATCACATCATCATTTTATTACCTATGTAATATTTAATGTTTTCTTGCGTGGCTGGATGTTGAGTTTGTATGGTCTGATGCGCGTGTGGGCTGTGATGGATTATGACCGGTGTCGTGATCATTCTCAAATGTCGTGTTGATGGTGTAGTCAGTGGTTAGATCAGCAGTCTATTTAATCGTTACAGTGAACATATTAGTCCTGCTGTGAGTGGATAACAGTTTTGCATATTATAATGAGTTTCAACTCACCCGCCGGTGCACGTGGGGAAAATTGTTATGAAAACGTCCAATGTTGTAAAAAATCATTCTGGTTTTCCAAATGTTGGAAACCAGAATGATTCGCCCATACATGTTCGACCCAGAGTCCATGTTTTACCCAATTCCTGTCAGATCCAATATAGATGGCACAGCACCGTTCTTTACTCTTCATCGGTCTGGAAATCCTTCTGCAAATCTTGTTTACAAAACAATCCTAAGTGAAATGAAGCGAACAGATGGACAATGTTCCCTTTCGAAGGGAACTCAACAATACGTCGAATGACGCAATGGGGAACGCCTCAGGTGTGACAGGTGTCTAAACAATGGAAGAATAATGATTAAATGTAAGGATGAAAAACAAAAACAAAAAATTCTGAAAATGAAAACGCTGGCAGGAGGAAAGATATCATGTACAGAAATAGGTAATGGAATCAGAGGGGTTATCTCAGGAGTACCTCTTAATGTAAGTATGGATGATATCAAAGCACATCTAAGTGGTGGCACAGTAATCTCCACTCAAAGACTGCAGATGTGGAAAGACAACAAAAAGTGTGAAAGCATGAGTGTGATGATTCTGTTTGAAGGTAGTAATCTGCCCACAAGAGTGAAGATAGGGTTTGTTAGCTTCTTGGTGCGAGAGTTCATACCCCCACCTTTGAGATGCTTTAACTGCCAACGGATGGGACATACTGCAAATTTTTGTAAAGGGAGAATGCGGTGTGCAAAGTGTGTGTGTGTGGGGGGGGGGGACATGAATATGACAAGTGTGAGGAGGGCGTAGTGATTAAATGCTGTAACTGTGGCGGTGGACATAGCGCAGCATACGCAGGCTGTCCTGTACAACCCTAAAAAAGTTTATTACTCAAGATACAGTAATAGATTATCAGAAAAAAAGGGCAGCTGCAAGAAGGGTAATTAAAAATGCAAAGAGGAAAGCCTGGCAGGAGTTCTGTAACACAATTGGGAGAGAGACTGGAATGCATGTGGTATCGAGAATGATAAGGAAAATGAACGGTATTAATATTCATAAACAAGTTCCTGTAATTGAGGAAGATGGAAAGGTGGCCAGAACAGATAAAGAAAAGGCCGAAATATTGGCTAAAACATTTGCTAAAGTTCATAGCATTGAAAACTTGAGTGATAGGTTTTTAAAAAGGAGACAAGAGTTAAATAAAATGTATATGAATGTTTGTAGGAAAAAACAAGAAGTTGATAGTAATATGGATGATGATTTTAATCTCTTTGAGCTAAAGATTGCTAT
This sequence comes from Pimephales promelas, assembly GCF_016745375.1. Next base: position 251,788 of record NW_024121106.1, on the reverse strand, counting down.
CAGCAATTCAAAGGATACAACACCAGGGAGAGACATGATAAGTTATAGTATGTTAAAAAACTTACCAGACGTAGCCATTAAAGCAATACTGGATGTGTACAACCAGATATGGAATGAAGGTACCTTACCCAAAGAGTGGAAAAACGCAGTAGTGATACCAGTAGCAAAACCAGGTAAAGATGCAACAAAATCAAGTAGTTATAGGCCAATTGCTCTTACATCTACATTATGTAAGGTGATGGAAAAAATGATAGTAAGAAGATTAAATTATTTCTTGGAGAAAAATGAGATTTTGTCTTCAGCTCAAAGTGGGTTTAGGAAGAAAAGATCTACAATGGATGCTTTGTTATTATTTGAAAATGAGGTTAAAAAAGCTTTACCAATGAAAGAATTTCTTGTTGCTGTCTTCTTCGATATTGAAAAGGCATATGACACTTTATGGAGAGAGGGACTTTTAATTAACCTCGATAAAATTGGAGTAGGGGGGAGAATGTACAACTGGATATTGGATTTCTTGTTTAAACGTACATTTCAAGTTAGAATAGGGGAAGAAATTTCAACAATGCATGATATTCTGAATGGGACTCCTCAAGGAAGTGTAATCAGTCCAATTTTATTTAACATAATGATTAATGATATTTATGAAAGAGTGAAACCAAGTATAGGGAAGGCATTATATGCAGATGATGGTGCTGTGTGGAGAAGAGGTAGGAACTTAGGGAATGTAGTTAAAGGAATACAAGAATCAATAAATAAGGGAAAAGCTTACAATGATGTACTGGGTTAACTTGCAGGGTTGTAGTAAGAGACATTGTACACAAGCAATTTTAAATGACTGTTGGGAATATAAAAAGAATAATGGGAATAGTTTTGGATGGAAGTATAAACAGTGGGTTGAGGAATGTGGTCTGGAAAATGTAGATATTTGTCCCAATATTCCATTAAAAGGTGAGCCTAATGTTGAAATGAGATTGCTGGAGGATAGGGAGAAAGCGGAAGGAAGATATACTAATAGGCATGAAATTAATGCTTTTATGAGAGAAGTTTTTTATTCTTGTATACAGATCTATACAGATGGATCTAAAGACCCAGTAGAACAAAAAGTGGGAGCAAGAGTATATATTCCAAAATTTGAGACTAAAATAAGTTTAAGGTTGAGTGACAAAATGTCTGTATATTCATCAGAATTAACTGCTATAATTGTAGGATTGCAGTGGTTAGAGCAGACTAAGCCAAATAGGATGGCGACTGTAATTTGTTCAGATTCTGCATCAGCACTTAAAAGTATACTATCAACAAAAAACAGACAGAGAAGACTTGATGGTAGAAATTTATACATTATTATATAGGCTGAACATAGAGGGGATACTTGTATACTTTTGTTGGGTACCGGCACACATTGGGATAGTAGGAAACGAAATAGCAGATAAATTAGCAAAAGAAGCATTAAGGAAAGACTTGGTAGATATTAAGATACCTTTAGGAAGAAATGAAGTTAGATCAATAATTAATAGAGAAATAATAAGAATATGGCAAAAAAGATGGGAAAGTAGCAGTACAGGTAGGTGGCATTATAGTATTGTAAAATCAGTAGGGATAAAATATTCGTGCTATGGAAGACATGGAAAGGAAGAAGTCATGATTTCTAGATTAAGGATGGGTCATACAGGTTTAAAATCAACACTGGCATTAATGGGAAAGCATGGAAATGGTATGTGTGATGAATGTGGCATACTTGAAACAGTAGAACATGTGTTTTTTAAGTGTAGTAAATATGAAGATCAGCGTAGGGCTCTTTTTAGAAATATAAAGAACAGGCCAGTGAGCATTATGGACCTATTGGGAAAGGGTTTGAGTGATAGAGAAAGGTTTAAGGAAGTGATAACTTTTTTAGAGCTTACAGTGCTATATCACATGATCTAGCCTGAGGAGGAGAACAAGTTTCTGATCTTCCTGGAGGTTTGAGGAGCTCAGTGTAGAAGCTGGAGGAGCTGAACACGCAGCGTCAGCTGATACACGAGCTCTGATAATATATATATATTTTTTTTTTCCTTTCCCTCCTTCTTAATCAGATCCATTAATCATGTGCGTAAGGTATACAGTAGGTGGCGGTAATACTCCAAAGGAGTGAACGGCCATGAAACGAAAAGAAGAAGAAGAAGAGTTCTGAAAGTAAAACTCTCAGTTCACGCAAAAAACTCCCTCGAGAGCTTCCCGCACATGCTCTTCTTTCAGGCAGAACACGCACAGATCGTGTGAATCCTCCGGTGTCAAATATCTGGACACAAGTCGGCACACTCGCGCAAAGTGTTTCTCCACGTCTCTGCGCGCTTAATCGTTGATACTATCACACAGACAAACAGTCCCTTCAGACGATAGGATGTTGTCACGGTTTCAAGGCGCCCTTCTTATACATCCAGATTGACGCGCTCATCATTTAAGCTGATGATGCACGGGCTGTCGCCGGTCAACCTGATTACTGTGAGTTGATATTTGATTTCAGACACCTGTCACGCCTGAGGCGTTCCCCATTGCGTCATTCGATGTATTGTCTCGTTCCCTGTTCTCAGGGAACATAGGTTACAGTCGTAACCTGAGACGTTTTACCTCATCAGCTGGAAAGTCATTAAAAATAAAGTTTATGCATTCAGTCCTATTGGAATCCAGAGGAAGCATATGCAGTGACTGTCTTCTTCCTCAACCAGGCACTGCACAATATTTTGTCTTGCTCAGTAGCTAGATCTGGTTTGTCATCACGTTATTTAGCTATGCGTGTAATGCGCGAATCGGTGGGCGGGGCTAAACCGGCCGTGTTGAAGTTGGCGTTGATCTTCTTCTGTGCGGGTGGTGTTTTATCCTCTTTGTCGTCATAGTTCCCCACTTTGAAAAAAGAATCCTTTTCTGAGGCTGGTGTCAATAAAAGCTTTTATTGGACTAACAAGGATGTTTTCAGTTCTGAAACTTACAGGATATTCTTATAAGAACTCTTAGATCAAAAGCTCAAGGAAGATTTGATTTCTCAGTTCATCACCCCTTTAAAAGCCGTTTTCCTCATGGGCACCAAAAGAAAAAGAAGTTCCCATTAGGTCAAAGTTATGGTGCGTTCTATTATTGCAAACGAACCAACTCGGACCTCGGACTTGACATCACGTCCACACTTCAAGCGCTCTATAATGTTTTGCATGTTCAAGTCGGAGAAAAAAATGGAGGCCACCCAGAAATCTGTTATAACGGTAGCACTGGCCGAGTACCAGGCACTTACATTAAAAAAAAATATTATGACTACACCATATCAAAAAATAGCCATTTGAACTTGAAAATGTTCACTTTTTTTTAATGTTTTTCATATTAATCTTCTGTTAGCAACGCTAGCAACGTTAGTAACTGCACTCACAACAACCAATTCCCATACCTACAAGGGACGCAGTAATATGAGTGATTACAATAGTCATTTAAAATACCAAAGCAGTTCAAATACAATGAAAACAATTCATTCTTACAAGTCACAGGGCGCCGCCATCTTGAATTGTGAAACTGAATTCTTGCTCGGTGTCCTCGCGGTTGTCCGACGTCCGAGAGGAGAAATCCGAGGAAAGGGGGCGCGTTGCTAGGCAACGTCAGTCATCCGATTCGGAGCTCCGAGACGGATGAATAATAGAACGCACCATTAGGTCATTAGGTTTTAATCAGTGACAATTTCTTTCTATCTCTTCTTGTTGCATTTTTGTTGGACAAAAACAAATATTTTTTTTTTCCTTTTAATTTTATTTGAGACATTCCAGATGATGGAAGGTTAAGATTTTCCAAAGAGCATCCTTGTTTCTGCTCTAAAAAGTCAATAAAAATATCAAAATAGCTGTTAGAAGGATTTTCTGTTGTTTACTAAACACATGCTTCTTTAGCACACACATATTCTCAGTAGATGTTAAATGGGCAGAAAACAGGTGCAGTGATCCCCAAATACAATGTTTGTTTAGTTTTTTCTGAAGAATGAGTATGTTGGTGCAGAGTAGTTAAACAATGAGACTAGACAAAATGTGCTCAGTTTTCGATGGCATGAATATGGAGAGACAAATAAGTTCTCAACGTCACAAACTTGCGCATATGACAGTGAAGTGATGCCTGAGATAGAGGAAAGAATTTATTCATCATCATCATCATCTTCCATGTCATCATCATCATTGTCATCATCATCATTATCCTCATCCTCATCTTCACCATCATCGTCATAGTCATCGTCATCGTCATTTTCATCATCAGGATTGATTTTGCCAGTCATCACGTCTTCGATCCAGGTGTCGAGCTCCTCAGCGGTGGGCATGTCCTCTTCATCATCCATCTCCAGCCACACACTGTCAGCCTGAGAACCAGACAGACAACATGAATCTGAGACAGTTACTGAGAAAGAGACAGACAGACCTTTTCCTTTCCTGGTTCTCTTTTAGAACCCTCTTTTAGAACCTTTACTTCCAAAAAACATACAGTGAAGAGAACAAGTATTTGATACACTGCCGATTTTGCAGGTTTTCCAGCCCGTTCTCATCCCAAAGCGCCATATAGGACGCTTTTGCAAAAGCGTAAATATCCAACGCACATGGCACCCTTTAACGTCAAATGAGATGCAGATATATTTGGGCAGAAGGCGCCCCCTAGTGGTCGCATCAGGAGGCACACGTGGAGTCTCCAAAGATCGGGACAAAGGGTGACATAGGGCCCCGTCTCTGAGAAAGGAGGACCTTCCTCAGAGGAATTGGCCAAGGAGGTGCTGTCGCGAGGAGTATCAGTTCAGAGAACCAGGTCTTGGTGGGCCAATAAGGGCTACCAAAATGACCTGCTCCTCGTCCTCCTTGATCTTGAGTCTGTGCGAGAAGTCTCACTGGGGGAAACGCATACTTGCGTAGGCCCCGTGGCCAGCTGAGGAGCAATGCGTCTGTGCCGAGGCAAACAGAACTATCTGCGAACTGGTCCCATATCAGCTGGACTGTCTGGGGAGTCGCCTTATGCCAGAGATTGGACAGAGCCGTGACAGATCGTCGGCTGCAAGACTCCGCTCCGCTGCAAGAAGCCGACGAGGTTGATGTACGCTACTATTGTGGTATTGTCTGAACGGACTAGTACATGTTGACCCTTGAGCAATGCCCGGAAGCAGTGCAGGGCAAGGCGTACTGCCAGTAACTCAAGGCAATTGATATGCATAAGGCGCTGGGGTCCTGTCCAGGAACCCGTGGCTGCATGTCCATTGCACATGGCAACCCAACCCGTGGCAGAGGCATACGTGGAGACGAAAACATGCCTGGAAACTCGCTGCAGGGGAACTCCGGCCCGTAAGAAGCTGAGGTTCGTCCACAGGAAGAAGGTCTGACGGCAGGTCGGAGTTACTGGAACTCTGAGCGTGTCGCGATGCCATACCCAGGAGCCTCTGAAAAAGTTTCAGTGCGACCACACTCTTTTCCTCGAACTGTCGAAGACAAGTCAGCAGTGAGTGTGCGTGCTCGCTCATAAGCTGTCCGGACATGGCGACCGAGTCTATCTCCATACCAACAAAAGAGATCCTCTGCACGGGGCAAAGTTTGCTCTTCCCCGAGTTGACCCGAAGGCCCAGACAGGCTAGGTGCCGGAGCACAAGGTCTCTGTGTTCGTAGACCTGATCTCGAGAGTGAGCTAAAATTAGCCAATTGTCGAGATTTGATATTAGCCTTTGTTCGCGAAGGGGAACAAGTGCTGCCTCGACAACCTTCGAAAAGACGCAAGGAGACTAGCCCGAATGGGAGAACCGTATACTGATATGCCTGCCTCTTGAAAGCAAACCGTAGAAACGGTCTGTGTCGAGGTAAGATGGAGACATGAAAGTAGGCGTCCTTCAGTTCTATCACTGCAAACCAATCCTGGAGCCGGAAACATTCGAAAATGTGTTCGGTCGTGAGAATCTTGAACGGCATCCGGTAAAGGGTGCCGTTTAAAACGCGCAGGTCCAGGATCGGTCGTAACCCACCGGTTTTCTTGGGGACAATGAAGTAGGGACTGTAGAACCATGACCTCATCTCGGCCGGAGGGACAGTCTCGATTGCACCCTTCGCCAGCAGGGTGGCAACCTCCACTCTCATGATTGGGGTATAGCCACCGATCATCGTAAAGCGGACTCCCCTGAAGCAGGGAGGAGACCGTGCGAACTGAATCGCATAGCCGAGCCTGATAGCTCGGGCGACCCAGTGGCACAGATTGGGGAGCTCTAAGCAAGCCCCCAAAACTGATCCAGTGGAATCGTCCGAGCCACAGGCGTCCCCCCGGAGGGGCAGCGGGGCGGAGAGCCCGGCACAGGCGAGGGTGGCATAGTTACCTTGCGCACTTGCACGGTCAAGCTCTGCGCCCTGACAGAGGAGACCAGGGAAGGACCAGCACGGGGGTCTGCTCTGCCAGGGGTCTGGCGATAGAGGGGGATGAGAGTGGTGTGGTCCGGAGACGATACACACTGCCATCCGCAACCTCAGAGACAGAGGAGGACGAGAGTGGTGAGGCACAGGGGCGTTGCACACTGCCATCCTGCTCTGTGTGCTCAGAGATGAAATGCAGCTCTTTGAAAGAAAGATTCTCCCCCAGACCTCCACCGGGGGAAGGAGTGGGCCTGCGACCACTCCCTGGAAGAACTGTAAGCCATGTCTGAGCTGCCCGTAACGGGAGCGCCGCAGCGGGGCTGCGAGGCTGGTACGGGCAGGGACGCCTCCCTGCGACCACCTCCACGGCACAGCCCAGTGCTGCTGGGGCCGGGCAGGAGGGGGCGGAAGTCCTAGGAGGGCGCATTCGGCGGCAAGCGGACTGAGGCGTCTGAGCCGTCGGCTAGTTTTGGCAGCAGAAAGCTGCAGGGTCAGACAAAAAAGCCACAGTCCACTTCGGGGCGGCCGAGAACTGTTGAGCAGAGTTCTCGACCGCGCCGCCGAAGAGGCCAGCCTGGGATATGGGGAAGTTGAGGAAACTGGTTCACTCAGCCTTGCGCACATCAACCAGGTTAAGCCAGAAATGTCTGACCACGCATATGGACATCAGCTGACTCAGGGAGCATGGGGTCACCTTCGTCGCTTGTAGAGCAAGGTCGGTGACGGCAGGCAGATCAAGGATGAGCCCTGAATCAGCCCTACCCTCGTGCATATCACTGAACACCTAGAAGGATGGCAATAACACACAGTGAGGTGGCAGCCTGCCCCGCAGCTCTATAGGTCCCCGCCACTGGAGTAGACAAGAACCTACAGGCTTTGGAGGGGTGCTTAGGGTTGCCACGCCAGGTGGAGGCGCTGTGGGGACACATAAGTGTTGCCACAGAACACTCCACAGGGGGGAACCCCAGTGTACCCTAGACTGCAGCCTCTACGAGGGCAGAGAAGGCGGAAGAGACCGCTGAGTGGTCGTGAAAAGTCAAAGGAGACTTCCACAATCTCATGGCCTCTTCATGCACATCCGGGTAGAAAGAATTTGGGTTCGCCACCCCGAAAAAACCAATCATCAGCCTTAAGTGCTCGGGACATGTCAGAATTTTCCACACAAACCCGATTCTCGTGGCAGCTCGGGAAAGCATAGCTGTGAACTCTGAATCAAACTCGCTATGCTAGCACATCCGCCTAGGCGAAAAGGCGAAAACCCCATTCTCCGTCATCCGACGTAACTCGGAGTGACTACGAAAGGGAACGTATGATCTCTGTAATTGCAAACAAAGATTTCTGTACTAAATATTAAGGTCGTTTTTTTTTTTCCTGATCTATCAAATACTTATGTCATGCAATAAAATCCAAATTAATTTTTTAATTATACAATGTGATTTTTTTGGATTTTTGTTTTAGATTCCATCACACACAGTTGAAGAGTACCTATGGTAAAAATTACAGACTTCTACATGCTTCATAAGTGGGAAAACCTGCAAAATCGGCAGTGTATCAAATACTTGTTCTCCCCACTGTATAATCTAAATTAAACTTGCATGATTACCGGCATTAAAGACATTAAAGAAAATTATGTTCTCACATCCTCAACATCCACCACACCGATTTGAGGGGACGAGAGGTCAATGCCAAAGGTCTTCTCCCAGTACGGCAACATCTGCAGGGGTAAAGAGGAGTCAAAGGTCAAATAGCTGATTTGTTACATACAGTACCTAACTCATTAAACTCATTCAAAGGTCACTTTTATCCTACAGAGGGCAGCAAAGTCAAACAAAGATCGGCAGAGTGCCGAAGTATCTGCTCTCAATGTCATTTATAAGAGTTCATTAAATTAGCATGACATTTTAACAGCTGAACATATTATGCATTGTATATTTGATATAATGTATTGTGAATACCATGAAATTTGTTTGAGGAATTATGAAATTATATTCACTAAATTAACTATAGCACAGATGATAAATGTAAAAAGTAGATCAAAAATATAGTTCTGTTCAGATCCTACAGGAAAAAAAAAATCTTATCCAAGGCATTTTATCCAAGGCATCGTATCGATGTACTGTAAAAGGTACATCATTCCAAAACATGTTCTTGGTTATCAAAGGAATATTTAATATTTCTGGATACAGTATTCTAGTGGTTTGTTATACCAGAGGAAAGTCGTCAGGATCAATCCAGATTATGCTTAAATCTGGGTTATCTGTGTTTTCTTGAGCCACTTCCTTCAGGATCTCCAGGAACTCATAACCGTCTGGGAAAAGTCAACATTCAATCATATGGAGTCATGAGTCAGTGTATGAAATCCTTTAAAAGACTTTTAAAAATAGTGGCTTATTATACTCAAATCAGTGTTTACCAGGGTCAGACTCCTCAGCAAAAGCAACAATGTGCTGTCCATTAATATCATCTTCCTAAGCCCAACGGAAAACAGTAACGTTCATGATAATGATATTTACAGGTGTTACAGAAAATAAATGATAAGACATCAACATTTTCTGATCAAGAGACAAAAAAAAGATAGGAAATGAATGGCATATAAGATCAAATAAATTATTTTGAATTCCCATACAGACTTTAAAATGTTAAAACTTAAGATAGTTTTTAATAACGGATTGACTTTGTCTTACCCAGATCTCATACATGCTGTGGGCCTCCAATTTTCTCAGAGTTGGTCTAAAATAAATACAAAAATAAATAACAGCAAGTAAGAAAAATATTTTATTCAAGCATCCTTCTGAGAGGACTTTTGAGGAAAAGTGTGACTTTATTTTGTTTTTCTGAGAGTTCACCTGTCGTGTTCCTCAATGTAGCTAATGATGTCCTCCTCCGTGTAGGGACGGCCAGGGATGGTGACAGGTTTGCTCATGAAGGGCTCATAGAAATCCACTTCATTCATCTGCAGTTTTAATTTCTTAGCAATCTGTAAACATTCAGAGATTACGCACACCAGACATAATGAATAAATACAGGGCTCATTAAAGTAACCATTATGCTTTTTGGGATGTTAATCTATGATAAAGATGTTTGTAAATGTAAAAGGTTTCAAAGATCAAAGTGCAGATACATGGAGTCATAGTCATAAGCCCTGTCCTAAATGGCACACTTTATGCACTTTCTTGTGGACTTACAAAGTGCAGTCTCATGTAAGACCTCAAGTGAGGGTGTAATTTTTTCCTGCTTGAACATTTATAACAAATCTCATTTATAACAAAATTCTCTGTATTAGAGCTGCATTATTAGTAGTTAAAAGGTCGAGATCTCGATTCAAACACCCATGCGATCTTATCGATTGACAAGTATGATTACAGCGAACATTCAAATCTGTGTTGGTGCTGCAGCTGACCTAGTGAGAGCAGTTGTTTTGTAGGCTAATAGATATGAAACAGCTTTCCAGTCTTTTCAACCACACATTATTTTTTCTGTTACAATAAATCAAATGATCACAGAACAATTAAAATAAAAGCTTATAGTTCGGATATACACACTGATGTATATGTCACTCACAGCTCTACTGCATAAAAGTGCTGAGGAAGATCCGGAGCTGAAATTCAGGCATGGGTATTTGGTATCTGTCTCAAGCTGTAAGTGGTAGGAACTTTTAAAATAGCAAAACAGGGACACTTTAAAGGTTTGCTTTCAATGGTTTATAGTTTCAAATTTTATGTTTTCCTACTTCATCCTACAAATAATTTGAATGTGTGTTGTGTTGAATATGGCAATCTTGTGGGAAGCTCTCAGCAGCATTTATTTGAAATTTAAATCTTTTGTAACATATAAATATCTGTATAAATGTCTTTACTGTCACTTTTGATCAATTTAAATTTAAATGATTAAATTTGTATTAGATTGTGTATGGGGTGTGCAGATACAGGCGTCATAGTCACATGTCAGTGTGAAAATGAATGTGTGAAAGCACCTACTTTTGGCTCAAAGGTGGCAAAGAACTTGATGAAGGGATGAAATTCCTCAGCTGCGTCATCATACTCGATGAAGTCTGAGAAATAACAAATTTTGCAAGGAAATTGCTTGTTAAAATTAATTTAGAAAAAATTCCAACCTACGCTGGAATCATATCCTGAAATTATTTGGAACTTTTATCTGTGTTTGCACATGGCAAACACTCAATGGCATACTAACGTGAAGATTTCTCGCTCTTGAAATAGCCCATGAGTTTAATGTCCTCCTCGATGTTATGAAAACCTTTGAGCTCTCGGTCATTACTGATGATCTCCACTGGTTCCTCAATCACCTGATAGAAGAACTACTGAATTACCAGTGACATTTAGGTGTGTGAGCTATAATCATGGTAAAGCACTCACATCATAGAGGAATTCAAGCAGCGTGTCGGCTGCCATTTCTCCATCGTACTCTATGATCTCGTCATCAGCGAAGATGTAAATGCTGTCCACCTCCTGCATGTCTGTAGAAAACAAATGTCTGATAAATGTTTAAGAGGCAACAGATGGATTGGCTCATTCAACAGATAATAGATGGTCTGGATACTATATAAACATTTGTGTGAAATGGATTTGCCCATGTCCTTATTTATCAACCAATGATAGCCCTAATTTTACTTTTAAAATCAGAATACAATGTTTTAATCATTTAATGCTTAGGATAAGAGTGTTGTTTTATAGTAACAAAAATGAATACTGATCAAGAAACATGTTATACTTGTACAAATTGCATTAAAGAAACAGATTCTTCAACTACTGGGAGGTGACGTGTTAGACTCAATTCCTAGTTTTGTTGTGGCCACAACATATTCAGAGGGAACGACTTCACGACTTCTTTATGCAGAGGGAACGACATACACTGTAAAAAAAATCCTAATTTCACAGAAAATAACTGTGATTTTTGACGACCATTTTCTTTCATTTTAAATTGTACTCAAAACACTGCAAAATTACAAATAATATCTGGAAAATAAAAATGCAGCTGATATTTTAGGTATTGTTACATTAAAGAAAAAATTCCAGTCATTCACAATTTTTTACAGAAATTGATTGTATTTTTCATACAGTATTTTTCTGTTTTCTTAAATTACATAAACGTTTATGTAAAAGTACAAATAGAATCTGTAATTAAATGGTAACAAAACAGTTAAATGATTACATGACTGTAGCTCAAAAAACTGTAACATTAAAGTAAAACGTCATAAATTAAATAAACTGAAAAACACTGTTATTTACAGGTATTTCCTGCATTATTATGATCAAATACCTTCATTGTAAAAAAAATCATAAAAAAATGGTCAAATGACTGGCAACAAAGGCTGCCAAACAAAAACCATAAAATTAAACTCAAATATTAAAATTTAAATAAACTGAAAAAACACTGTTATTTAAAGGTATTTCCTGCACTATTATGATCAAATACCGTCATTGTAAAAAAATCATTAAAAAAGGGTCAATTGACTGGCAGCACAGGGTACCAAACAAAAACCATAAAATTACAGTAAAAATATGTTAATTTAAATAAAAACTTGACATCACCATGATTGAGATCAGTGTTTGCTTTAGTTGAGCTCTTGACCTTTATTATATGCTATTAGTTTTACTCTGGCTGCTTTAATTATGTTTTCAACATACATTTGTTATAGCATTGAAAGCTGGAGAAAATATCAGCTGATATTGGTGAGTTATTGGTGATGTTATTGTCATCATATGGTGACCCGATTCACTGATATGACAGAGAAATACCCAAGTGTATTTGTTGTGATTACATTATAAATAGGTGTACTTAAGTTTTAGATTAAATCTAGGATTGTCGTATTTTTCCCCATGAACATTGTTATATTGAAACAATATTAATTAAGTGATTAATTTAGTGATGATTGAGCATTATTGAAGACACCTGGTGATAACAAGCAGAATCACTGAAAGAGAAAATCACAAATTGTAAGCCACCGTTATGGCGATCAGTGTTTGCTTTAGTTGGGCTCTCGACACTTATACTTTCACTTTAAATTTTGTTTGTCTGCTGAAAAGTGGGATCTGACAGAGTTGGTTATGTTTTGACATAATCATACTGTGATCTAAATGAAACCTATTCAGATGATTTGGTTTAACTTGTTAGCAACAGTTTAGTGGTTCTGCAGCATATGATAATCTGTATTGTACAAAACATTTAATAAAAATTGTTCTGATCAAATCCCTTTATCTTTATTTAGAAACGCAGACATCAATTATCAGCCTGTGTATCTCAACCGTGGTGACAATAATAATCATTGTTGCCACCAATCACAACTCATTAATGGCTCATGCATTGCGGTATGAATAAATTATGATCTGAATTGTCTATGTAATTTACTTTTCCTAATTGAATATTCTGCTCGCCACCATTGTTGAGAAGCATTGACTGAATCGTGATATCTGTGTGTGCCTAAAAGTTTAAGTGTGCCTTACAACTTTTAAGAAATCCATTATATTATATCTCAAATTCTGGGTATTTATACAGAATCACACTTATAATGTAACCAACAACATAAGTCACAAACATTAAGTTCAAATAATGATTGTCATAATATAACAAAAATTATTAGATAATATGTTTTTCTTTGTTCATCTGGCAGGTACAACTCAGATGCAACAGCCAATTAAAATATAAAGTTTATAAAATAAGGGTCAAGAGACCAACTAAGGCCCCGTCCACACTACTGCGTTTTCGTTTAAAAACGGAGACCTTTTGCTACGTTTGCACCTCCCGTCCACACTAAAACGGGAAAAACGAAGACCTAAAACGGAGAAGTTTAGAAACGCTGCAGCTGCGTTTTGCGTTTTGAATCTCCGGAGTGCGTTTTAGTGTGGACGAGACAAAACCATACAAAACGGAGAACTTTAGAAACGCTGACGCAGAGGCTGACGCTTGGCTCTATGATTGGGTGTTATCAGTCATGACGCATCCTTCCCTGATTCGTCATTCACTGTTTACACCGGCACGCGCATGCCCAGTGTTGGTGAATGGTCACGCAATCTGCGTTTTCAGTCGTTTTAATGTGGACGGAGATCGTTTCTAATACGCAGATAAAACGCTGGTGTGGACGGAGATGGTATTCGTTTTAATTCTCCGTTTTTAAACGAAAACGCAGTAGTGTGGACGGGGCCTAAAGCAAACGCTCATCTCCATAACGGTGGCTTACAATTTTAGATTTTCTCCTTGTGATTCTGCTTTAGGTGTCTTCAATGATGCTCAATCATCACTCATTTAATCACTTAATTATCTCATTAACTTTAACACTCTTGAATGTGTACTCCTGTATCCCAGGAGTGTTAAATTAACACTGACTGAGTTTTTGCTGTGACGAAGAGCCGTAGTTAGCTGACAAGCTGAGCCATAGTGCATTAAAAATCAGTTGATATCACTAAGCATTCAATTACATGAAAACCATTACCATTAATAAGTAATCAGATCTTCTGAACTGAGATTCTCTTGGACTCCTACCATAACAAATATGTATCAATTATGACACTCAGTTAAAGTTTTGTATGGCAGCCATAGCTGACAGTCATTGACTGTTTTTTACTATGAAGGTATTTGATCATAATAATGCATTGTTTTTACAGTTAGAGTGTTTGATCATAATAATCCAGATAATAGCTGTAAAATAACAGTGTTTTTCTGTAAAACAACTTAATTTAAATTAGGATATTTTACTTTATTTTTACAATATTTATTTGGCACCCTTTGCTGCCAGTTATTTGACTCTTTTTTTACGATTTTATTTTTTACAGTGTATATTTCTCATGGCAACAAGTTAAATACCTAAACAGCCTATGTGATCAACGGCTCTGGATAGACCTATAATCAATTATCACTAAATTATGAAAGTATATGCGAGAACATAAAATCATACTGGCCTAAAAGAAATAATTTTTATCCATCTGATCTCATAGCCTTTTAAATCCATTCACTGATCGTTTCTTTATTTAGGTGAACTTCCCGTAATATTTCTAGGTAATATCTAAACTGACTTATGAAAAGAACTGGACATCAGCATCTATTTTGCCTCAGAAAGCTGTCCAGATTTCACATTGTTAAAGCTAGGGTATACGATTTCAAAGATTGTTCATTATTAATATCCTCGTTTAGATGCTGGTTATGGTTATATAGTACAATCCTAACAATATGAATAGAAAAAAGAACGAAAAGAGTCCATTCACTCTATTGGCTGTACAGCCGCAGAAAAGTTGACCAATGTCAGCTGTGCGGCCGCACAGCTTATATTGGTCAACTGCTCTCATCCAATCACCAGCTCCACTTAAAACTCCGCCTGGCGCTCGCGTCTCCAACCCAACCGCACCCGCCCCCGCCCCCCTCCGTGCGCGAGCAAACAGCTGACAGACTGTCTATGGTAGCTAGCTAGTAGCGTCAGATCAGCAATGGATAAAGCAATGGATAAAAATATAAACGACAACAGCAAGCGGCCCCTGCTTTCCCCAACTGTAAAGTTTGGACGAAAGAGAAAGTCTGTGGAGGAAAGATCAGAGATTAAAAAGAAATGTGAAGAACACATTAGGACTCTGGATAAATATAGCGTCCTTCATTGACCGTTGGAGAAAGCTTCAGGGAGATCTGGGACTGAAAACGACGCTGACACGGATGACTTGAGCATTTGTTGAGCATGTAAACATTTATTTATTCTTTTATGGTGTGACGTGTTACGTGGCTTTTTATCAGTTTGACAACTTGCTCATGCTGCCGGTCGGCATTGGAATGTTAGCCGTTTAGCATCGCCTATCACGGGTCAAAGTAATTATATTTCTTGTTCGAGGTTTCTGTTCGAGCCGATCGAAATTTTTGAATTTGAAATTGAAGATGCGCTGCGTGCTGCAATAACAATTACTGAAAACCTTAGCAATACTAGTAGTATTATAATGGTGGTGGGGAGTTTAGAACATTTCATGTGTTGCTAATCTTGCGTTGACGTGAACTCAAACGAGACATACGTCAGGGATCAGGTAGCAGAGAGGGGAGGGGGGTGTGTGTGGAGGGGCGGGATGAGTTTTTTAAAACTTCCCTACCGTCTCGACAGACTTTTAACATCGTATACCATAGCTTTAAATCTATGATGACCCTATCGGGCTTATATTGAACCATTCTCCCTTGTGTCGTGGTTTGTTAACTTGTCTTTGAAGAAGAAAAATTGGTAACACTTTATTTTACGACCCCCAAACAACTGTGTAAGTACACTGAAATTACGGTGTACGTTTCTGTAATTATAATGTACTTCTGTGTAGGTATAAGGGAACAATATGTTAAGTTTGGGGTAATAAAGGGGTAACAAACATATATACAACCTGCAAATAACTTTGTAAGTACACTGAAATTACGGTGTACGTTTCTGTAATTTTAGTGTACTTCCGTGTAGTTATAAGGGAACAATATGTTAAGTTTGGGGTAATAAAGGGGTAACAAGCAGATATACAAGCAAATTATTTAATTAATTAAAAAATAACAGGTACCTATTCTGTTAATATATTCCAGGCAAAAATTGTACGTCTGTTGTTTATAAAACATATCGCAGTTCTGGAAAAATATGTTCTTGTGCAATGTTACAGGGTAATTTTGACATCTGTGGGTTAAAAATTAAACAAACACACACACACACTGTAACGTACGGACAGAGACGGTCGGATCCATGTGCAGCACTTTATTAAAGCAAGCAGACATGAACACAGGCAAACACTTAATCAAAGGGGCAATCCAGAAACTCGTGGTCTAAACAGGCAATGGTCGAGGCAGGCAGCACAGGTTCGAGAGCAGTCCAGGAAACAGGCAAGGGTCAAGAGTCCAGGGAAACACGGAGACACAGAACAGGGAATAACGCTCGGAATTGTACGCTTACAGGGTAACAAGACTTCGCAAGGGACACAGGGAAAACTCAGGCTTAAATAAGGAACTTAATAACCAATAATGAAACACAGCTGAACATAATGAAACACAAAGAGTCCAAGGGGAAACAAACATGGGGAGAGGGTGCCCTCTAGTGGCTCTCGAGGGCACCACGGCTGCTGATCGTCACATAACCCCCCCTCTAAGGAGCGGCTTCCAGACACTCCTAAGAGCTCCGGGGGGAGGTCAACGGGGGCTGGGATGGAGGGCCAGGCCCATGGAGAGGCAGGAGGCCAGGCACATGGAGAGGCCTGGGGCCGTGGAGCGTGGGTGACCAGGAAGGAGCAGGACGTGATGGCGGCCAGGGCGGAGCAGACACAGGCGAGGTCCATGACAGCCTCGCCTCCATGGCCCTCACGGACTCAGAGGTCCATGTCAGGATCACCTCCATGGCCCCCACAGAGTACCTACTGCCCCCCCCCAAAAAATACTTGGGGAAATTCACGGGAGGAGCCTCTGGGTGGTGAACTGGTACAGGAAAGGCCTCCCGGAGCTTGAAGGGTGCAGGCAGAGCGAGGCGCAGAGGCGGGGCCGGCAGGGCGAGGCGCAGAGGCGGGGCCGGCAGGGCGAGGAGTCTGGGCACGCTCACCGGGGCCTGGCGAACCAAACGAGTCCTCCTTCTCCTCCTGCGGCGGCGCGTCACAGGGCTAGACACACTCGCTGGGCTGGACAACTCACTCACTTGAAGAGGAGATGCAGCGCTCACTTGAAGAGGAGATGCAGCGCTCACTTGAAGAGGAGATGCAGCGCTCACTTGAAGAGGAGATGCAGCGCTCACTTGAAGAGGAGATGCAGCGCTCACTTGAAGAGGAGATGCAGCGCTCACTAGAAGAGGAGATTCAATTACTTGAACTGAAGACTCACTGGACAGACTGAATTCAACACTGGACACACTTGATTCACTCGGCTCAGCACTTGACTCACTTGACTCGGCACTCGATTCACTCAGCTCGGTATTTGACTCACTTGATTCACTCAGCTCGGCACTTGACTCACTCGAGTCGGCTGGCACGCGCTCAAACTCCGGTTCGACCCGCGACACCTCCGCTGTCTTAGAAACAGCACTTTTAACAGGGCCAGTGCGGGATACGGGCTCGAGGGGTCCGACATGATGAGTGGTTTTGGCAGGAACAATATGCTTAGAAGCGCCTCTGACGGTCCTTAAGGGAGGATCAAACAGTTTAGCGAGCTGAGGCTTATGCGGCGTGCGGAGTGAATGAGAGAAATCCGCCGCATACGAACCTCCCCGGCGCAGGGAAAAGAGCAGTTCCTCGAGACCCTCCTTTTCTGCGGGGAGTTCAAAAGCCTTTCTGAACAGGGCGGTAAACACGTTGAAAGGAGGAAACGACATCCGACCTGGTTCCCAAAACGTGCCTGCCCACTCCAGAGCCTTTCCAGTCAACAGTGAGCAGATGAAAGAAACGCGGTCAGTATCCGAGGCGTATAACTGGGGCTGATGTTTCATATATAAACTGCACTGCTGAAGAAATCCTTCACACGCTCCAGGTGAGCCATTAAACTTTTCGGGAAACGGCGTACTGGAATTACTGCATGCGGTACTCACACAGGGTTGCGGTGGAACAGGTGCAGCGGGAGCTTGGGCTGGATTAGTGCTAGTGCTCTGCGGAGACCATGACTGCACGGAGCTTGCTAGTTCCTCGAGGAGAGAAGTTAGTCTCGCCAGCTGAGAACTATGAGAGGCTAGCATTGAAGCTCGGGTCTTGACCACGGCGGATAGATGCTGAAAGTCTGCTGGATCCTCGTTTGGCGAAGTCTTCTCTAACGTACGGACAGAGACGGTCGGATCCATGTGCAGCACTTTATTAAAGCAAGCAGACATGAACACAGGCAAACACTTAATCAAAGGGGCAATCCAGAAACTCGTGGTCTAAACAGGCAATGGTCGAGGCAGGCAGCACAGGTTCGAGAGCAGTCCAGGAAACAGGCAAGGGTCAAGAGTCCAGGGAAACACGGAGACACAGAACAGGGAATAACGCTCGGAATTGTACGCTTACAGGGTAACAAGACTTCGCAAGGGACACAGGGAAAACTCAGGCTTAAATAAGGAACTTAATAACCAATAATGAAACACAGCTGAACATAATGAAACACAAAGAGTCCAAGGGGAAACAAACATGGGGAGAGGGTGCCCTCTAGTGGCTCTCGAGGGCACCACGGCTGCTGATCGTCACACACACACACACACACACACACACATATATATATATATATATATACTATGATAAAAATTAAATTTATTGGCATTTCTTACTAGATTACTTAATGTTAAGTCAAAATATTTTGTTTTTGCTATGATTTAAATTTAGACCTTGCCATGTGGCAATTAGTAATTACCTTATCCCACTGAATTGCAATGACACTTAAATGTCATGGCAAATATACTGTGTAATTAAAACGTTTATTTTTTTGTTGTTGTTGTTGTTTGTTTCTTTGTTTGTTTGTTTTTGATAACAGTACCTTTCTCTGCAATTACAGTGCAAATAGTGTTGTTTCATATTGCTACATAGTAAGTAGTGTTTGTTACCCCCTTGTTCTGTGTAGTTACAGGGTAAGTGTAACTCCTGCGGGCTGTAAATTAAAGTGGTGCTTGTTACCCCTTTATTACCCAAAACTTAACATATTGTTCCCTTATACCTACACGGAAGTACACTATAATTACAGAAACGTACACCGTAATTTAAGTGTACTTACACAGTTGTTTGCGGGTCGTAAAATAAAGTGTTACCCAAAAATTATTTGAACCAAATTGTTAAGTGGGCTATAGTAAGATTATAAGTGAACCACAACTTAACCTAGCAGGTTACTCCAACCAGCTACAATGTAAGGCAAGTTTTCTTATTAGAGATCGTTCGTGGAATACGTTTGTACCTGCAGCTATAGAATTAATAAATAAAAATAGCAGGAGATTAGATTTTTTACTATGCATGGCACTTTATGTATTTTAGTTTTCTATAGTTTTGAATTTCTTTTTTAAATATTTCATGTTTCAATATTGTATGGATTTTGAATGGAATTAAAAGACTGTTGAATGGGATAGATAAGTGTACAAGGAATATTGTTTTAACATTTATTGATAATAATCTTCATTCAAATGCTGTTTTAGGACCATCTATAATATATCTACCATCTGATATTGTGGCCAAGGCTTATTTTTGCATTCCAGCGAGTTAATATGTCATGGTCACGACAAAACTAAGTGAACTAATTTAACAGGTCTCCTCCCAGTCATCATATTCAAAGAACTTATGTTAAACATTTAATCGGCCTCACGTCCAACTTGCATGGCTTTAATAAATGCAATTTCAGTCTGTTCCTCAAAAATAAAAATAAAAAATAAAAAAGCTAGTGCAAAATTTCAGAAGGTCCGATTTATATGGACTACCTTTCACTTCAACAGACTACTGGAAACTGAAGGTAAGAATTGTATTACAGGCAGTAAATGGAAGATTATGTATTTCAGACGCATTAATTGCATGGGATCAGAGATTACCTAGCTTCTTAGCAACAGTTCTGTCTTTCTTTGAATCCACCAGGCCGAATCCAATGTCCTCATCCTCAAGATCATCAAGCACCTGGGCAGCAAGCTGCAGGAACAGCAAAGAGTTTATTGTAACATATGTGAGTCTACATCAGAAACATAGACTAAACACAGAGCCTTCAGTCCTTTACTAATTGCAAAATCCTTTTAGAGTAGGCCATTCAGCACTACAGCCATAAAACACAACCACAACCTCTCTCACACTCAATGTACTCAAAGCATAACCAAGACACAAGGCCATCAATGCAAATGCCAGGAGTGCTGCCTTTGCACCTTCTAAATCTGTATGAAATAGGACCTAGAGAAAGACAAGAGATCTAACCAATGCAGAGTCCAATCAGGCATGTCAAAGACTGGACACATAGAAACAGGTGCAAATATATGTATGCAGTTGCTTAGGTCAACCCCATACATAAACATTAAGAGACAGACCAATGCACACTATGACTCTCAACACAGCATAAGTATGTGACCATTTTATAATTTCAGCTTGTATCAGCTTAAATAAGTGCATAACATAATAGTAACATTCATTACATTAAACATATGAATAAAAATATCATAAATAACTATTTACCTTCAGACGGAGAAGTCGCACCGAAATGTCCTTCACTAAAGACTGCACTAATACATCTGTGTTGAACAGCTGATTATTAAATATACTTCATCCTCATGTCAGCTTGGTCAAATACGCAAATACTTTCTCAAACAGTTTTTGTAGCTATCTGTCACACATTTTAAGTTCAATGAAGATGAAG
This sequence comes from Pimephales promelas, assembly GCF_016745375.1. The sequence continues at coordinate 231,149 of NW_024121106.1, read as the reverse complement.
ATGGGTGGGGTAGTTCAAAATAGCATCATGGTTTTCTAAATAAAGTAAAACAGATATCCAAAAGGGTGCTGACAAAGCGAAACTGCTTTGGCAAAAACAACTGGACAATGAACTGTATGAACTAAGAAACTTCCATACTTGAGGACAATGAACTCAAATACGAGCAGGTGTGCTAATTAATAAAAAATCTTAAGCTATGTTCAGACTGTCAGTACAAATACTATTTTTGTGCATATCCAATTGAAATCTGATCAGACTTCCCAGATAGCAAACTGACATTGAATCAACGTGGAAACGACGTCTCTCATGACCAGTGATGCCGGTAACGCGTTACTAAGTAACGCGTTATTCTAATTTGACCCCTTTTTTCAGTAACGAGTAATATAACGCGTTACTGTTTCAAAACCAGTAATCAGATTAAAGTTACTTATCCAGGTCACTGTGCGTTACTATTTTTGTAATTTTCCTTAGTAAATATATATATATATTTATTTCTTATTGCATCTCGGGGAGTGTGCGCGACAAGTCACGTTTTCAGCATGAGGTTCACGTCACGTGTACCACGCACGCAGCGACACAAATGTAAACAACGTTGGAGGGAGGAGAGAGATGCGCTTTTTCTAGCTGGAAATACAGTCACTATTGTATTTTGAGTTTGTCTCAGCTAAAGATGGCAACATTAAGGTCCGTTGTAAACTGCTGGCGGTGACAAAGTGTTATCTACCTACAGAAACACTTCGTCAAATTTGAAAAAAACCCAAAAACATTTGGATTCGCAGCACCGCACAGTCAAACTTACAGAGCAAGTCACGCCAGGTGATGCGAAGCAGAGAGCAGGTTCCCCACCACAAAAGCAAAAGCTGGACTTCGTTGCAAAACCAGTAAGTGGGGGGAGTTGAAGAAGTTGGTCGGGCAGTTTGGTGTGGAGGAAATGCTGCGATTAAACACGGTTGATTCGTCTTCGTTTCAACCCGAGAGGTTTGAGAAGCTTCTGTTAATGATGTACAACCACTGGTTTTACTCGCCTCTCTCATTAACTCATAACATGGGATTAAAGATTAAGATAAAAAAAGAAAAAATGTAGATTATGAATAGTAAGTTTTGTCACAGTGTTAACTGTTAAATATGTCAGGTCAAGAAATTTTATAGTCTATATTTTACATTTTTATAAAGACAAGTATTTATGTTAAGTGAAGACAAGAAAGGCTGTCTTTATTTTATTTTTTATAAAAACAAGTATTTATGTTAAGTGAGGTGAAGAAAGACTTAAGTTGAGTCAAGAAAGACTTTTTTTTTTGTAAAACATGTTTTTTTCAGGAAATAGTTTTTAAGTTAAACTTTAAATGACAGGAGATAGATTGTTGATGTTACTGTTAAAAATACACTTCCAATAAAGTGAATGTTGGCAAAACTGGTTATCATTTTTATGTTGAGATCGTGTGTTTTTTTATGTTAAGGTCGTTATGTTGAGGTGTGTTGTCGGCAACTGCTGAATGTAACTAATAAAAGTAACTTGTAAGTAACTTAGTTACTTTTAAAATCAAGTAACTTGTAAAGTAACTTAGTTACTTTAAAAAGCAAGTAACTTGTAAAATAACTTAGTTACTTTTTCAAAGTAACTGTGGCAACACTGCTCATGACATTGAAACAACGTTGATTTGCTCATCGAATTAACGTTGAACCAACGTCAGACGCGGCATTCTTCAAAGCTAAATGAAATCGAAAATTGGTTTGCTTTCATAACGTTGAAACAACGCGTTGATTTCAAGTTGATTTTCCGTTAGTTTTGAAAGAATGACGCATCTGACGTTGGTTCAACGTTAATTCGATGAGCAAAACAATGTCAGATCAACGTTGTTTCGATGTCATATTTCCACGTTGATTCAATGTCAGTCTGCTATCTGGGTTAGCAAGTGTGAATGACAAAAAAAATCACATGAAATGCAAAATCTTGTTCAAATAGCATTTCTTGAAATCAGTTTCAGTCTGACTACTTTGATCGGATTTCTACTTTGATCGGAGCTCTAAGGAGCAATTTATATAAAAGTAGAAGCCAAGGAGGCGAAAAGGGAGCCTAACAACTTGAAAATACTGCCTACTAAAAACCAGGGGCCTCAAAAGAAAATTCTCATAACAAGAAGAAGCCTAACAATGCTCCAGACCTAAAATGGAGGCACCCTGGTCAGCTGCGGTTGCAATGGCTCATGAGAACAATGGACATTTAACGCCAAATAAAGCATCTTCAGCGGCTAGTTTACCAGTGAACGCTCTGTGTAATAATGGCAGACTAACATACGATCGGCAGTTTGTCCTAGAACTACGCTTATACTGAATATCAACAACAGTGGACATCACAACTCTGCACACACTGAACAGCCTCGGACTGCTATGTCAGCAAGATCCGGCGGCCGACGAAGCAGCAGGAGCTCCCATCAGCTCGGACCTCACCCAGAGGAGATGGAGACAGTGCTCAAAGACTGTGCTGGCCAGCTGGCTCACTTCCTCACGGACATATTTAACAGCTCGCTGGCTCATGCTGTCGTCCCATCCTGTTTCAAGACTGCCACCATCATACCAGTTCCCAAAAAAACACAATTTCGTCACTTAATTATTACCGCCCCGTCGCCCTCACTCCCATCATTATGAAGTGCTTCGAGAGGCTGGTGAAGGACCACATAATCTCCAAACTCCCCCATCATTTGATCCGCTCCAGTTTGCTCACCGCTCCATAGAGGACGCTGTCTCCTCCACATTCCAGATGAGCCTGGAACACCTGGAGAAGAGCAACACCCACATGCGAATTCTGGATTTCAGTTCAGCTTTTAATACTATTATCCCCCAGCAAACTGGCCCCCCATGGACTCAACACCCCTCTAGTTGCTGGATTTCCTTACAGACAGACCCCAGTCTGTGAGGATGGGAAAAAACACCTCCAGTGTCATCTCCCTTAGCACCGGCTCCCCCCAGGGCTGCGTACTGAACCCACTGTTCTACACCCTGATGACCCATGACTTCCGTGCCAAGTTCAGTACAAATCACATTATTAAGTATGCAGACAACACGACAGTTGTGGGGCTCATCAGGGACAATAATGAACTGGCCTACAGAGAGGAGATAAAACACCTGGTGGACTGGTGTGACACAAACAATCTAATCCTGAATGTCAACAAAACAAGAGAGATTGTTGATGACTTCAGTAAAAATCAGCTAAGTCACACACCCCTTCTCATCAACAACGCCGCAGTGGAGCAGGCCAGCAGCATCAAATTCCTTGGGGAAATTCAAACACTTTGATCTGGTCCCTCCACACCTCTGCTCTTGTAAAGAGAGCACAGCAGCGTCTGCACTTTCTGCTTCGGATGAGAAGAGCAAATCTCCCCCCTCCCATCCTTACCACTTTTTTACAGAGGGACAATAGAGAGCAATAGGTTTGGGGCCTGCAACGCGTCGGACTGGAAATGGGTAGAGAGAGTGGTGAGGACAGCGGAGAAAATCATTGGGATGGCACTTCCTTCCATCCATGACACTGCTTGTAGACGCTGCCTGATCACGGCTCAGTCCATTTTAAGGGACCCTTCCCACTCCAACTATGGACTGTTCTCCCTGCTGCCCTCTGGTAAGAGGTTCAGCAGCTTCAAATGTAGAACATCCAGATTTCACAGCAGAGTCATAGCCAGAGTCCACATCATAAGACTGCTAAACTCCCAATAATTTTATTTTATACTGTCCATTTCTCTGTTTTTCGCTGCAACACATCCTGCTGCTACAGATGTCTGCACTTATAAGTGTCTCATATTTGTTAAATTTAAAAATGCACATATTTTATATATTGCACATATTTATATTTATACTGTTTCTCTTTTATTTGTCTTCCGTTTTTATTCAGAGCTGAGCAACAAAAACTCTAGCCTAAGTGAAGTGAGAGAGATAAGGAGGCACAGAGAGCCCAAAACCGCTTCCTGACGAGGCTCGAGCCTAATCAATTCGATCCAGATGAAGCTCAAAGAGTGGAGGCTAAAATAACTTTTTATAGCGAGTGGAAGCCCATGGTCCTAAAGGCAGTGGCCAAAGAGGCTCAAAAGCCTGATAACTCAACATTACTACATGGTGGATGGAGGGGTTGGGGATTCTGGTCTCGCTTCCAGTCCTCAGACCTGGACTGGCATGGTATAAAGGTCTTAAAAGTCACGGTGCGCGCCTCCGCCTCCCGAAACTTCTTGACCACTGTCTTGACAGAATCTCGGACGACAAAACTGGTGCATTGAGGAGAATTTTTTTTTTCATTTTCCCCGATGTTGGACAGGTTTACCCAGAGATGTCTCTCCATAGCTACAATGGATCGACCGACTGCAGCGGCAGTCTGTTTGGTGCACGGAGAGCCAAATCTTCAGGGGGAGCCCCTTTCCCTGGTCCAGGTCCTTCAGCAGTTCATCCTTGTAGGCTTGCAGCACAGCCATCTTGTCCAAAGCCACCCCAGCCTGATGGGCTGCTGCATATACTCTGCCATTCAGACGTGATGTAACAAACAGCGGCTTAGTTGGCAGAAATGTCATCTTCAATGTGGATGCCTCCCCTACTGAGAGAGAGCTGGCCGGGGTCTCTTCTATCAGAGGCATCGACACATAACGATATTCCTGCATGCCATCCACATCAGCATAGTTTGACTGTGCATGATGGAGGCAAGCAGAATATGGCTTTTTCCAAGATCTACGCCCCTCTTTGTAAAGATCTGGGAGAAAGAGAAGACTTATTTGAGCTGGGTGGTTAAATCCCAACAGGAAGCGTTGATCAAGGCAGCTGTGAGGGAGCTCACACTTCACATGCTTCTCTAGCAGATCTAATCTTTCCACGTTGCGAGCCATAACGTTCAACAGCTTGTCACATGTGGCGCAGGTGGGCTGTGAGTGCTCAGAGACATCCTCGATCTCAACTTGAACCACGAGGTAGAGATGGCTGTCCTGATTCCCGCGAGAAAAGGGACAAACGTGAGTGAAGCTTCCTCGTGGAAACTGAGCGTGCATGCTCCTCGCCCAGGCACAAAACACACAAGACATGTGTGTCATCAGGTGTCAGGAAACACTGACACTAATGAACACACTTTCTGAAATTTATAGTCCTATTGCTGGCTATAGTTTGTAGACACAGGCTCAAACAGACAGTTTCCATGCTGTCGACCTTTGTTTATCTTCAGAACATAAATTAAGATATTTTTGATGGAATCCGAGAGCTTTCTGTCCGGGAGCAACACAAAATACACATTCCAGAATGAAAGGACATTATTAATGTAATCCATGTGACTCCAGGGGTTTAACCTTAATTTTAGCTTTAGATTATATAATTTTTTTAAATATAGCGGTATATTATGTTCCCTATCGAGGGAACTCAACACTGCGTCGATAAAATCGACTCTTTGGGGACGCTCCCTAAGCGTGCGCCTCTGAAGTATGAATGAAACTAATCCAATCCTGATTGGTGTTGCGTCGTGACGTAACATGTGACGGCATACCCGGAAGTATAAAAGTGACGCTGTCACAACACACACTAGCTTTCGCTCTTCAGCAAGCGCTTTATGTTGAAACTGTCTGTCTTATTTGGTGTTGTTTGTCTTATTATTGAAAGAAAGTATGGCCAGTGAACAATTCAAGAGGTGTGTGCATCCCTGCCCTCGTTTCATCACGGGTGGGGACGCACACTCTCTATGTGTGTATTGTTTGGGAGTGCAGCACGCACGGGCAGCTCTCGAGGGGGCTGCTTGTGAAATGTGTGAGGCTTTGCCTATTAGAGTGCTGCGCTCCCGGCTGGCGTGCTTTGACGAGCACGGTCAGGCTCGCGTTCCCCAGGGTTCCGGTCCCGCATATGTCGAGGCGATGCGGCGACTGAGATCCTGGGGTTCGCAGCGGGATCTGGCGGAGGAGAGTGAGAATGCTGAGGCATTTTCTCGCTCGCCATCGGCTGGTCCCGCAGCCTCTGAGAGTGGTGTGGGAGCCCGCGCTGCGGTTTCTCCTACCCGCGATCAGGTCCCGGTGCTTGAGCTGTCTACTTCTGAGGAAGGGGACGTGCTCAGCATCGATGCGGACGACCGTGATCTCAGCACGCCATCACGCGGCCTGGGTTATGAGGAGCTGGTGGAGGTTGTGACACGCGCTGTGGCCAGACTAAACATCAGCTGGCCACAACATGAGCAGGAAACGCAAGTCACCAGTAAAATGGACGAGCGTTACCTGCAGCGCAGGTCACAGCCTCACCGCCGGGGTCTGCCGTTTTTCCCTGATCTCCATAAAGAGATCTCGAGAACGTGGGAAAGACCGCATTCGTCCCGTATTTCGAGTCCCAATGTAATAGATTACAGCAATGTTATGGGGGCTCGAGATATGGGATATGGGAAGATGCCGAAGGTGGAGGAGGCTTTAGCGAGCTATCTCTCTCCCGAATCGGCGTCTTCCCTAAAGACCCCGGTGTTGCCTAGTAAGCCCTGCAGAGAGACATCTGCATTGGTGGGCAGGGCTTACATGGCGGCGGGTCGGGCTGGTTCGTGTCTGCACTCAATGGCGATTTTGCAGGCATACCAGGCCGACCTCCTGAAAGATTTGGATGAGGGGGAGGGGCCTACTCCTGAAGATGTCGCGGAGTTGAGGAAGGCCGCAGATTTGTCTCTCCGGGCCACTAGGGAAGCGGCCAGCGCTATTGGCCGCTCTATGGCGGCCATGGTGGCCACGGAGAGGCATCTGTGGCTGAACTTATCCGGTATTAAAGAAAAGGATAGGTCCTTCCTGCTGGATGCGCCGCTTTCGGCTTCTGGCCTGTTCGGCGACGCCGTTAATTCGGTTGTCGACAGGTTTCAGGAGTCGAGAAAACAATCTGCGGCGTTCCAGCAGTACCTCCCCCGGAAAGCGAAGGCCAAATCTAGTAGGGGGGGGCAAAGCAATCAGCCCCAGCCATCAGCCAGCTCCTCCCACAGGGCAGAGCAGAAGGAGAGCGTTTCCTCTAGAGCCCCCCTCCGGGGTCTTGGCAACAGAGGAAACGCTCCAAAAACCGAAGTCCTCCAGCCAGAGGGGCGACCTGAGGGACGTCATTCAGGCTAAGAGGACTTCGGAAAAGAGGTCCTAGCCAAGGCAGGACTTCAGAGGGCTGCCCCCTCCGCAGTGAGACAACCGAGGTTGTTCTCACAACGGGGCCCTCTAGGAAAAGATGCAGGTCCGCCGTTAACAGCGCTTCGGGCCGCATCAATTTCCAGCGAAAAGACACCAGAGGCCAGCCTCGAGAGGCTGGTACCCTTAGCAGATTTTGTAGAGGGATGGTATCATCTTCCCAACATATCTCCATGGGTCCTGCAGATAATACGAGTTGGGTACAGACTGCAGTTCGCGCACCGCCCCCCCAAGTTCTCTGGGGTGGTGCTCACTGCGGTGGTCCCAGAGCAGGCTCAGGTGTTGGAACAAGAAGTACAGACTCTGCTGTCGAAAGGAGCCATAGAACGTGTTCTTCCGGTAGACAGGGAGTCCGGGTTTTACAGCCGGTACTTTATAGTTCCAAAGAAGGATGGGGGGTTAAGGCCAATTTTGGATCTCAGGGTGTTGAACCGGTCTCTGAGAAGGTTCAAATTCAGAATGTTGACCATTCCAACAATCGTGAGTCAAATCAGATCCGAGGACTGGTTTGTCACGATAGATCTGAAAGACGCCTATTTTCACATCTCCATCCTTCCTTGTCACAGGAGGTACCTGAGGTTCGCTTTCGGGGGCGAAGCATACCAATATCGGGTTCTTCCGTTCGGCCTAGCACTCTCTCCCCGCACATTTACCAAGTGTATGGACGTGGCCCTTGCTCCACTGAGACTTCAGGGGATTCGCGTATTGAATTATCTCGACGACTGGCTTATTTTGGCCCAGTCTCGGGAGATGGCAGTTCGGCATCGAGATGTCGTTCTTGGCCATATTCAAAAATTGGGGTTAAGACTCAATTTGAAGAAGAGTGTGCTAGAACCGTCCCAGGGCACGACCTTTTTGGGAGTCGTGTGGAACTCGATTACAATGCAGGCACGTATGTCTCCCGCACGTATCGAGTCAATTCTGGCGATGGTGTCCAGGGTGAGGCTAGGTCAGGCCGTCACTGTGAAACACTTTCAAAGGATGCTGGGCCTCATGGCAGCGGCATCCAACATTATTCCTCTGGGCCTCCTTCACATGAGGCCCCTCCAGTGGTGGTTGAAGACCAAGGGGTTCTCACCCAAAGGAAATCCGTTCCGTATGATCAGAGTAACGCGCAAGTGCCTTCAGTCTCTGCAAATATGGAAGAAGCCTTGGTTCCTATCCCAAGGGCCAGTGTTGGGGGTGTCATGTCGCCGGGAAACCGTTTCGACAGACGCCTCCCTTACGGGCTGGGGCGCGGTCATGGACGGCCGCTTTACCAGGGGTCTGTGGCAGGACCATCATCGCACTTGGCATATAAATTGCCTGGAGATGATGGCGGTATTCAAGGCTTTGAGGAGCTTCCTCCCAGACATCGAGGGTCGCCACGTCCTTATACGGACAGACAATACGTCAGTGGTGGCCTATCTGAACCGACAGGGGGGACTCAGATCGCGCCCTCTGTGCAAACTGGCGCATCAGATTATCCTTTGGTCCCAGGGAAAGATATTGTCAATAAGGGCAATGTATATCCCAGGGGTTCAGAATCGGGGAGCAGACATCCTGTCGAGGCAGGGGCTGAGGCCCGGGGAATGGAGACTTCATCCGGATGTGGTGAAGTCGATATGGGAGAGGTTCGGACCGATGGAAGTGGATCTGTTTGCGTCTCGAGAGACGTCCCACTGTCCACTTTGGTTCTCCCTCTCACATCCAGCCCCACTGGGGTTGGATGCCATGGTACAGGCTTGGCCGAGGCTTCGCCTGTATGCTTTCCCCCCGATCGCTCTGCTCCCAGGGGTCCTGGAGAGGGTCCGTCAAGAGGGCATCAGTCTACTTCTGGTTGCCCCGAGATGGCCGACACGAGTATGGTTCTCGGATATAATATCACTCCTCATAGCTCCGCCATGGCCGATTCCTCTGAGGAGGGATCTATTGTCTCAGGCGGAGGGCACAATCTTCCACCCTCGCCCAGAGTTGTGGAAGCTGTGGGTCTGGCCTCTGAGGGGGTTCAGTACCTAAATGCTGGCTTATCAGCTGAGGTGGTTGAAACCATACTTAGCTCTAGGGCCCCATCTACCAGGAGATTATATGGCCTCAAGTGGAAGGTGTTTCACACTTGGTGTGGAGAACGAAGGTTGGATCCAGTAAACTGCCCAGTGGCTTCAGTTCTGGAATTCCTTCAGGATCGTTTCTCTGCGGGTCTCTCCCCGTCCACTCTTAAGGTGTACGTGGCTGCCGTTTCGGCTTTCCACGCGCCAGTAGATGGTGGACCTCTGGGGAGGCACCAGTTGGTCATTAGGTTTCTCCGTGGTGCTTGGAGGATGAGGCCGGCGATCAGGTCCAGGGTGCCTGCCTGGGATCTGGCAATAGTTCTGGAAGGGTTGTCCCTCGCTCCCTTCGAACCTTTAGAGTCGGCTTCGCCTAAGGACTTAACGTTGAAAATGGTCTTTCTCTTAGCGATTACCTCTCTTAAGAGGGTGGGAGATCTCCAGGCCCTGGCGGTAACGCCAGCTTGCTTGGAGTTTGCCCCTGGCAAAGTAAAGGCCTTTTTGCACCCGAGTCCGGGCTACGTGCCTAAAGTTCCTTCGAGTACGGCTCGCTCTGTAGTCCTTCAGGCATTCCATCCTCCACCTCATGTGTCGGCGGGAGAAGAGAGGCTTCACTTGCTCTGCCCCGTCAGAGCTTTGAGTGTATACTTGGAAAAGTCTGCTTCTTGGAGAAGATCTGACCAGTTGTTAGTATGCTTTGGGTCACCTAAGAGGGGGCTCCCGGCGACCAAACAAACTATAAGTAACTGGATTGTCCAGGCTATTACTGAGGCTTACAAGGTGCGTGGGGTTCCTTCACCTTTGGCCTTAAGGGCTCACTCGACTAGAGGCATGGCTTCCTCTAGGGCCCTTCTGTCGGGAGTACCTCTGCAGGAGATTTGTGAGGCAGCCGGCTGGGCTACCCCGCATACTTTCATCAGGTTTTACAGTCTCAGCCTTCCCAGTACGCCCGGTGCACACGTACTCGGCCCTTGCTGAGTGCCTAATCAGTTTCACTCTGGGGCGGGTCTGTTCGGTGCGTGGCCTAGTGGGTACTCGTTCCCCAAAGAGTCGATTTTATCGACGCAGTGTTGAGTTCCCTCGATAGGGAACGTCTCGGGTTATGACTATAACCCTTGTTCCCTGAGAAGGGAACGAGACACTGCGTCGTGTTGCCACGCCCCCTTTTCAGACCCTTGAGCGTCTTGCTTCATCGCGAGGCTAGTGTGTGTTGTGACAGCGTCACTTTTATACTTCCGGGTATGCCGTCACATGTTACGTCACGACGCAACACCAATCAGGATTGGATTAGTTTCATTCATACTTCAGAGGCGCACGCTTAGGGAGCGTCCCCAAAGAGTCGATTTTATCGACGCAGTGTCTCGTTCCCTTCTCAGGGAACAAGGGTTATAGTCATAACCCGAGACGTTTTTTGAACAAACAAAGCACTTGCGCAGCTTCATAAAATCAAGGTTTAAACCACTGGAGTCACATGGATTTCTTTAATGATGGCTTTCCTATCGTTCTGGACCTTGAATGTTTAAGTTGTGTAGCTCCCAATGGAGGGACTGAAAACTCTTGGATTTTATCAAAAATATCTTAGTCTTTAAAAGATGAAAACAATAAATCAGCACAAAAATGTCAGTCACTGCAACAACAAGACACTTGAGCTTCATTCCACCACATTTTTGCACTTCCTGAATTAAATCAACAAGGATTTGTTTAACACAGCTCATGATGTACAGGTTGGGACGTGGTGAGAAGCTAGAGGGTAAGCGGCACATTCAAAAACAGATAAACTAGTGGATGGATGCATTAATGTCAGCAGCAGGTCACTTGTATCAGCCTCACAGGAAGTGCTGTCCTGTAAAAACTCACTGCGACATCTCTCACCGGCCACATCCAACACGTCTGAAGGAGCATCAATTGTTCTTTCCATGGTTCTTACGAACCGCTCATATGTCATAAAACACCTTTAGAGTGGCTCTAGTGAGGGGGGAAGGATGCTTTTCAGATATTTTGGATGAAGCTTTAGTGATAAGCCAGACTTGAGAAACACAGAAAGAGAAAGAGAGAACAGAACAAAACACAATAATTTGAGGGCTTGAACATACCTGGTAGGTCAAGGCGGCAGGGCTTGTTAGCAACTGCAGAGAAAGGTCAGGTGACTTTAGATTTGAGCATAAAATAACTAACAGAGCATAAAATAAACTATTCTTGCTCTTAGTCACAGTTTAAGATTTAAAAACTAATTTGTTTTAGAACTGAGGGAAACTGCTTTGTACAAGCCTCTCTGGACTCCTGCACTTCTGTTAAGTTATTTTGTCTCAGCATGACAACAGATGTTAAGAAACTAATTAAAACAAACAACCCAGGCTCATTGGAAATACGTAACTGCAAAAATGTATAGGCCTACCTATACACACATTTCACTGCAGTTAACAGCTGAAATTAACCCAAGTGGTAGTAAAAAACAACCAATTGTATTTATTTTCTCACAAAATTATGATTACAGGTACAGACTATCGATAAATACATTTTAGCAAGGTTCTTTGCACAACATGACATCAAAATACTTTTAATAGTGCATGATTTCTTGAAATATTCTCACAAATACGCACTTTTCCCCCTTAACACATTCTATTTACAATAAGTGACATTGCACCTACATCAAGCTCACATTAGATTCTAATGATTCTAATGATTAGAATGTTAGTACAGTATTAGTAGACTGGTAGGGTTGAGAATAAGTTGACATACTTGCAAAGTTACTTTTGGTCAGTAGAATGTCTCTTGGAGGACCATCACAATAAAGCATTTGAAAATTTTAACCAGAAAGTCTACTAATACTCTAATGGGAATTAGTTGACATGTAGTTGCAAAAGTCAACAGAAATTTCAAAAGGGACCATCAAAGTAAAGTGTTACCACAGAGAATGCATTTTTACTTTTTATTTTAAATGTATTAAAGGTAAAATAACAATTCTGTCGGATCCTGATAACTATCTTGCTTAATAAAAGAAATGTTTTGCTGTACTTCTAGCACCAGATTGTTGATGTGAAGTATGCTTATTTGTGAGAATATGACAGCTGATATGACTCAGCTATGATTCATTTCTGACAGCATGTGCTCAGACAGAGAAAGAATCTTATAAAACAAGAAAAAAGAAACATTTATTTTACCCTTAGGTTTTGTTCAGATCATTTTGGATACATTTCAGGTGAGGCATGGCACATCTCAAACAAGTGTCACTGTGTCTGGTTTCTGTACCCTGGGTGTCCACTTGGTCTCTTCCCATAGTGTCACCACCACATCATGAACTGCAATTCCCACAATGATCATTGAATTCAGCTGTTCATCATGTTCATGTGTACTTGCAAAAATAAAGGCTTCAGACCTGTACATGTGTATATACATGCATAATTGTGCACACACATTCATGTACACAAACAATTTTGAGTATTAAAGGCTTTTTCACAGATTAAGTTTATTTCTAAATAAGTCAGGCTCAGATGAATGATAAATGATGCCTAACGAAAACAAGTTGACAAAAAGATTGCATCAAATATTTGGTGAAAAAAAAAAACAGTATAATGAGTTATGTATAAACTATATTTTGAAGGCCAGTCATTTTGGACCAGAAACACCACAAATGTGCCTATTTTGTACAAAATTGTCATGTGGTGGGAAGGTGAACCCAGGTGCAGACAGGATGCAGTGACAAGAAGTTTATTATAAACAGAAAACGTCCTCGGGTTACGACTGTAACCCTTGTTCCCTGAGAAGAGAACGAGAACTGCGTCCAAGTGACACTTTGGGGGAACGCCCCTCAGCGTAGCGTCTCTGAAGCATGAATGGAACTAAGCCAATCTCCGATTGGATCAACGTGATGTGTGACGACACATAGGCGGACGCATATATAAGGAACCGGCACACACAACATGTCAGCTTCTGTGATGAAGCAAGCGCTCCCAGGCAGGGGAAGGCGTGGCCACGAGACGCAGTTCTCGTTCCCTTCTCAGTGAACAAGGGTTACAGTCGTAACCCGAGGACGTTCCCTATCGAGGGAACTCAAACTGCGTCCAAGTGACACTTTGGGGGAACGAGTACCCACTACGCCACAACGCGCCCTGCCTGTCCTGGTGTGAAGCTGCTCACAGGCACACTCAGGACGCGAGCACACAAGAGCCGGGTGTCGACGGAATGTCTAAGCTGTAAAACCTAATGAATGTATGTGGGGTAGCCCATCCAGCTGCATCGCAGACTTCCTGGATGGGGGCCCCTGCGAGAAGGGCCCTAGAGGATGCTATGCCTCTAGTGGAATGGGCCCTCACAGCCAAAGGTGAAGGCATACCGCGCACCTGATAAGCTGTGGAAATCGCATTGACAATCCAGTTGCTGATGGTTTATTTTGAGGCCGGAAGCCCCTTTTTGGGCGACCCGAAACATACCAGCAACTGGTCCGCCTTCCGCCATGAAGAGGAGCTCTGAATATATATCCTTAGTGCTCTGACAGGGCAGAGCCTATGAAGTCTCTCCTCATCCGCCATCAGGTGAGGTGGAGGATGAAATGCCTGCAGAACCGTAGGCCGTGCCACATTAGATGGCACCTTAGGCAGATAGCCAGGCCTAGGGTGAAGGATGGCCTTAATGTTGCCTGGAGCAAACTCCAGGCACTCGTTAGATATAGAGAGCGACTGAAGATCTCCCACCCTCCTCAGAGAAGTGATGGCCAACAGAAAAGCGACCTTCAGCGTTAGGTTCTTGGCCTCAGCCGACTCCAGTGGCTCGAAGGGGGCCTCAGCCAATCCTTCTAGAACTACTGACAGGTCCCAAGAGGGAACCCTGGTACGAGCCGCAGGTCTCATCCTCCAGGCTCCACGGAGGAAACGTGCGATCAATTGGTGTCTCCCCAGAGACCCATCACCCAACGGAGCGTGGAAAGCCGCAATGGCAGCCACGTACACCTTGAGCGTGGACGGGGTAAGACCAGAGGAGAAGCGATCTTGCAGGAACTCCAGCACTGAAGCCACTTGGCAGTTAACTGGGTCAACCTCACGCCTCCTACACCAATCAATAAATTCCACTGAATTTTCACTTTAAACCATACAGTTTCCTCGTGGAGGGAGCTCTAGAGCTGAGTATGGTCTCCACTACTCCAGCTGACAGGCCGGCCTCTAGGTACTGTGCCCCCTCAGGGGCCAGACCCACAGTTTCCATAATTCTGGCCGAGGGTGAAATATTGAGCCCCCCACCTGTGTCAGCAGGTCCCTCCTGAGGGGAATCTCCCACGGAGGGCCATCTAGGAGCAATATTATGTCCGAGAACCATACTCGGGCCGGCCACAATGGGGCTACCAACAGTAGACTGATCCCGTCGCGACGGACCCTTTCCAGAACTCCCGGGAGCAGAGCGATCGGGGGAAATGCATACAGATGCTGCCTTGGCCACGTCTGCACCATAGCATCCAGCGGGGCTGGAGGGGTGAGGGAAAACCACAGCGGACAGTGGGTCGTCTCTCGAGACGCAAACAGGTCCACTTCCACTGGGCCGAACCTCTGACATATCGACTCCACCACCTCGGGGTGAAGTCTCCAATCCCCGGGCCTCAGCCCCTGTCTCGACAGGACGTCTGTTCCCTGATTTAGACTTCCCGGGATGTATGTTGCTCTCAGAGACAACAGTTTCTGAGTTTCTCTCAAGCCTGGTTTCGGGTATTAATCGGGATTCGTTCTCGACCGCCTGAAACGGATCTCCGGCAGGACTGGACCGAAAACGATTCTCGATGGGTGAAAGCAATCGCTGCCCGTCCGCAGGCTCGTGGGGCGGACAAAGCAGCTTGCGATCGCTGGAAACCGATGCGTCCCTAAACGTACTTGACGGCGGGAGAACAACATCGATTTCCTGCGGGCTCCGCAAGGGAGACGACCTCAGTCGCTCCATCACGGGTGGGGCCGCCCGCAGAGATCCTAGCAGAGACCTCTTAGATGTTTTCTTAGCCTGCAGGACGGCCCTCAGGTCGCCCTGCTTGGCTTGCGGCTTAGATTGAGAGCGCTATCTATGCCCCCAAGCTCCTTGAGGGGGGCTCTAGACGCGACGCTCTCTCTCTGAACCTGCCTGTAGGTGGAGGAGCTGGTACCTGGCTGAGGCTGCGACTGCCCACTTGGGGCAGACTTCCTGGATACTGAGCGGCGAGGGAGAAATTGTTTGAAGGCCGCTGATTGTTTTTTCGCCTCCTAAAACCTGTCGACAACGGTATTAACAGCGTCGCCGAACAGGCCAGAAGGCGAAATCGGGGTATCAAGGAGGAAAGCCCTGTCTTTCTCCCCGATGCCCGTAAGATTTAACCATAAATGTCTCTCCGAGACCACCATTGCCGCCATGGAGCGACCGACAGCGCGGGCCGTCTCTTTGGTGACTCGGAGAGACAAATCAGCGACCTTCCTCAACTCCGCCACATCCTCCGGAGTTGGTCCCTCGCCCTCATCAATATCCTTAAGAAGGTCGGCCTGGTACGCTTGGAGAAGCGCCATGGTGTGAAGACTCGCACCAGCCCGACCCGCAGCCATATATGCCCTGCCCACCAGTGAAGATGTTTCTCTGCATGGCTTGGTGGGCAGCACCGAGGCTTTAAAGGATGATGCCGACTCGGGTGATAAATAATTAGCCAAAGGCTGTTCAACCCACGGCATCATCCCATAACCATTCTCTCGTGCCCCCATGATGTTACTATATTTTAATACAGTAGGATTGGAAACACGAGAAGAATGGGGTTTCTTCCACGATTTACACACCTCAGTATGCAAATCGGGAAAAAACGGTAAGCCCCGATGATGAGGTTGTTCCCTGTGCTGCAGGAAGCGCTCATCTAATTTGCTTTTAACTTGCACTTCCTGCTTTTCTTGTGGCCAATCAATCTTTAAATGAGCCACTGCACGGGAAACAACCTCTACCAGCTCCTTATATGCGGGGACACGGGGTGGCGAGTCATCCCCGAAGTCCCCGCCCCCTTCGATGCTGAGCACGTCCACCTCCTCGGAAGCAGACAGCTCAAGCATCGGATCCTCGACTCGCGCAGAAGAAGCCGCCGAGCGGGCTTCTGCGCGAGGCTCGAGGACATCGGAACTGTCCGATAAATCCCGATAAGGTGCCTTAGCAGCCTCGGGATCCCCAGACAGATCCATTTGCGAGCCCCATGAAGAGCGTCGTCGCGCCGCCTTGGCGGACACGGGTCCCGCACCACGGGGCTCACAAGGCTGACCCTCTTCATTGAAAAGGGCCAGCCGGGAACGCAGCACGCGGAGCGGTAAAGCCTCACAATGCTCGCAAGCAGCTCCCTCGAGAGCTGCCTGCGCGTGCTGCATTCCCAGACAATGTGAACACAGTTGGTGTGTGTCCCCGCCCGTGATGTATCGAGGGCAAGGGTGCACACACCGCCTGAAATTCACACTCGCCATTACTCAGTTTTTAGGGAGATTCACTTGCTTAGACAGACAAACAATAAATAAGACTGACAGTCACAGAGAGCGCTTAGCTGAAGAACAGAAAGCTGACATGTTGAGTGTGCCGGTTCCTTATATATGCTTCCGCCTATGTGTCGTCACACATCACGTCATCACGTTGATCCAATCGGAGATTGGCTTAGTTTCATTCATGCTTCAGAGACGCTACGCTGAGGGGCGTTCCCCCAAAGTGTCACTTGGACGCAGTTTGAGTTCCCTCAATAGGGAACAGAGGGAAAAAAACCACGAGGGGGAAAAACATGAACAGCAAAAGAAATAACTGGACTAGAACTGAAGAGTAAATAGACTAGAACAAACAACAAACGTGGAAAAGGACTTACTCTCAGAACAAAACAGTTGACTAATACTCAGGGTATAACAATGCTCAACAGAGATTCTCACAGTGTATCACATAATATCACAGATCCATTAGACAATGAACCAACACAAGACAGCAAACACCAGGGGATTAAATAGGGAGAAACTAATGAGGGGAACAGGTGACACAGACTAGGTATGACAAGACGAGGATAACAAGGGGACGGGGTTACCTAACGAGACAACACAAGCACATGGCCCAAACAACAGGCCATGCATGCTCTTGTACACAAAACATGGTTCTGCCATGATCATGCCACAAGACAAGGGAAAACAAGGACATGATGGCAGAATTATGACAAAAATAAAGCCATTTCAAAACAAATTTCCTGGTTAAACATTAAAGTTTAACCGTCCTCATCAGTAGTCTTTTACATAAAATGTAAAAACAAAAAAATGACAAAAATAATGCTTTTTTCACTCAAAATCTGAGGTATAATACTAGATAAATAAGGCCTACGATTTACCAGTTCCAAAAATAAATACAAAACCTTTCCTAATGGAAAGAAAACAAGCTGACAAAAAGACTGAATCTAATATCTGGTGATAAGGTAGAATAACTTGACCAGAAGCCTTTTTTTGCAGGCTGGTCATTTCTGACTTTGAACATCACAAGTGCTATAGGGTTTTTAACACAGCACAAGGGTTAAGATGATTTAACATCACAATCACTTGTGTGACAGGACGTGTGAAAGAATTGTAATTGAATTCAAATTCCTAGTACTGTTTTTTGATGCTGAAGAGAAACTAAATTGCCCATGCTAATTTTATCACCAAAACGTTTTATTCCTCTTGTTTGTAATGTTTAACATGCATGCATAGAGAGGTCTAACCTTCACTTCAAAAGTCAATGAGTTCAGAAAATCAACAATTATTAAAATAGTTCAATTAAATACCTGCACCAGAAAAAGCAAATGACATACTCAACCTTTGGCTTCAGATGTGAGTTCATAAGCTAACAAATAACAAAAAGTAGCATGTTGTTGTTTTTTCTTCGTTAGTACATGGCAAAATTGAGCAGTAGTCCTTAACTGGCTTTGCTTACAAGTGACCATTAAAAGCTACTTTTTCTACTGTTCTCTCTGTCTATAAGGCCTATAAACCTTCAAAGACTTTGTCATGTCATCTATATTTCTATATTGCTTTATGCAATACCGACTGTTTCAAAGCCGCTTCAGTAATAAACAGGAAAATAACAGAATCAATAAAGGAACTTTACGTTTTTTAAAAGAACAAATTCTGCTGAAAAAAAGCAGCTCTAAAGGACAACAGTGAGCAAGTCAAGTCACCTTTTTTATACAAACACTTTTTACAATACAGATTCCAGCTTAAGTAACAGTGATGGTTCATTTCTGTTGTAAAAAGTTAGTAATTTTCTAGATTTATCTATACCGCAGCTCTGGGGAAAATGGCGATGTCGTCGTCCAGCTCAACTCAGTTATCATACAATGGTGTCGATGAAGGCAGATCAATAATATTGTTGAATTTTAAATGTCCCCAACTAAGCAAGCCAAACAATGCATGATCAGATTGGATCGGACCAGATTGAATCGGAACATTCCAAATATTTATCCAGTTCCATCTGGTTGAAGATCACGCTGGTATGGAGACGGGTTTGTTGAGGATCTGTGCCACTGGCTGTTTTGTCGATGAGACCTTTACAGGGGAGAAACTAGATGACACAATCTCTGCTGGCACTTCAGGGCTGTCATTATTCTGATTATTAATATTAACCTCATCAATCCGACATTTAAAATGTATCAGGGTTGCCAACTTGTGAGATTTGTTGGGGGGTCGTCACAATTTCTTGTAGGGCACAATGTCCCCTGGGCACAATGTCTTGTAGGCCAAATGTATACGTTGTCCAATTTTAATTTGGCATTAGGCTAACAGTTTTACTGATTTAAAAAAAAAAAAATGTTTTGGGAGTAAAGTTCATAAATTAGTGTTCTTTCCCGTATGATTTCTGTCCCTCTAGGGGGTTCGGGGGCATGCTCCCCCGCAAGAAAATTTTGTACATTTTTTAAGGTTAAATGCATCAATCTGGTGCACTTTTACCCCTTTTCCACCAACAAGAACCAGGTGCTGGTTCAGAGCTAGAGCTAGTGCTGGTTCGGAGTTGGTTCGACTGACGAGCTTTCAAAGAACCGGTTTGCCTTTTCACAGGCTAGAGTGCCATCACAGAACCAGATTTACGTCACTGTATCTTATGTTGCCCAGTAACACAACGCAGCACACACAAACACACAAGGCTTGTACGAGAGGGTTCGGCACTGTGAATCTCAAACTGTGAGAGCGATTCGAAAAAACATTAGAAAAAGATTCGATTCAAAATTAGAAGGAGTCGTAAACTCTCCAAACACTCCCGCACGTCCTATCAGTCCACGCTGCTCCGATGCATCTCAAACAAGCCTTCCATCAACATTGGTGGTTCTTGCGTTACTATTTATGCTCATGGCTTTGCAAACCTACATCGGTATCGGTATATTTGTAAACCTAAAACGGAGATTGATTACAATCGAGCTGCTATTAGCATGATTAGCTGCTATTTAAAAAATGGCGGTCACAAGTTTCTATTCGTCTTATTGGTCATGGTAACCCCGGTCCCCGCCCCCAGCCACTGACGTAAGAGGTTCTTTCTATACCAGCAATGATTTGGTGCTACTTAAGAACCACTTTTACTGGTTCGGAGCTAGTGCTTTGGTGGTGGAAAAACAATAAAAGAACCGATTTGATTCGGCTCTGGCTCCGAATTATCTGTGCCTTGGTGGAAAAGGGGTATCTGAGAGCTCAAAATTAAGAGCTTTAACCGGCTTCAACCCATGAACTGTGACATTGAACAAAGGAAAAGCCTCGACTTGTACCTGGACATTAAAGAGGGATCAACCATCTTTTTAGTTATGATATAAAGTCTCAGTCTGTTTTAGGATGCCAAACGATTATTATAATAATGTAATAATGATTGATATAATTATTCCTAGCCTATAAATGTACTGTATAAATGAAAATGAATATTTCAAAAGTATATTTTACTTACACTACTGTTTAAGAAAATTACTATAGTTTTGTCCTAATTTCTTCACTTGCAAGAAATAAACCCTTGAGCTTTTATTTTGGAGAAAACACCAGATCACCATGCTGATTGTGTGACACTTTTCTTTAAATCATGCAGCACAAACAGAATGGCTATATAGGCTACTTATAACAGTCTTGTGCCGTTTTATAAAGGCACAATGTCATATCACGGTTTCGGTGTTGGGAAAAGGGAGAAGAGATTTCGGCAAAAGGCGGATTTGAACTCGGGTCGAACGCGTCAAAAGCTGCTTTCAAGCACCTCACACCCTCGCCCTACGCCACTGTAGATATTCAGTGAAGGGTATATTTTTTGCTAAAAAGACAGGCACGTAGTGCAAATGTACGCTCTCAACTCACGTTCAAAGTCATAAGCAGCGCAGCGTCTCTCTGTCATCGCAAAAGCCTGTGTTGACAGTTTGTTTAATATAAAGCAGGAGATTACCAGATACAGTATTTTGCTCGTGCCCTTGGTGGGTGTTGTAGGCAACTGTATCACGTGCCATTTGAACTGACGTGCTACTGCGATCTGTTACATTTAAAAGAGCCAAAACGTTCCATATCAAGAGTAAACTTCTCTGTCTAGTCTGTCGGTGTCAGTATCGTCTTTTTCCACGATTTTTCTCTGCGTGAGAAAATGGAGTGGTCCAATCAGTAGTTAAGAGCCTTAACTTGCTTATAGTAATACAAAAAAAACAGCACAGAATGTCTAATTTAGCGTGAGATTTCTTTGTTGAGTGTGAGACCATGAGATTGAGGCTGAATGCGTGTGTCACGCCAGATGCGTAAGAGTTGGCCACCCTGAATGTATATTGGCTAACATTACTTTTTCTTGTTAAATTTATGTGAATTTTATTTCATTCCAAATAATTTCCTTTTCATTGGCTGCTGTGAGCTAAAATGTACAGCCACTGTTTGTAATTTCTTCTGCTGCAATGCACAATACATGTTCTTGTACCAGTGTTTAGGTTTGGGCTGGTGGCTCAGCGAGTGAGTTTGCTATGATGAGTCATGTGAATCAGCACATTCACCACTGACTCATCACCACTGATCTTGCAGATGCTTTCATCACACTGAATGAAAGTGCCTGTTTCTGTCCCCTCTACACATAAAACAATCCATCTTCCACCATCCAAAACCCGCACAAACCACAATCGGACGTTCTGATTGCAGCTTGCTGTTTATGTGGACAGCAAAAGGCCAACTGAAAAAATGATGCTTTTCATTTGATGAACCCAAGATTTAATATCAACATTTTATTGAAGCCGAATTTTCTATCTTGCCAGTTGAAATCACAAGGGAAATATGAAACAGCTATGATTGCAGAGCAAGACTATTAAAATCATAAATACAATCCTAAAGGCACCAAGACAATTTCTAATGAGACTTGATATTAAATCGTTTTCTCTTTCTTATTCACTTCCGCCAACCACTAATATCTTTGTTTTACATGATAATTACATTATCTTACCACATGGTCCTAGTCATACATTTTCAAATAGTGATCATTTCTGAAATTTAAAACTGGTTTAATTGTAGAAATGCCGATATATATATATATATATATATATATATATATATATAGTTTGGGACACTTTGTAAATGAGATTCCCTGAGCACGTGACAGTTTTGTTTTGTTTCATCCCAGCAAAAAATATGCTCTAAGAAAGTTTGCATAACTTTCTCATTAAATTATTTAATAAAAGTTATTTCTGAACGAATTTCTGAACGTTCAAAGTATACAGTTTTTAAATGTCTAATAAAAAAATCTTGGTTATGTGAACAATAAGGGATTGTTTAATTTTATTTCGTAGCAAACATTATAGGAACGTTACTTTTGAATGATTTCTATGGTGGCTCAATGCGCTGCAACTGAAGCAAACATATGCAAATAGAAAAAAATGTGTGCAAATAAAAAAAAAAACACATGCAAATAGAAAAAAAACACCAGCAAAAAAAACAAAAAAAAAACATCATCATCAGTTTCACAACACACGTGTGCTCCAAATACAGAAACGCGCTGCAAAAGTTCACAACACAAACAAATATAGAAACGTGCTGCAAATAACACAGACCACAACGGAAATGTTTTCAGGGGAACCAAATAAGTGACGAACCCAGCTGGGATGTGCTTATTGCTCGTGAGCATCCCTATGCCCTACTCCATTCGAAGAGCAGATGGCAGAGCCCTTAAAGTGGGACTTTGGAGGGAGCAGGGCTCTAGTTTGCTGTTATGCCCTGTGGAACGAACTTGATGAAGGAGTAATGAAAGATATGGTAATTCCTCATTATTTTCACCTGGGATGTTCCAATGACAACGCAGCACGATGTCTGTCAGCTGAAGATTAAATATGAGGATCTTTCGACAGAAATATACTGCCCTACAAAGCAAAAAGGCAGTAACTATGCAGAGTGCAGAACTGAGAAAAATGACTTTAAAGTTATCAATCCTC
Source organism: Pimephales promelas (assembly GCF_016745375.1). The sequence goes on along the minus strand of NW_024121106.1, from coordinate 208,590 downwards.
ATATTTAATTTGATATTTTACCCCTATTTTGCAGTTACTGTATTCTTGCTTTTTATTACTTACCAAAAACGTGGCACCATACCAAGGAAAAAGTAACAGATTCTCCAGGAACTGCTAGTGTTGCGGAGTGGGCGTGTAACGGATACAGTACGTGGTGTAATTTTTTTTTTTTTTTTTTGTAATCAGAAAACATGTCTAATTAATTGAAATCATGTATTATGAATCATTAAACTTAAACGATGAAACAAAATATTTTTAAAAAAATCTATGAAAAAATATTTTCACACTAATTCGGTGTTGTTGTTTTTCTGGTAAACAAATGAAAACATAAAACACTCATTTAATTTTTCATATGAAATAAAACAAACTTTTTGTCAAAAAAAACAATAAGATTTAATAATAAGCTGCATGGGAGAAAATTGATTATTCCTTAAAAAAAAGAAGTTTTAATGATAATTTATTTGGATTAGTGTTAGTATCATTACATCGTCACACATGCTTCTGTGTGTGAGTGTGGTAAACGAAACGTATAGGTTACTTAACGTAACCTCGGTTCTCTATAGAAGAGGGAATGAGCATTACGCAAGTTAACTTACGCTACGAGAATACTCATAGGGACTTATACATAAGCACTCATAGGGACTACAGAGCGGCACCGCCGGTCTGTATAAGCATATAGCATATAGTGCAGCTCAGCCAGAAGAGCTAGGACACGTGAGAGTAGCCTGCGCATGATCGTATCTGGACAGAACGTACATCTTACTTAAACTGACAGAAGTTTAGCCGGCAGAGCGGGAACTTCTAGTTTAGAAAACCTGACAAAGGTGGACTGAGAGGTCCAGCCCACCGCCACACATATGTTGTGAATAGAGATTCCCAGAAATGCCCAGGATGAGCCATGCCTCTAGTGGAAGAGCCTGCACATTGCAGACCTTTCGACGCGTAAGCGGCTGCTATGGCGTCCACAATCCATCTGGACAAGCTTTGTTTCGAGGTGACGAGACCCTTGGTATGCCCATCAAACGAAACAAAAAGCTGCTCTGAGCGCCTGAAAGGGGTGGAGTGCGCAGTGTAAACCCTCAGCGCCCTGACTGGGCAGAGGAGATTAACATTCCTCTTGCTATTGGATGATGGCAGAGTCGATAGAGAAAAGACCTGCACTCTGAAAGGAGTGTCAATCACTTAAGGAACATAGCCGTATCTAGGTTTGATGATGACTTTTGAGTAACTCCACGGAATCTAGTGATTCAAAGGGAAAAGCTTTCAGGGCCTTGAGGACCAACGGAAGATAGGAACCGATGGGGGGTACGGAGGGTTCATCCTTCTGGCTCCTCTAAGGAAGCGGATGACAAGCTTGTTTTTACCTAGTGACGCGCCAAACGGCTGCCACGTAGACTTTAAGCATGGATGGGGACCATCTCTTATCCATCAGCTCTTGTAGAAAACTGAGCAGCCACGAAACCCCACATGTTGTTCAGGTCATTTAGGTGGCCAAGCACATGCGCTGCTCAGCGAGCGCAGGTGATGCTGAGACCACGTGAGGAGGCGCTCTGTCAGATCGCAGAGATTCCTGGATCTGACTCCGCCCTGACGGTTCACGTAGGACACTACGTACATATTGTCTGAACAAACTAGAACATGGTGGTCCTGTATGAACTGGAGGTTGCACTTCAGCGAGTTCTCAACCTCTATCATTTCCAGACAGTTTATGTGAAGGCTCTTCTCCTGGTCTGAGCACTGGCCAAAGACCAGTCTGCCCTCGAAGAGAGTACCCCAACCTCAGTTGGAAGCATCTGTCGAGATGACCTTTTAATATGAGACAGCTCCCATCATCACGAGGCCCAAGCTCATCGAGACAGTCAAGCGTTCAGCCAGTGTTTAAGTGGGCACTGGGCAGATGCGCAATAAGTCAATAAACGAGCCGTCATTACCACTGAGTGCCAGTTATATTCCTTGAAAGGAAATTGACTGACTGGGCAGTAATGAGCTCTTTGTCCAGTTGACCGTGAGACCCAAGCTTTCCAGGTGACTAAGGAGCACAGTTCTGTGAGATAGCAGTTCTGTCTCTCACTGTGCCAAAATCAGCCAGTCGTCCAGATAGTTCATGATTGGCAAACCCTGATTTCTCAAGGGGGCGAGAGCCGCATCCATCTACTTAAATGTACAGGGTGCTAGAGACAGGCCGAATGGCAGGGCGGTGTATACCTGACCGCCGAAGGCGAATCTCAAGAATGGGGTATTATCTGAATCTGGAAATAGGCATCTTTCAGATCGAGAGAAATAAAACAGTCCCTCAGGCGAACGTAAGAGAGGATTTTCCGGGTCGTAAGCGGCTGGTCACGTGAGCAGCCTGTAGAGGTACTTGAGCGTCAAGGCGGAGGAGCGTTGAGAGCCCGACCACTCCTCGCTGTCCGATGCTTGGATAGAAAAGAAATCCCTTGTGGCGTGTCCTTCGTCCTCATCATCAGAAACGACGGCAGTTCGGCTTGTGGGCGGCAGATGTGAGGGGAGGCGGAGAAGGTGAGAGCCAGGGTCAAAGAAGGGAGTCGGGCGAGCGCGTCGCGGTGGCCACAGGCTCCGGCGGCCCCTGAGAATGACGCTTCTTTTTGCACGGCCCTTCAAAGGGCGGAGTGTAAGGGTTGAACGCTTCAAGGCTCTGCACGAGACGCAGGAAGTGCGAGGCATCTTGAAAAAGACGCTCGCTGCTCTTTTGTGAGTTAGCATGGAAAAGGGTAAGTCGCCGAATAGTGTGCCTCGCACGGATGGCTGAAGGTGGCGAAAACGGGCAGCTTCTTCAGACGCTGTCCTAAGCTGGCGGCGGTGGCTTCTCTCTAGATCCAGCGATGCAAAGAGCTTCACTGAAGAGATGAAAATCAGAGAAACAGCCTCCGAGCCCCGCTTATATACACTAAGCCACAGCATATGACGCTGTGAAGGCGTGAGCGCCCTTCATTGGATGAGACGTCACAACGGGCTCAGTGGTAGGCTGCTGCAGTTCCCGCAGAGCAGCCTATGAGCGCGTTAGACAGCCTGCTCTATGGCTGCTAGCTGCAGCACTCCGTTGACAATGAATACAAAATTAACCCTTTCACACGTAAGTTTAAAATATTCTAACTGACCCCCCAGCGTGAGTTTTTCAAGGCGACCGTTATTTAGAACTTGCCACTTTAATGTTTCCATGGTGACACGTCAATGCTTGTCACGTGACACAGCATAACCAGAACAGAGCGCGGAATGAATGATGATCTGCTTTTATGTCATTTTTCCTTTTTTATTAAAAATATTCAAAACTGTATTAGCTATATCATGAAACACTGATATTCCGATTGTCTAATATGTGCAAATGGATGGGTTTTGTTGTTTAGACATCTTTATAACGATCGCGTTAGTTGAGCTGTATGCACAACGGGCGGCGCCATTTAAATTTCGTTTTCAGTTCAGAGAATCGGATCTGTTGGTTTTATAACGTCAATTCATCCACTTCTCACGAAATACATGATAGTAAGTGGCTGGTGAACTGGGAGAAGAATAGGATCAAATGTTAAGCTACTTACACAATGTGTATCTGATATGATTAAAATGTGTCGTCTTATTATAATTGAAAGGATTATTATTGCCGCTTCCATAGACATCTGTATGTATTTTACAAACTCAAAATCATTGTTTTGCTAGTACATATGTGTATTTAAATGTCTGAAACCTAAAATAAACATTATGTGGTTGAAAACTCTCAATAGTTGTGATATATGACCGCACTGAGTGCGTCTGTCTCTGGCTGAGCGCCAGCCAATGCGCGAGAGCAAGTTTGAATTTAGCAGTTGCTGACGTGTGCACTGAACGTTCTAATCACACCGGTGTGATCGTACACTCCAGGGACCAGCCAAGACTGATCACACCGGTGTGATCGTATGCGTGAAAGGGTTAAGGATAATTTTTTAGCTTCAATATCTCGAAAAGATTCATTTTAATCCGTGTTATTTGCAGCGTGTGTCTGTATTTGTGTTGTGAGCCTTTGCATTCTGTATTTGGGTGGTGTAAGTATTTTGAGCTCACATGTGTTGTGAAACTGATGAAGATGTTTTCTTAATTTGCAGGTGTTTTTTTTCTATTTGCATGTTTTTTTTTTTCTATTTGCATGAGTTTTTTCAGTGGTAGAGCGTTGAGCTTTCTCGGCCACCATAGGATTTTCTGATTTGTTCTAAAATTTTTGAAAACATTCATTTATTACAGATAACTTTTTAACATTACTTTAATAGAGTTTGTCACAGAATAGAAGAATTCAAAATGATGAAAGATCAAAATCAAAATGACTACTGGACTACTGCATCTTCTGAGGCAGGAGCAATAACATAGGAGGCTGGTATGCATTGCTTTCTTCTGTGCTGACGTAACAAGTATTTATCATAATGTACTTTAAGTAACATTACAAGTAATGTCAGAAAGACATCAGCTCTGTTCATAAACACCAGTAGTGATGTTGTACAATCAGGATGTTGTTATTTTGCTGGAAATAGAGTCATCAGTCTCCCAATGTGTAGTGAGCCAGCATCCTTTACGGTCTTTACCAGTGCCCGAACAGGATATACTGATTCACAAACTCAGGAGCTAGGGAGCTGATTGAGTGTGCTTTTATGAGTGTGATTCAGCTTTAATATTAACACTGAAGTCTCAGGCTTCTCATTTCACTGTGCAAATCTTGTTCTCCAGTACCAATGATGAGAAGCATAGAGAGAAAGTTAATGAAGCATGAGAAGCTGTCCTACATAAGTGATTACTCATTCATAAAGCCTCAATGGAGTCCAGATGCATCCAATTCATCTGGTTTGTAGCTATAGTTTGGATGAACATGAAGACTCACTTACAGATGTGAACAGGAAAAATTCTAGCGGGTAAGAGCATGAGGTTAAAAGAAAATATATGACATAATTAACAGGGAAATTTTTTAATAGTCCTGATTGCAGCTAATTTGTCACAATGAAATACACTTTGTTAAGAAAAGCTGCCATTAGACTAGTATACTGTCCATTTCAATAAATTAGTTAAAAACTGGGTCAAACATACACTCAAACAAACACTCACCTAAAGGATCATTAGGAACACCATACTAATACTGTGTTTTTGACCCCCTTTCACCTTCAGAACTGCCTTAATTTTATGTGGTTTGATTCAACAAGGTGCTGAAAGCATTCTTTAGAAATGTTGGCCCATATTGATAGGATAGTATCTTGCAGTTGATGGAGATCTGTGCAATGCACATCCAGGGCACAAAGCTCCCGTTCCATCACATCCCAAAGATGCTGTAATGATGAGGGAAGGATGAAGCGGAGAGGGAATCCAAACGCAAGCACTTTAATAATCCACCAAACAAATAAAACAGGATAAACTCAAAACAGGGAACACAAAACAGCATAACATTAAACAACGACCGACACCCAACAACTGAAGCACAGAGGTTTAAATACACAAACAAGCTAAACAAGGGAACAAGGGGGCGTGGCAAATCAGAAACACCTGGGGGAACTAATCAACAAGAAAAACTACAAAGGACTACAAAACATGGCACGGAACAGGAAATAGCTAAAGTCCACACAACACAAGACAGGAATTGTGACAGATGCTCTATTGGGTTGAGATCTGGTGACTGTGGGGGCCATTTTATTTTATTCATTTTGTATTGAATGTTATTCATTCCATATATAGATTATATGAAATAATATTATGATGTAAAGACAACCAACATACATGTGCATAAGTTCATGTCTGGATGTGAGAGAGAAAAAAAATCAGAGGACAGGTTAATCATTTTTGGAGGCTGGCTCTATTTATCATCAAAACAAAAATAAATGACAGCTAGTAAGGTGGATGAGGGCGAGGGTGATCCTCGCTCCGATGCGGGACAACAGGACATCAAACTGGGCGCGGGACAGTCGGAAGTACCACTGACAGTGGCCGTCATCCAGCGCAGCTCCTGGAGCGAGCAAATGGTGAAACTCGCCAAACGGTTCGCCTCCAAAGGGTCCGGTGGACACACAAATATGGCGACGATGATCCCCATGCCGCTGTTCTAGCTCTCCAGAGCAAATACAGTGTGGTGAATCTCTCGATGAATGCTCGATCAACATAAAAAAAGATGGCGGCCAACGGGTTTCGATTTTGACGCGTGAGACGTGCGTACATTTCGCTTCAAACTTTTAATTTTACACCTGTCAGTTTCGCTCTTGTCGCGCGAATTAATTTGGCCATCTTGGCGGTGAGTTCACCATGGCCATCCAACACCCACTCCACAGAACTCTCAAAGTTCTCTCATATCTAAAGATCTCATATCTCCAAAAAGTCTTTAGTTTTATTATAGTTCTAAAAGAAAGGTGCCAAATCATCCCAAATCAAACCATGGCTAACAGTCAGATTCAGCCATACATCTCTTTAACACTGTAAACAACTCTGAATACAAACACCATTGTACCCTCCCTTTAATTTAACAAATGACGCATTTGGAGGCCGCATTTGAAGGAGCTTTCGATTTGGGACAGCCTTCGTCGCGCCGCAGTGCCTTTGATCAGCCAAACAAATCTGTTTCTATAGAAACAGTGATGAGCATATGAGCACATCTCTGACAGATTGGGCCACCCACATGAGTTCACTTACAAGATACAGAAAAAAAAAAAAAGATGAAGATCATCTTTTCCTCTTAAGTGTTTATTGTGTGTCCTTGCATAGAGCTTAGTAATTGTGGATTTTGCACTACTTTTTAAAAATCCATTTATATTACTGTTGAATACAAATATATTATTTGCTAAAAGTCAAAACTAATGTATCAGACCTTGCTAACTGCTAGTTATCTGCAACGATAGCAAAAATGTTATTTACACAACAAATTCATGGTTTATGTATATTGCACTGATCAGCCACAACATTAAAACCACTGACAGGTAAAGTGCATATAATGTTTATATCATTACAATGGCACCTGCCAAGCTATGGAACAAATTAGGCAGCAAGTGAACAAACACTTCTTGAATTTATTTTGTTGGAACTGAACCGGCATCAGGTTAATATAGGCGCCTAAGACTCACTGGTGCAGATAGAGAAAGAAGGCTAGCCTGAAGAGCACTGTACACTGAAAAGCTACTGTACCTTTAAAAAATCTGCTGAAAACGTATTGCTGCCCATGATAGAATTAGAAGAAATATCAGATCACACATTGCACAACAGTTTGCTGCATAGCCGCAGACCAGACAGGGTGCCCATGACGACCCCTCTCCACTGCCGAAATTGCCTTCAATTTTGAGTGTCAGATCTCAACCACTCGACCAAGAGATGGCAGCAGGATGCATTATGGGAAGAATGCAGGCCAGTGGAGGCAGTGTGGTGCTCAGGGCATTGTTCTGCTGGAAAAACTTTGGTCCTGGCATTCATGTGGATGTTATCTTTGACACATATCACCTACCATGAGATTGTTGCAGACCATGGCAATGGTGTTCTCTGATGACAGTGCCATACTATGCCATACCTTGCCATACTATTGTTCTGGAATGGTTCAAGGCATTGCATCAGCTTCCAAATTTCCCATATCTCAATCCAAATGAGTGTCTATGGGATGTGCTTGAAGAAAAAAATCTGATTCATGGGGGCCCCACCTCACAACAGGATACGACAGGAATCATTCAGAGGTCTTATGGAGTCCTTGTATTTCAGAGCGGTAACACTTTAGAATACGGTTCCTTCGTTAATGAATAACTACACAAGAACTAATGAGTAACACAATATTAACAATCTAGTAACTATTATTAACTAATAAGAAACTCTGATTAACGAACTAGTAAGTAATAGCGCACAGACGAAAGTGGTAGTTCACTATTAAGTAATCAATAACTACTATTTTTTTAATATTTCCCAGAGAACTACTGAAAAAGTTTATTAACAATCTAGTAACTACTATTAACTAAAAGAAATTCTTATTAACGAATTAGTAAGTAATAGCTCACAGATGAAAGTGTTACTAGATACTTCTGTGGGAGTTACTAATTATTTGGATTCGTATTATAAAGTGAAGATCTTTGGAACTAACTAGTAATTACTCAAGTGTTACTAAAGACATTTTCTAAAAGTATACTAAAGTTCACCAAAAATCTCAAACGGTTGCACAAATCATGACTAGATCATGTAGTAACACTTGAGTAATTACTAGTTAGTTCCAATGATCTTCACTTTATAATACGGATCCAAATAATTAGTAAGTAATAGCTCACAGATGAAAGTGTTACTAGATACTTCTGTGGGAATTACTAATTATTTGGATCCGTATTATAAAGTGAAGATCATTGGAACTAACTAGTAATTACTCAAGTGTTACTACATGATCTAGTCATGATTTGTGCAACCTTTTTTATGTTTTAGCTCTAAGAACTTCTTGGAATGTAGTTAAAAAAATTTTAAAAAATAAAACTACATAGTAATTAATTTACATAGAAAATATGGTACTTTTTGAAGTAAATAAATTCAAAAAATAACCCCAAAATAAAAAAAACACCATAAATGGATAGACAAAACTTTATCGAAGACTGTGATATAACATTTATAATAAATAAAAATTAGGATCACACCTGCGTCCTCTGTGCCCATATTTGTCCACAATTACCGGATTAAGGGCTATAAAGTGAATACGGTTTGAGGGCTACAACAAAAACAATAAAAATTCATAAATGTGTTAATTTTTTAAACATGAAAATCAGTTTGACCTGGTTTTTACTGCAATACATCTATTATATTTTACACAATACCTTCTGTTTGCAGAAACACCCATAAATAGAAAAATATAGATGTTTACTAAAATATTTTGATATATTAGTTTATATATAATGCAAAAATTATAATTTTTGTTTGTTCATTTAGCTGTTGGTTCCATATTTGATAAGTCTGACTGAAAAATATTAAGGTACAATAATATCGTTCATCGCCCATCTCTAATCATTAATCCTCTTGTGCCAAATCCACAACAAAACAGCCATGCTGTCTGAAATGAGGTATAGTCTCTGTTGGTGTCTCAGAGACTGTACTTTCCACATTAATAAGTCAGATATGCCATAAGCACACAAAGATGCAAGAATCCACTGAGAGGCCATAAAAAAATGAACATGGCTAGTTGATATATGCAAACTACAAGAGACACACTCTCAGAAAAAAAAAATACAAAAGCTGTCACAGGGGTGGTCCCTTTTCCAAAAATACATTTTTGTACCTTAAAGGTACAGTAGTAGTAAATGGTAGATAATAGTACCTTTTGAATGGGGACAGGCGCATAATCTTTCTTTACAAAGTGACATCGACAACTACTAGCCTGGCAAGCATAATATAGCATTTTTAGTCTTTTTCGCAGATCTGGGTGAATGGGGAACGTTTTATTTTGTTGTCAACTGTACAAAGAAAAAGCTTTTTTTAGTACATTGTTGTCATGTAAACATACCCATAGTCTGCGTAAGAATAGCCCTCTTTCAGTTAGGCTTGTGCCGGTATCAATTTTTCATGCTGCGATTAATTGATTGAGGTTTTAGCATGGTATAATATCACAATATGTTAATTGTACAAGATATATATATATAAAACTTGAATCACAATGTGCAATTGTCATTGTCAAAACAGTTGGTAACTAAATCGAATTTTATTAAGTTTAAGTGACAACATGTTCAATGCTTACATGTACAATGACTGGTAGGCTGCTGTTTGTATTATTGCTTAACACGATTTTCACGATTTCAATTAAATTCTTGGATTTGATTTCAATCTTGATTCAATATTGACTCATTTGGATAAATATAGGCTACAGTAGATAGCCTGCATGTTAATTTTTCTCAAGAAAAAATATCTCACATAATGCTGTAAACATACAGAGAGAAATTAAATATAATGCAGATTTCATTATAATAACAATTATATAGTGACACAAGTAAAAGTATAATAAATAGGTAATATAGTGCACATATTTAGCAAAATGCTCAGCTATTTTTTTTTTTTTAGTCAACTAATGTGCTGGTAATTAAATGGCTTTCCTGAGGTAAGTGTAACATTCTGTGACATAATTGTTCTCCTCCAGTTTTATTGACCTCTTTCCATGGTTGAAAAACACTGATTGATCGATATTATGTATGCAGAGCCAGATTAAATAAATGGACTACACTAGGCAGGCTGCACTTTTTGGGAATCTGCAGTTTTCAATTATGAATTGAAATCTGAAACTTACCAAAGTTACTAGTTAATTCACATTTTACATAGCCAAGTCTTTGTTTACAAATTGGTTGTTTGTATGGCAAAATAAGCCATGTGCTGTATAATAAACAGTCTATCAGACTTTTTTTGATATTCATTATTTATACGTCATTACACAACTCTATTAAATGCTATTTAATTATCCTCATCTTATCCATTGGGAGTGTCATTGTTAAGTCAGTAGTACCAGTAAACAACCAATAGGCGTCAGTAAACTATGTAAACAGAGCAAATAAGTATCTTGGTTAATGTCAAGTTGTCATAATCAAGACATAAAATGTCTTGATTATGTCAAGTTGTCATAACAAATACATTTTTGTCTTTCTTAATGTCAAGTTGTCATAACAAAGACCTTTAAACAATGTCAACTTTGCATTAAAAGTGTCATAATTTACAGAGTGACACTTAATGACAAAAGTCATAAACATTCATAAAGACTCCTTCATGTTCATGACAGTGTCATGTCAGTCTTATGCACACGCTGTCACAGTCCTCCGTCTGCACCAGTCTTTCTTGTCTTCAGCACTACACTTCCCAGGATCCTCTCGTCACCCTATCTCGTGTTCACTCCCTCATCAGCCACCTGTTCCTCGTCTTGATCATCTGTTTCACCTGTTTTCACCCCATTATGTTTGATTATTCTGTGTATTTAGTTCCCTCTGTTTTACTCAATGATTGTCGGTCGATGTTGTATGTTACCCGGCCTTCCTGCCTGTATTTCTATTAAATTACATCTTCATTGTGAATCTGGACTCCTCCCGTTCCTTCCGCCTACACTCCTGCATTCCTGCACCTTACCCCGTGACAGATCGACCGACCTCACAGTGACAACATGGGACTTTTCCTAACCCCGGCTCTCACCACCATCAACCTTTTCCAGGACGGACGAACTTGTAAGGAGTACGTCGTCAGGTTCCTGGAGCTCTCTGCTGGGGTAAGTTGGTCGGATGACGTTCTAAAGTCAGTCTTTTGGCTGGGTTTGGACGATCATCTGTACCGGCAAGCCCCAGCAGCAGCGTTTCCAGGAACCTTCGCCGGATACCTGGATCATGTGTTGTGGTTGAGTGGGTCAGCCTTCACCGTTGGTGAGGCTGAAGATGACAGCGCCACTCAACCACACACACACCCACCATCATCCCCACCCCTGCCGTCATCACCTACCGGTCAGAGTCCTCTTCACCGCTGGTTCCGTCCAGCCCCATCCAGCCCGCGCCAGTGACCGTCCAGCCAGCGCCAGTGACCGTCCCGCCAGCGCCAGAGACCAACCAGCCAGAGACCGTCCAGACCGTCCAGCGAGAGACCGTCGAGACCGTCCAGCGAGAGACCGTCGAGACCGTCCAGCGAGAGACCGTCGAGACCGTCCAGCGAGAGACCGTCGAGACCGTCCAGCGAGAGACCGTCCAGACCGTCCAGCCAGAGACCGTCCAGACCGTCCAGCCAGAGACCGTCCAGACCGTCCCGCCAGAGACCGTCCAGTCTGAGCCCTCACTGCTGGTTCCGTCCAGCTCTCCAGAGACTGAATGCTCTTCACCGCTGGTTTCGTCCAGCTCTCCAGAGACTGAATGCTCTTCACCGCTGGCTCCGTCCAGCTCTCCAGAGACTGAATGCTCTTCACCGCTGGTTTCGTCCAGCTCTCCAGAGACTGAACGCTCTTCACCGCTGGTTCCGTCCAGCTCTCCTGAGACTGAATGTTCTTCACCGCTGGTTCCGTCCAGCTCTCCAGAGACTGAATGCTCTTCACCGCTGGTTCCGTCCAGCTCCCCAGAGACTGAATGCTCTTCACTGCTGGTTCCGTCCAGCTCTCCAGAAACTGAATGCTCTTCACAGCTGGTTCCGTCCAGCTCTCCAGAGACTGAATGCTCTTCACCGCTGGTTCCGTCCAGCTCTCCAGAGACTGAATGCTCTTCACCGCTGGTTCCGTCCAGCTCTCCAGAGACTGAATGCTCTTCACCGCTGGTTCCGTCCAGCTCTCCAGAGACTGAATGCTCGTCACCGCTGGTTCCGTCCAGCTCTCCAGAGACTGAATGCTCTTTACCGCTGGTTCCGTCCAGCTCTCCAGAGACTGAATGCTCTTCACCGCTGGTTCCGTCCAGCTCTCCAGAGACTGAATGCTCTTCCCCGCTGGTTCCGTCCAGCTCTCCAGAGACTGAATGCTCTTCCCCGCTGGTTCCGTCCAGCTCTCCAGAGACTGAATGCTCTTCACCGCTGGTTCCGTCCAGCTCTCCAGAGACTGAATGCTCTTCACCGCTGGTTCCGTCCAGCTCTCCAGAGATTGAATGCTCTTCACCGCTGGTTCCGTCCAGCTCTCCAGAGACTGAATGCTCTTCACCGCTGGTTCCGTCCAGCTCTCCAGAGACTGAATGCTCTTCACCGCTGGTCCCGTCCAGCTCTCCAGAGACTGAATGCTCTTCACCGCTGGTTCCGTCCAGCTCTCCAGAGACTGAATGCTCTTCACCGCTGGTTCCGTCCAGCTCTCCAGAGACTGAATGCTCTTCACCGCTGGTTCCGTCCAGCTCTCCAGAGACTGAATGCTCTTCACCGCTGGTTCCGTCCAGCTCTCCAGAGATTGAATGCTCTTCACCGCTGGTTCCGTCCAGCTCTCCAGAGACTGAATGCTCTTCACCGCTGGTTCCGTCCAGCTCTCCAGAGACTGAATGCTCTTCACCGCTGGTTCCGTCCAGCTCTCCAGAGATTGAATGCTCTTCACTGCTGGTTCCGTCCAGTCCTCCAGAGACTGAATGCTCTTCACTGCTGGTTCCGTCCAGTTTAAGTTTGAAATGTGCATTTCCATGTCTATTCAAAAAAGGGGGGTGACAGTTAGGAGGTTAAAGGTATTTTTTTCATTATTACGATCAATTACCTTCATTATAAAAAAAAAATCCTAAAAAAAATTGTCAAATGACTAGCAGCAAAGGCTGCCAAACAGAAACCATAAAATTAAAGTAAGATTTGAAGGCGTGTGTCACGGGGTAAGGTGCAGGAATGCAGGAGTGTAGGCGGAAGGAACGGGAGGAGTCCAGATTCACAATGAAGATGTAATTTAATAGAAATACAGGCAGGAAGGCAGGGTAACACACAACATCGACCGACAATCATTGAGTAAAACAGAGGGAACTAAATACACAGAATAATCAAACATAATGGGGTGAAAACAGGTGAAACAGATGATCAAGACGAGGAACAGGTGGCTGATGAGGGAGTGAACACGGGATAGGGTGACGAGAGGATCCTGGGAAGTGTAGTGCTGAAGACAAGACAGACTGGTGCAGACGGAGGACTGTGACAGAACTCCCCCCTCCCGGGAGGCGTGACCTCACGCCGCAGAACAGAGGAAGGAGGGGGGACGAACTGGGGGCTGAGAGGGGCGTGGCCAGGGTGGAGCAGGCTGAGGGCGTGGCCAGGGCGGAGCAGGCTGAGGGCGTGGCCAGGGCGGAGCAGGCTGAGGGCGTGGCCAGGGCGGAGCAGGCTGAGGGCGAGACCAGGGCGAAGCAGGCTGAGGGCGAGACCAGGGCGAAGCAGGCTGAGGGCGTGGCCAGGGCGGAGCAGGCTGAGGGCGTGGCCAGGGCGGAGCAGGCTGAGGGCGAGACCAGGGCGGAGCAGGCTGAGGGCGAGACCAGGGCGAAGCAGGCTGAGGGCGTGGCCAGGGCGGAGCAGGCTGAGGGCGTGGCCAAGGCGGAGCAGGCTGAGGGCGAGACCAGGGCGAAGCAGGCTGAGGGCGAGACCAGGGCGGAGCAGGCTGGACGGTCTCCGGCACAGGCTGGACGGTCTCTGGCGCTGGCTGGACGGTCTGAAAATATTCTTGTTGCAAATTGATAAATTACAGTCACCAAAAATGGAAACTAGAGATTGTAAGCTTTGAAATGATATATAGTTTGTCAATATTACTTAAGGTCTTTTCTAAGATAGAAAACTGTGGGACGGTGACAGTGTTTTTCAGTTTATTTAATTTATGATGTTTTACTTTAATGTTACAGTTTGTTTGTTTTTTGAGCTGCCAGTTATGTAATCATTTAACTGTTTTGTTACTGTTTAATTAAATTCTATTTATAATTTTACATCCGTTTTATACAATATAAATACAATCAATTTCTGTAAAAAAATGTGAATGACTGGAATTTTTCTTTAATGTAACAATACCTAAAATAGCAGCTGCATTTTTATTTTGCAGATATTATTTGTAATTTTACAGTGTTTCAAGTACAATTTAAAATGAAAGAAAATGGTCATCTAAAAATCAGTTATTTTCTGTGAAATTAGGATTTTTTTTTACAGTGCAGCTTACAACATTTATAAATGTTGTAATTAAGAACAAGAAGGCAAACATGACCCCTTCACATTCATCGAGATCATTTAGAAACAATAATAATAAATAATAATAAATATTAGGATGGAGGATTTAAAATATGGAAAACTAAAGGTATTAAGACTATTAAACATGGATGGAATACTTCTTACATTTCAAGCATTGTATGATAAACAACAATGCTTTCCTCAAAAAAAAGTTTTTTAAATATTCACAGCTTAAAAGTTGTATATCTTCCAGGTCTACAGATACATTCCCAAACTGTCATCAATAGAGGAAATGATTGGAAAAAGAGGTGAAAGGGGCCAATTGTCAAAATATTATAATTTAATAACATCTAACTCTAAAGAGCCTGCTGTAGACAAATTAAATGCATGGAGGAAAGACATTCAAGAAGAAATAGAGGAATTTGTATGGACTGAAGTATATTTAAAGGCGCAAAAACAAATCATAAACACGCAGCTTAAATTATTACAGTGTAAATGTTTGACAAGGGTTTATATAACACCTGAAAAATTCAATCATACATCTAGCAATATTCTAGCCTGGCTGCGCCCGCCTACGCACTTCCGCTCAATTTCATTTTCCTTCAGTACTGCGTCTGGGACCGCTCCATATCCTTAGGTTTCCAGAAATCAATTTTTTGTAGGACCAATCAGCGAATAGAGGGAGTGGCTGAGAACGATGACGTTGATGTAGTGCGTCAGTTTGAGTGCAGTAATGGCAGCGGAGAAAGACGTGAGAAAAGCTATTCGGTCCGTTGTTGGAAAAGAAACTGCCGAATATACAGAATTTAAAGCCGGATTGTTATCATCTCACCTCTTGTTGCACAACGGAGGACCAAGTGAAGGAGGCAGAAAGGTTGGAAGTTTGTGCTGGGCAGCTCGTGCACAATGACCGTGACATTTTGGACTTTAGCCTGGTGTTCGCGGTGTTCGGAAGCCCCGAGTCCTGGCTGCTAAACTATTGTTGAAGATCCGCTCAGGAGTCATGTCAGTCGCTCAGATTCCAACAGTAAATTTACTGATTCTTGTGATGAATAGAACATTTTGAGCCCCTTTGTGCACTCGTACAGGAGGTTGGTGTGTCAGTTTTACATGTTGTAAATCATACAAATTGGTTGTGATTTAAAAAAAAAAAATTGTCATAAATAAAAATTTGAAAACCCATACTTTGGAGACTATATTTGATTTTCAGTTTTAGATGTCAATGGTTAATTTTGTTTTAATAAAAAAAACAACTAAATGCCATGTAAAAATGTACAAACACATACTTTGAAGACCATAATTAAGGTAATTAAGAAACAAAAATACGTAATATGAAAAATTGTTGTTTATTACACATCTGCAGACAGACTGATCATTCACTGTAACTTACAGCATTGACTGAATAATCACTGTCCTTCATGTCAAATATACATTTCGAATTAATAATTGTTCCTAGATTAACAAAACCTGCAGCTCTCGTTGACTGAAATCCTATTGTAAATTTAATCCTCTGATCATTCGGAGTTCGGACTTGTTGTTTCTTTTACTGTCTATGGTTGTTTCCAGCCGCTTCGGCGCATGACATACGTTTCTCACGACCACACATTAGCGATTGGCTATGGCAGATCGTGAGTGACTCTGGGCAGATCCAATAGATTTGAACTTTAATAGTGAACCCGCCTACAAGGAAGGAAACGTTTCTCAATTGAGGGAGGCCTCTCTGTACAAATGAAATGTATGTACGAGAGTCTGGTAGAACCAGGCTAGCAATATTCCTGATATACGTACAAAATGCCAAAATTATAAAGGAACTCTAATTCACTGTCTTTAAACCTTCTTTGAAAGTGCACGCTCCAGACCATCCGCAGAACACGTGAAGCTCCGAGGCACACACACGACACGAGGCCGCTCACCCATGCAGCCGTGTTCAGCAACATAAGAGAACCATATGTGCAAGTATATTCGTTTATCGAGCTTTCAGAGCATTAAGATTGTGTTTTTACGTGTTGTCTCTCAAAGGTTTTATAGGTCTGTAATTTGCCACTGATCCCAGATTCTCTCTCATTCTCTCTCTTTTGTTATTTATGCATTTTCTTTAATTGTCGTTGTGTTACTACATTTTATTCCTTGTAACATTAGTAACTGTAATGTAGTTTCCATTTATTAAAATACATTATATTCATTTGATTGACTGTCTCTTGCTCATATACAAGTCCCTTTAATGTACAATCCAAAGCTACTTGCTTTACAAACGTATTGATACTTAAAGGGTATTGTTATAGAACAGGAAAGTTAATCCTAGTGGCCAGAGGAATAGCTTCTCTTAAAAGTCTATAAAGTAAGATTATTTTGTGAGGTTTGATGGAGATCGAATGATCAGGTTTGCTGGACAAGCAGATGATTTGATCATAAATGAATACCCTTGAAGATTATCCTGACAATCAATCTATGATAGACATAATTGATATATTAATATTTAATTATATTTCTTATGATTGATTATTGATAGTGCAATTGATCTATATACAGCCTTTTTCCACCTTAGAAACATTGCTAAGCTACGTAACATGCTGTCTGTCTCTGATGCAGAAAAGTTAGTTCATGCATTCATGACCTCGAGACTAGATTACTGTAATGCTTTATTAGCCGGTTGTCCTGTATCCTCAATAAACAAGCTACAGTTAGTCCAAAATGCAGCTGCTAGAGTTCTTACTAGGTCAAGAAAGTATGATTATATAACACCGATTCTATCATCACTTCATTGGTTACCTATAAAGTTCCGTATTAATTATAAGGTATTGCTTTTGACTTACAAAGCTCTAAATGGTTTAGCTCCAGTCTATTTAACAGATCTTCTATCACCCTACAATCCATTGCGCTCTTTAAGATCACTAAATTCGAGGCTTCTGGTCATTCCTAGGATATCCAGATCCACCAAAGGAGGGAGAGCATTTTCACATTTAGCTCCGAAGCTCTGGATTAGCCTTCCTGATATTGTTTGTTGCTCAGACTCGCTCTCCCAGTTTAAAACTAGACTAAAGATGCATTTATTTAGCCTGGCATTCATATACATTTTTTATCTTACAGTTACTGTAAATTTGGCCTCTAGTTCATAAACGCCAGAGGAGAACTGGCCCCCGACTGAGCCTGGGTTCTCCCAAGGTTTTTTTTCTCCATTGGGTCATCTGATGGAGTTGTTCGGTTCCTTGCCACTGTTGCCTTTGGCTTGCTTAGTTGGGGATATTCAAATGTTCAAATTAAATGACCCATCATACCATTGATCAGCTCTACCAAACTTGATTGTCTTTTTTCATGAATAAACAAACACTATTATGTTGTCTTGATTGATACTGTGAAGCAGCTTTGATACGATCTGTATTGTGAAAAGCGCTATATAAATATATTTGACTTGACTTGACTATTTTCGCTGACCTGAATGGAGAACTGACCATAATTTGTTGTGTTTGGACGTTCGTAACCGTCTAAAAAGGCAGTTCGTAACTTTTTCCTTTACGGGTAATTTTATAAGTTATAGTAGCATGTCTGAGGCATTAATGAAACTATTCCAATCCTGATTGACATTGCGTCATTACGTGACATCTGACAGCATACATGGCAGACAATTTGCTCTTCAGCAAGCACTCTTTGTCTACTATCTTATTTGGTGTTGTTTGTCCTGAAGGAACTTGAGTTGTTACCAATAAGCACAGCTGAAAGAGTGTCTTCCTGCCCACGTTAAACTTTGGGAGCTGACACATGTGATTGGTGTGTGATACTATTTGGGTGTGAGGCTCTTGAGGGTTCTGGCTTTCTTAGTTTAGAAATATCTCGAAGCGTATATCAAAAGAAAATGCCGTGCGCTTTCAGGTGTTTCAGCATCACGCTTTTTTGACTTTCTTCTCAAGGGAAGAAAGCATCATAAACGGGTCGTATCTCACGTTGCCGCGGCAACGTGTAGATTATGAGAGCGGTTAAATGAATGAATAATATCTGGCTTGAGCAGTTATGTTTAACTCAGCCCATCATTCAGACTTTGTTTCACATGTCTGGTGTTTATGGCTCCATTTAATTCTGATTAATTAAAATTTTAATGAATTAAAATCTGTCATGGAACGTGCAAGGCAAAAAGGTGTGAGGACTCAGTGCAGGAGAAAACGATGTTTTACAAAAACAAAACAAACACAAAGCAAAAACCCATGAGGGAGAAAAACACAATGAATAAAAATGAAACAACAACTGAACCTGAACATGTAGAAGATCACAGGGAATTGGAGACATTAGACAAAGTACCGACAAAAACTGCAAACAGGAGACTTAAGAAGGGAAACTAATTAGGAGGGAACAGGTGGATAAACTCAAACAATAATCAGATAACAAGGGGGAGGGATCAGACAATGACAAGAGCACATGGCCCAAAATAACAAAACACCCGTGCATCACAAGACAGGACAGGCATGTGAATGAATCGGGCGGCCAGGGCAAAACAGACACTCCATCAGGAGTCCAGGGCAAAACAGACACTCCATCGGGTGGCCAGGGCGAAGACCCCACCAACTTTATACTTTATATTTTAATTCAGCCTATCATTAAGAACATGTTTTAAATGTCTGGTTTTTATGGCTGAATTTAATTCTGAGGAAAAGGTTAGCTTATTAAAGAGGTGAAATAATAATGTGACTAAGCTTGGAGCGGAGCATGCATGGGCGGTTCTTGAGGGGGCTGACTCCTAGTTGAAGCAGCAGCGAATGAGCGGTTGCCGATATGTCGTTCTTGGCCACATCCAGAGCTCGGGGTTGAGGCCCTATCTTGCACCTGGCGCAAATGATTTGAATACACTGAAGCATGTATCATTCCTATTTTGCATCTGCGCAAACGGGGCTTTTCCCTCCACAGACACACATCAATGTGCTCCCTGTGTGGGTCGGCGCAAAAAGGAGGCGCGTTTCGGCGTAAACATTCACTAGTGCTGTTTTGCAGATCGAGAAAAAAATTCTGCCACTAACCAGAAAAAAACTTTGTCTAAAGTCAAGCGCGCATGCTTGGCCATAATGTAGCAGGTGCACAACGCGCATTCACTTTGATTTTCTCATCAACACAGATGCAGCAGTTTTTATTTTTGAAAATCATACATTATAACAAGGAAAAATATAGCTGCGAGCAGCGATTGCGGGCCCAAGTCGGTGGCACCGCAACCCCCCCATACCCCCCCCCCCCCCACAACACCGCAACATTCATTTAACTTGAATGTACCATTTATATTTTATTTGACCACTGATTGGTATTAAATCATATTTGTGAAAAACAAGCAGTTAATTAAGAAGTCACTAAATGAAGCACATTTTAGGTTATCTGATTTTTTTCAGTGCTGTTAACTGTACAGTCTTTACACAAGAAATACTATGAAAAATAATTTACAAAGTAAATTTTATAAAGTGTTTTTGTACAGTCAATTAATTCATCAGCTTCATCAGGGCCGGAGAGAAGCCAGGGAAATCCTTCAGGACAACAGCAGGGATCCTGAACACGGCACAGGATTGGCAACTGAAAGTGGACTTGGGCAAACAACTTAAGTTCCCCCAGCATGTCGTTGAAACCACCCTGAGGCCTGACATTGTCTTGTTATCAGAGGCAACAAAGAACCTGGTCATGTTGGAGCTCACTGTGCCATGGGAAGACCGAATGGAGGAAGCCTTTGAGAGGAAGAAAGAGAAATATGATGGCCTTGTCAGCGACTGCCACAACCAAGGCTGGAAGGCAAGGTGCTTACCTGTGGAGGTGGGGTGCAGAGGCTTTGCAGCGAAGTCCCTCTACGGGGCCTACACTGCACTCGGCATCACTGGTGAGAGAAGGAGAAGGGCAATTGGCAAAACCACAGAGGCGGCAGAGAAGGCTTCGAGGTGGCTCTGGATCAAAAGAGCGGAGCCGTGGTTAAATGCTGCTAGGGCACAAGCTGAGGCCTGATCAACTTCAGCTGGGTCGCCTGAAGGAGGGTGTCTGATCTTTCGAAAGACCCGAAACACCCAATGAGATCAGGAACATCACTGATGATGTGCCCCAGCTTAACATCAGAAGATGTATCGTTACAACTGTCAATCTGAAGAAACCAGTGACTACCAGGAACAGACTGGTTGACAACCAAGAATAGGTTGGTGACATCTGGAGAGGCAGATGGCAGCTCGGGAAGACGGCAACCGGGGCGGTATGGGCTAGCACCCCTAGCCGCAGCCTCTGTGAAGAGGAACCCAAAACTGCCCCCCCCCCCCCAGTTTATACTGGCCAATAAATGTGATGTCTCTGTTGAGTTTCATGCAGTTTCAAGCATGCTAAGAGTCTCAAAAGCATCCTAAAAGAATTTCAAAGTTTGATGCGTTGCCACGCCAACAGTATCAAAGATATCAAGAATCCATTCACAGGTCTAAATCTGCCATGTTTTTACATTATACAGATGAAGTTTGAAACAAATCGGGTAAAAATAAGAGGGTGATTTCAAAGCATTTTGAAAGTGACACACTTCCTGCTGCCAGTTGGTGGCACTACAACTTTGACTCACAATAGTCACATCCATGTGATCGGCCTCTTAGTCTACAAGTTTCATCGAGATCAGTTAATGTATGCTGAAATTATGACACACTTCCTGTTTCACGTTTCTCGCCATAATTTTGTTTCCTCGCCAAGGCCAAACCGTGGCAAACTTTCATCCTCAATGTCTTGACTTCACGCTGACTGAGTTTCGTGGCATTTCCTTGAATTTTCTAGGAGGAGTATTTCAAAATCCATTGCATGTGTTTTACAAACAACCCTAAATAGCTAACTTCCTGTTGGGCTGGGGTAAAAAGTAATAGTATGAAGTATATATGAAACGATGAGATCTACATGTGTACCGAGTTTCATATTATTACATGCAAGCGTGTTTGATTTATGGACCAAGTTTTCGGACTCCGTTCCAGGGGGTGCTGTCGAGCCCTGTCTGCAAAGTACTGACTTTACTTTGATTGATTGATTGATTGATTGATTGATTAATACTTTATTTATCCTGAGGGAAATTCAGGTATCCAGTAACATAAAAAAAACAAAACATACATAAAAATGTACATACATTATTACTTTTATTTACATTATTTACTTTTATTTACTTTTATTACTTTAGCCATTTACTTATTTATTATTTACATACACAAAAAATTAAAATAAAATTAAAAATACAATTACCCTATAACAACCGTAGCCACAGTAAGCAGTGCAAAGACAGTAAATAGTGCTAATGAAGTGCAGATGTAGGTAAACCATACAAATACAGATGGAAGTACAAGAAGTACAGATTGGGGTAGAAAAATTGTCCAATTATCTATTATCCTCCCTGTTATACAGTCTGATGGCCAGTGGGACAAAAGAGTTTTTAAGTCTGTTGGTGTAGCTGGGCTGAGAGCAGACTACCACTGAACACACTCCTCTGCCCGATGAAGGTGTTGTACATAGGGTGGTTGGCATTGTCCAGTATGGACAGCAGTTTGTCCAGGGTCCTTTTTTCTGCCACTATTGCCAGAGAGTCCAGCTCTGAGCCAGCTCTCCTTACCAGTCTGTCCAGTCGACTGGCGTCTCTCTTCTTGCTGTTTCCTCCCCAACAAACTACAGCATAAAAGAGGATGCTGGCCACCACAGACTGGTAGAACATCAGCAGGAGTTTATTACAGATGTTAAAAGACCTCAGCCTTCTCAAGAAGTACATACGACTCTGCGACTGCCCTGTCAGAGCTCTCAAGATGCCAGAGATCTTTTTCATGGCAGAAGTCAGATCAGTTGCTGGTGTGCTTCGGGTCGCCCAAGAAGGGGCTTCCCGCATCCAGACCATCAGTAACTGGATCGTTCAGGCTGCCTTTATGGGCTATGAGGTGCACAGCTTGCCTTCACCTTTGGCTGTGTGGGCTCATTCAACCAACCTCATTGGACCACCCCTCATACTTTTATCAGATTCTATAGCCTGGACATTCCTTCTACACCAGGCACTCTAGTGCTCTCATCCTAATTGTGCCTGTCCGCAGCTTCACACTGGGACAGGCAGGGCTCTTTGTGGCATAGTGGGTACTCGTTCCTTTTGAAAGGGAACATCTCAGATTACGATGCAATGCCAATCAAGATAGTGATTGAATAGTTTCATTCATGCTTCAGACATGCTACACTGGGGGCATTCCCCAAAGTGTCCTCATTGACACATAAACGGCACACAACAGAGTTATATTTTGAGATAAAGCAAGTTGCTTCTAGGCAGGGGAAGGGACACAGTGTCTCGTTCCTTTCTCAGGGTACAAGGGTTACAGTTGTAACCAGAGACAATTTTTATGCATTAAGGTTAATTAAGGAACACTGGGCCATTATTTTTCCAGTCATCTCAATGGCGAAAAGTCTCAATTTGAGCAGAATTTACCCCGTATTAGAGAGGTAATGTAGATATATCAACATATTTTACTGTATTGACAGCCTTAGTTTCTGTTAGTTGAAAGTTTGACCTCTATCATAATTTCAAAAGGAAATGTCAAATCCATCACAGGAAAGCATTTGAATGTTATTTTGCAAGAGGGATGGGAAACCTTCACAGCAAAATCCCCAGTGTTAAATTAACACTGAGAGTGTTAAATTAAATTATATAAACTCTGACCAGAGTGTTAAAAGAACACTGAAGCAGTGTTAATGTTAATGAGATAATTACGTGAATAATTGAGTGATTATTGACAAACAATCACCTCTGAACATAAGTTCATTATTTATTCATGCAGCAATGCATGATGGGAGCCATGAATGAGTTTTGATTGGTGGCACCAAGAATGCAATGCAACATGCTTTATAACTGTTACCATTGTTGAGATTCACAGGCTAATTATTGATGTCTGTGTGTCTTAACATTGTAGAGAAGTAAAAAATTGTATAAGAAAAGCTTTTAAGAAATTATGTTGAATATTCTGTAGACGTTGAGAGTATTATGCTGCCCAAGGTCACTGCTGCTATAATTAATAAAGTAAACCTTACTCAGAAATTACAATTTATATGAATTCAGTGATTCGGGTCATATGATTGCAAATTAATGATTATGTTAAAACACAACCATCACCATCAGATCACCTTTTCTATTTCTTCTTCTGGCTGTTATAACTAATGTACAGCAGCCAAACAAAATGTAAAGTTAATGATTCAAGGGTCAAGAGACCAGCTAAACCAAACACTAATCTCCATAATGGTGACTTAAAATTCCGTTTTTCACCTTCAGTGATTCTGCTTGTTAACATCAGGTGTCTTCAATAATGCTCAATCATCCCTCAATTATTCACTTAATTATCTCATTACCTTTAACACTGCTTCAGTGTTCATTTAACACTCTGCTCAGAGTTTATATAATTCACACTCTCAGTGTTAATTTAACACTGGGGATTTTGCTGTGTTGGAGGTACAAAGACTGAAAACCAAAATAAAAAATAAATGACAGAGAGAGTAATAAAATCACTCAACCCTTGATTTTTCTTTTTGGTGGGTGCTGTACAGTTACTCACTGAGGGACTAACTGAAGCTCAGCAGAATTGTAAGAGGACACTTAGAGAAGTGATCTAAAAACGTCACTGACAACAGCTGAGAAGAGCAGGCTGATCTTCAGTTAGCATTATCATGTCTATCAAAAAATCACAGCAGGAAACACGTTTGTAAGTATATTAATAATAATTCATAGACCACACTCAAGAGATTATAGGTATAAATGGCAGAGCTTTCATCATTCTAGGACAGGACCGAATCCAGAGCCTTATTCATAAAATGCATGTACAAATAAATACCATGGATTCTATCCTACATCAAAAAAGAGGAACATACTGGGATTTATAAAAGCATTCTTACATGTACATGAGAGTGTACATACAAAATAAAGAGCATGTTTTCTATTTTTGCTAAAAAAAATTTTGACATTACTATTTAAAATGTAAAAATCCACAATATGCATTCATATAATTATAGGCACAAATGAGCAAAATATATATAGTGAGTGCCTTACTTCTGAACTAAAAAGATCATTTTGGCGTCTGTAGCTGATGCACTTGTACAAATTCCGCTTGACTTTAAGATGAACTTTAATATATAACAATAGTTTAATTTAGAAACATTTCACAGGCATTATTACAACTTAGAATTTAGAGTTAGAATAACTTTCCTGGATTTAATGTAAGATAACTAAAATAGCTGTCACTTAATACTACTTAATTTTAATACAACAATATTTTTCAGGCAGCACAAACACTTTGTTTATTTGTTTTTTATTATTTGTTTATTTGTTATTTATTTTTTATTTATTGTCATTTGACATTTCAATAACTGTCATATATTCATATTTAGGATCATTGTTTGCACATCTTTATAAATGAAGCCCCAGATCCCTACGAGCCTCTCTGTGATTTAACCCCATCACCTAGTGGTTCACTGAAGGTCACTTCATTCCTTGAATCTTTCCCAATTTCATTCCTTTCTCATAATTATTCACGCACCTCCAAAGCAAGTTGTTCCACTTCAAACTGCTTTCTGGACATGCGGTCCTCGCCAACAGGTTTGTGGAAGTAGATCACCATGACATCATATTTCTTCATGACAGACTTATAATTCTTGTTGGTCAGTTGATGGACACGGTCCTTCCCGTCATATTCGGGGAACTCCAGGCCCTTTTCGCTCCAACACAGATAAGCAAAAGATAGTAGAACCCCTAAAAGCACCCAACCCCACTTCATGTCACTGTTATTCCTCACTTGAAAAGGTTAAAAGTTGCTTGTTTTTACTTTGCTCCTAAATAAAGTAGAACTATTAGGAACAAGGTCCAATCCATGTGCTCACCACCCAGAGAAGAGCAGGTCTCAGTTCCTACACTCCCTTTTAAAAACGCACAAGTTGACTAGCTTATGGGGAGGGTGGGGGTGTCACTCAGAACACGGGTAAGATATGGGTTGGAGCAACTAGTGTGCAACTCGAATTACATCAAGACCAGTCATGCAATCCGCTTGTTAAGTTATGACGTAAGGAATGCTGTTTCCGGTTCCAAGCCTCTATTCATTTCACTTGAGAAAACTCATCACAATCTGAACAGCCATTTATGAGCACTCACGCCTCCTTAATTTTTACTTTTTTAACTCGTACACCCCGGAACAATAAAAAAGTTGATACCATTATGACTAAAAGTTTTTCCTTTCAAATCTAAAAACTCAAAATATGACACTCCCATACCTAAAATACATATTTAACAGTCACTGTTATGCAAATTGAAAACCACTATGTCAACCCTCAGCAACTGGAAAACAATGAACTTGGCAACCTTGGAAGGAGGTTTTTGACTCTGGTAAGCATATCCATAGCAGACAGGTGTGACTGGCTTTGGACGGAAACATGCCCAGTGCATTATTGGCTTTGTAGTTTTCTATCTATTCGGGCAAAAGGGGGGGGGGGGGGGGCAGGCTTTATAATATATGATTGTTTCATTAGTATTGCATTATAGTGTGAGCCTATATTAGCACTGTTTGTTGTTTTCTTTTGGCATTTGATAGATGCCAAAACCATACGACACGACGCATGATATCAGAGTTATCGATCGGATTGCAATGTTGTCAAATTTGACAGTTTTTACCTGCTGCTAAACTTAGGGTGCTTTCGTTGAAAGACGACAGGTATTAGAGTGGGCAACAGGATTCCATTGCCATATTAAGTTTTGCTGGGCTTTGACCCTTTCTAAAAATAAGATGATGTTTGGTCACTGAGAACAAGATGGCGTTGAGCCAATACATGGTCAAGCTGGCACAACTGAAATGAAGTGTCTAGTTTCACTGTGATTTTGTTGGCCAAGGAAAACATTCAAAGCTTGTGTTATTCATGGTGACATGAATCCATAAAAGAAATGTGGGAGGAATTGGCTATTTATGACAATGTATTATATATTTAGCATAACCTACATACAAATATAATGCATTGTAAGTGTCTGCCAATTGCATTAATAAAGTAATGAATAAAGTAAAAGTAATATACATTTCTGCATATTGTAAAGATACATTGATTTGATTTCTTTTGCATATTTTACGTTAATCTGCATATAAGATTCATAAAAAGCAGCAGATGGATAGAAAAAGAGACGAAGCATTGAAAGATTAATTTACAAAGTAAAATCATTCAGATGGGATATTACATTTGTTTGACACTTGACCTCAGTTCTTTTATTTCATGTGCTGCCAGCTAAAATAGATTGAGGCATTTGAAGGGAAATATGTTTGGGCAAGTTAACTATGGACTGTTTTACAAAAAAAAAAACACTAATTATTGCAGTGGATTGCAGTGCTTTTGCTTTCAAGTTGAACACCGTATCAAAATAATATTTTGATCGTATTTCTTATTTACAATTCAGATTTTGTTTTGTAGATGACATTTGCCACTTTTCTATTACCAGTACCAGCTCGACTCGACTCGCCTTAGCTCGCTTTTCGCTCCGTTTTCCATTGCAGACAGTACCACTACAAATTGTTCGCCTTTCATTCCTTTTTGCGCTATCAAGCTCTCACTCGATCCTTTTTTCGGCAACCAAACTAAGGAAAGTCTGCTCCTCCTCATTTGACCATGGCGTACTCTTCTGAGTTGCCATAGTAGGGCTGCAAAAAAACTATTATTTTGATAATCGATTAATCTAATGATTATTAGAGCGATTATTAGAGCGATTATTTGACTAATCGCTGATTATTTCACCAGCTAATCAGTAAGTTCGGAACGATTATTCTGATTTTTCGATGAGTTAAAACCTTGAGTTATACATTTTCCTACTATAATATAAAAATATAAAATCAGTTCAGCTTTTGAAATAGTTGTTTTAAATGAAGTTTTATGTAAACAAAGTTCGGGAGGAGCATGTTCAGGTAATCAACCAATCAACTCAAAGGAAGCCGGTATAAATAAAGCTTCTCTCACCTCCTGTCTCATGACAAGTCTCTCAGCATTTGACTCCGCCCTTGTGCCATCATGTCTGAGTTAGAGCTTTTCCCTTCCGATGACAATTCTCTTGAGACTCCATCGCAATCCGCGGATCGTTCCATCTCCAGCCTCCAGACGCCAGCTTCCGCGATCCTCTCCACGCACGCCAAGACGCAGAGGACTCCCCTCACCACCGCCGGCGAGGACCCCACCATCTTCCTCTGCGTCTTCGCACTCTTTGACCAACCCAAACATACATCCCATAGGGAAGTGGACCGTTAAAGCGCTGAGACAAGCCCTGATTAATTCAGACGTTAACTTTTCTCGCAGATCGAAAAAAGTGGATTTATATAACTTATATGTGTCTTTACAATCTACTCACCCTTCTGTTCCAGCTCCCATTTCACCGGCTCGAACGAGCAGAGCCTGCCGGACCCGGATTGCTCGCCCTCCAGCCTCTCCACCTTCAGTGCCGTGCTCCGCCCACGCGCCACGTCGCCGCAGACCTTCCGCCAGCCTGGGCCGCACCCCAGACCCAGTCGCGGAAGGGCTTCTTTCTCTTCCAGGTCAAATCTTCTCCCCAGCCCCTCCCACCGTGGCACCGTACGCTCCGGATCTCTGCAACACCAACATTACATCAGCTCCTCAAACGCTTCCTCTCCCTCCTGACGTCACTTCTTTCAATTTTCCATACTTTCAAGCGCCAGGTGCACACACCCTAGCGCGAGGATGCCTCTGTTAGTTGGTCAGACGCCGACGCATTTTCTTCCTCTTCCTCACTATCCTCATTTCTTCCCCCCTCCACCCGTACCAGGGGCTGACGCTGGCGTGAGGATGCCTCAGAAAAAAGACCTCAGCTTCGGCCCTTCCCACTTCCAATCCTCTCCACGCTCGACCTTCCTTCTCTCTCTTTTCAGCCACTCCTCAACCAGCCCCTCCAAACGCCGTCGCCGCAGAACCTCCGCCAGTGACAAACAGCATCAGAGCTCAAATTCTCGCAGGTGCGGATGTAGACTTGGGCTCCCTCCTGTCAATGTTCCCCATGTCGGAATTCAATCGCCAGGTGGATTGCGCCGATATATCCGTCACCTTAAAAAACAACACGCAGGTTTCATCTCGCACATTGTCTTTGGCCGAATTCTGTATTTCCTTGAACCGCTATACCGAAGTCATATGCTCTGTTTTTCCCCATAGATGGCGCAAGCTTAACGATTACCTTTCTATCAGAGCGGAGTTCGCGCTGTCGTATGGGGGTAGTCATTTTACACTTATCACAAATTATTTTCTGCTAAATGCGCCGTCCGTATTACTCAATGGAATCAGTGTCCTTACTTGGGAGCGTTGTACTCTGATCTCCATAATCGCGTGTTTCTCGGGTGCCGAAACATCTCTTGCGCAATTTGCAGGTCCGTAAACCATGCCACCACAGCACGCCCGCAAATGAATCTCTCTATTCCTCCCGGCCCAGCGCAGATCCCCATCAAATCCACAGGCTATGTCCCGCGACCGGCAAGAGAGGACCTCTCTTCCGGTAGCGACTTTCCGAACAGAGCCCCAAACGTCGTGTCCAACAGGCAAGTCTGTAACAATTTCAACGAGGGTAAATGCCTAAGACAACGCTGTCGTTATCTCAACATTTGCAATTATTGTGGCGGTGCCCACGCCCGTGTTGTATGTCCTGTACAAAAAGCTGTAAATAAAGGTGAGAAAAAACTATCTCTCGACTCCAGTGAATATTTCCCATCTGGCTGAGGAATTATTCCATCACCCAGACGTCAACTTTACAAATTACCTGTTGTCCGGTCTCAGCCAAGGTTTTAAACCCGGTGTGGCAATGCCAGCCTATGAAAAACATCATCTGCAATAATCTTCAGTCCTCCATAGCAGAGCCTGAAGTGGTAGACGATCTAATTAAAAAAGAAATAGAATCAGGTTTCATGATCGGTCCTCCCCGTTCGACAAATTTCGCTTTAGCCCCATAGGTGTAGCTACAAGAAAATTTTCAGGGAAAAAGCGTTTGATTATCGACCTCTCAGCTCCTCACAACTCTCCATATCCAAGCATCAACAATCTCATTCCCCTCGAAGAGAATTCAATTAAATATCACGACATTGATCAAGCTATAACCATGATCAAAATAGCAGGTTGGCGAAAGTAGATATCACGTATCTACTTTTGAAGTAATGCCTATCCACCCAGATTCGTGGCATTTATTCGGCGTGAACTGGCGGGGAATTTTTTTTTTTCGGTACGCTTAACATTCGGTTGCAAAAGCAGCCCCAAAATCTTTGACACCCTATCAGAAGCCATATGTTGGATCCTTTCCTTAATCAGTTAATCCTTAATTACCTTCAGTATAAACCTTCAGTATTTGTAGTTTTGGCCAGAATGAGTGATCTGAAAGGTTTTCAGACCGAAATGAATGGGTCCAGATCGGATCCGCATAGGGTCTGCCGCGGATCTAGTCTGGATCCGCAATCCGGATCTGTTCCGGATCCGTTGCGCTGTGCAAGTGGACTCCGTTCCGGACCTTGCTCTTACCTCCGCGGCAGATCCGTTCCGGATCTGTTTGCTATGTGGGTAAGACTGAAACAACGTCACGATAGCAACGTTTCAATTTGCAAAACCGAAGCATAATTAAATGTTGGTTTAACTTCGACGTACAACCTTTACTCACCCATATTGAAAGGAGAGACCATGAAACAACGTCGCGACATCAACAGTGAAACAACATTCATGATGTCAATGGTGAAACAACGTTGCAAAATCAACGCTGATTAGATTTGCAAAATCGAAACATAATGCAATGTTGATCCAACCTTGGTCCCTGACATTGTTTCACCGGTGAATCAACGTTAAAATGCCAGCTGGGGAATTTGAGCTTCACTACAGTGCGATTTAAGAGATGCAGATCTAGAATGGGACGCAACCCTCCATCTTTTTTCGGAACAATGAAGTACCGGCTGTAGTATCCTAACTCCCTGCTGGGTGGAGGAATTCGTTCTATAGCCCCTTTTTGCAGCAGAGTTTTTACCTGCTCTAATACCAGAGCCTGCTCGGGGCCCATCACCGTGGGCAGAACCCCTCTGAACCGAGGTGGACGCGTTCTGAACTGAATAGCGTACCCATCCTTTATAATATTCAGGACCCACTGAGAAACATTGGGAAGCATTTCCCATTCCGCCAGGAACTCTACTAAGGGAACCAGCCTCTCGAGGCTGGCCTCTGGATGAACATCCCGAGTGACAGACACAGCGCCCTGTGACAGACTGGCAGGAAACAGCTGGTCTGAGCACTCCACAACCCTCCTCAGAGGGGGCGAGCGTCCCTCGGGAAATAGAACAGACCCCTGAGGGCATTGAAAAAGGCAGGGCACCGTGTTCTTGTGCGGTGAACTCAAGTCTTTCCCGATGGGGACCACCCTCAGAGTCCCGACGTTCAGCCCGTCAGGACTTTTTCGATGCGGCCTTCCTGGCTATAATGACTGTCCTCAGATCAGTCCTGTCCCGAGAAGGCCGCTCCGGAGAGTGCCCGCCTCGTCCCTCCAGTTTCTCGCGATCCTCCAGACGCGACCCTCCGCTTCTGCTGTGATCTTTTCGAAGACGAACTCGACGTCTGGGGCTGCCCTCTTTCAGCAACCACAGTGACACGCACGTTTAGGGGAATAAATTTATAAAAGACAGCTGTCTGCATTTTCTCTTCCTGGAACCTCTCCGAAACAGAGTGTAGAGCGTCACCAAAGAGGCCAACAGGCGAAACGGGAGCATTCGAAAGGAGAGTCTTATCTTTCTCTTTCATAGATGTCTGACTTATCCATAAGTGTCTTTCTGTGGCCACCATGCTGCCATAGACCGACCGATTGATTTTGTGGTCTCTCTGGTGGTCCGAGGAGTGAGATCAGCAGTCTGAGTTCGCTAATCATATCTGCAGAAATTTCTCCCCCTTCACACACATCTTTGAGCAGGTCGGCCTGATAAGCCTGCATAATGGCCATTGTATATAAACATGCAGCCGCCTGTCCAGCCGCCGAGTAAGCCTTCCCCACCAGCACAGAGGTAATTTTAGTGGTCTAGATGGAAGAGCCGGTGCTTTAAGTGAAGACGACGAAGCAGGAGAGAGATAGCTCGCGAGCGTCTCCTCTGCCTTCGGCATCGTCACATAACCAGCAGATTTAGCACCAAAGATGTTACCATAAGCATTGGCAAGGTAGGGCAAGGCAAGGCAAGTTTATTTATACAGCACATTTCATACACAATGGCAATTCAAAGTAGCCTGGCCGCGCCCTCCTACGCACTTCCGCTCAATTTTATTTTACTTCAGTACTACGTCTGGGATCGCTCCATATCCTTAGGTTTCCAGAAATCAATTTTTTGTAGGACCAATCAGTGAATAGAGGGAGTGGCTGAGAAAGATGACGTTGATGTAAGCGCGTCAGTTTGAGTTCAGTAATGGCAGCGGAGAAAGACGTGAGAAAAGCTATTCGGTCCGTTGT
Source organism: Pimephales promelas (assembly GCF_016745375.1). The sequence goes on along the minus strand of NW_024121106.1, from coordinate 176,579 downwards.
TGGAAAAGAAACCGCCGAATATACAGAATTTAAAGCCGGATTGTTATCGTCTCACCTCTTGTTGCACAACTGAGGACCAAGTGAAGGAGGCAGAAAGTTTGGAAGTTTGTGCTGGGCAGCTCGTGCACGATGACCGTGACATTTTGGACGGACAGTTTACCCTGGTGTTCGCGGTGTTCGGAAGCCCCGAGTCCTGGCTGCTAAACTATGGTTTAAGATCTGCTTAGGAGTCATGTCAGTCACTCATATTCCCAACTGTAAATTTACTGATTCTTGTGATGAATAGAACATTTTGAGCCCCTTTGTGCACTCGTGCAGGAGGTTGGTGTGTCAGTTTTACATGTTGTAAATCATACAATTTGGTTGTGATTTTTAAAAAATAATTGTCATAAATAAAAATGTAAAAAACCATACTTTGAAAATATTTGATTTTCAGTTTTAGATTGCAATGGTTGATTTGTTTTACTATAAAAAAATAAATGCCACATAAAAATGTACAAACACATACTTTGAAGACCATAATTAAGGTAATTAAGAAACAATAAGACGTAATATGAAAAATTGTTGTTTATTACACATCTGCAGATAGAGACAAGACTGATCATTCACTGTAGCTGCTACAGCATTTGCGGCAGGTCAGAAAACGACCACAGCGGCGTATTTGTAATGATTAGACACAGCTTCCACCGTTGAATGAATACATCACTGTCCTTCGTGTCAAATATACATTTCGAATTAATAATTGTTCCTAGATTAACAAAACCTGCGGCGCTCGTTGACTGAAATCCTATTGTAAACACAATCCTCTGATCATTCGGACTTGTTGTTTCCAGCCATTTCGGCGCATGGCATACGTCACTCACGACACCCCGTTAGCGATTGGCTATGGCAGATCGTGAGTGACTTTGGGCAGATCCAATAGATTTGAACTTTAATAGTGAACCCGCCTACAAGAAAGGAAACGTTTCTCAATGGAGCGGTTCCAGACTCTATGTGGAAATGAAATGAACTAGAGTCTGGTTGAACCAGGCTAAATTCAAAGTGCTTTACATAGAAGAAATTAAAATAATCAAAAGAAATCAGAATAATGAAAACAGTTTAGAATAAAAAAAATAATAAAAATAGAGTACAGTAAATAATTAAAACAATTTAGAATCAAAAATAAAATGAAGTGCAGTAAAAGTTGGACGAACAGTAGCACAGTGCTCATTCAGTAAATGCACAGCTAAACAGAAGTGTTTTGAGTCTGGATTTGAATGTGACTACTGTAGGAGCACACCTGATCTCCTCTGGAAGCTGGTTCCAGCCGTGGCTGGCATAATAGCTAAAAGCAGACTCTCCATGCTTAGAGTGAACCCTTGGTATTTCTAGTTGATGTGATCCTAATGATCTGAGTGATCTGTTGGGTTTATATTCAGTGAGCATATCTGCAATATATTGAGGTCCTAACCCATTAAGTGATTTATATACCAGTAATAATACTTTAAAATAAATCCTAAATGTAACTGGTAGCCAGTGTAAAGACCTGAGGACTGGTGTGATGTGTTGATATTTTCTGGTCCTGCTCAGAATCCTGGCAGCAGCGTTCTGTACGAGCTGCAACTGTCTTATGGTCTTTTTAGGAAGGCCAGTGAGGAGGCCATTACAGTAATCCACCCTGCTGGTGATGAAAGCATGCACAAGTTTCTCTAAGTCTTGACTGGAAACAAAGCATCTAATATTTTTGAAATATTTTTCAGATGATAGTATGCTGATTTAGTTATTGCTTTGACATGACTACTGAAACTAAGGTCTGACTCTAGAGACACACCAAGATTCCTGACTTGATTTTTAGTTGTTATCCCTAGCGTCGAGGACTCGAGGTATGCATTCACCTTGAGAACTTCATCTTTGTTTCCAAACGCAATGACTTCAGTTTTGTCTTTTTTTAACTGCAGAAAGTTTTGACACATCCAACTGTTTACTTCATCAATGCATTGGCACAGGGAGTCAATGGGGCTGTAGTCGTTAGGTGATAGGGCTAAGTAGAGCAGTGTGTCGTCTGCATAGCTGTGGTAAGAGATGCGGTTCTTTCTCATTATTTGGCTCATTGGGAGCATATACAGGTTGAATAGGAGTGGCGCAAGAATCAAGCCCTGAGGGACTCCGCAAATCATGGATGTCCACTCAGACTTATGTTCTCCTATACTCACAAAATAACCTCTCCCTTCTAAGTATGACCTGAACCATTTTAGGAATATCCCAGAAAGCCCCACCCAGTTTTCCAGCCTGTCAAGAAGTATGTCGTGATCGACAGTGTCAAATGCAGCACTGAGGTCGAGTAGTACCAACACGGATAATTTGCCTGTATCAGTATTTAAGCGAATATCATTTATTATCTTTATGAGCGCTGTCTCTGTGCTGTGATGCGATCGGAAACCAGATTGAAAATTGAGCTTAAGCTTTGAGCTTAAGAATTTGTTCAGCTGATTGAGGACAACTTTTTCAATGATCTTGTCAATGAAAGGGAGATTTGATATTGGTCTATAGTTGCTTAAGATGGTATTATCCAGATTGCTCTTTTTCAGGAGGGGCTTTCCAACTGTAGTTTTCAGGGAGTTTGGAAAACTCCCAGAGCGAAGTGAGGCATTTACCACTTCTAGGAGATCTGTTTCTAAGCTGTGTAATACATTTTTTAAAAAAGATGTGGGAAGTGCGTCAAGGGCGCAGGTTGATGTTTTAAGGTGATGAACGGTTTCTACCAAAATTGTGCCATCAATTTCTTCGAAATCAGACATAGCAACTACTTTCTCAGGTTGTGGTCTGATCTGCCTGACCCCAGCGCAACTCAAGGATGTACTGATCACCTTTCTGATGTTATTGATTTTCTCAGAGAAGAAAGAAGCAAACTCACTGCACTTGCTTTCTGAGAGCTTGATTTCAGCACTTGATTTTTTATGGGAATCTGCCTCGGGGGGTTTGTCAGTCTCTCTACAGTAGCAAAAAGAGTTTGTGTGATGTTTATATTGCTGTTTATAATATTTGATAATAAAGTCTGTCTAGCTTTGCCTATTCCCCTATTGAAAGCATGGATGCTGTCTTTGTAGATAATGGACTATAATGGACATTGGACTGATTTGTGTAAATTCTGCTTGAAACCTTTCTAACCCAGGTCTTTGAAACCTCAGCATGAAGATCTGGTAAGAACGGTAAGCACCGGCGAGAAGTTTGAGGTTGTACAGACAGAAATCTATCATGTAGTTTACTTTTGTTTTTAGACTCCTGTCTATCAGCTGGCCACCCGATACTGAGCTTTTCAACAGCCCTAGATAACACATCCATCAAACCCTCTTCATTTGCAGTATAATGTGACGAACTAGTTTCTTCTGATGCAAAACTTTCGACATCCAGCTCCTCAGAACTGGATAATCTCAATTCAACATCCTCATGTGCCTCCACCCGGGCAGAAGTAACTGCCGCAGCGCGTGCTTCCAGAGCAAATCCTGCCGTAGAAAAATAGGGCGGGGCCAGTCTCAAAGCCGCCGGTGAGATCCATCTGCGAACCCCAGACAAGTGTCGCCGCTCTGCCTCAACAGAAGTGGGACCCGAGCCTTGGGGAGCTCGCAGCATACCGCTCTCCTCTAAGAGCGATCGCTGGCGAGCGTGGAGTTCTCAGAGGAAAGCGCTCGCAATGCTCACAATCGACTCCCTCGAGAGCATCAACTGGGCATGCTGCACTCCCAAACAAGCCACACATAGCTTGTGTGAATCCCCACCCGTGATGTATCGTGTACAGGAGGGAACACACTTCCCATACTGCTCGCTCATTTTGTTTTTTTAATATATAATATATATATATAGTGATAAACTTCTCTGACAGAACAGACAAATACAATGAAAGATTTCAGACACACACAGAGCACTTGCTGAAGTAACAGAAGCTGGCGGCTTGTGTATTCAGGGGATATTTATAGCTTCCTGGTCGATGACGTCATCTGACGCTCCATCTTTCCATTGACTGATTTCATTCATGCTTCAGACACGTTACACTGGGGCGCGTTCCCACTGCAATTACACACAGTGGTAATCCCTGAAGGGGAACAACATACACTCATCGGCCACTTCATTAAAGGGTAACTAAACCCCTGGTCAGAGCCTGACTCCACCCACTAGCAATATTTGAAAAATGCTGAAAAAATGGGCAGACCCCAGCGGGGCTAGGGGGCGTGCACCTGAGACCCGCCGTGAGTGACAGCTGCTGTCAGACTCTAAAATAGAGCGAGACTGGAGTGACTCAAGTAGCTGCCTTTGCATTAGAGCGGCCATTTGAAGTCGAGGACTTTTCTCCCTCACCTTCACCTTCACCTGAAGTGGATGAGGGTGAATTGTATGTAGACACAGGGCCAAATCCATTCAAGCTGCTGGCTCAAACTGCGGTCTTAACTCCCGCATCGCGACCGGCATCTGATGAGTTATGTCGTCGAGTTGATCTCAATAGCGCACGCTGGCATATATTCATATTGATATTATGCCGCTATATGAAAAAATATGAAAAAATCCAGCAAAATGCACCGGCTCGTTTGTCGACCCCAGAGGATTAACTAACTAGATGCTATTATATGCTATCCTGATCGTTTTCAATACTCATAAATCCAACTCCTGACTCGCTACAGTAGTTTTGACGGAACCAGATGCTTTTATACCAGGGGCTGCCAAGGGCGTGGTGAGCTCGCACCAAGGGTGTGACAGAGTGCGTCTGAGAGTTCGCTACGTCAGCAAGTAACCCTACTGCAGGAGCTTTCCGTTTAACCTGAAGAGGGCAGCACAGTTTTTACACCATATATTTGAAAATCAAAACACTTTATACTCAATTGTCAAAAAATGTACTCGAATCAATGAACAGCATTTATGAAGCTCCATTCTTACAGATCATTAACTAAAAAAAGTTGTTTTGGTGTTTAGTTACCCTTTAAACCTTGCCAGTACTGAGTTGGATCCCCTTTTGCCTTCAGAACTGCCTCAATTTATTTGTGGCATAGATTCAACAAGGTGCAAGAACCATTCCTCAGAGGTTTGGTGCATGTTGCTGCAGATTTTTCAGCTGCACATCAAGATTTGAATCTCCAATTTCACTACATCCCAAAGGTGTTTTATTGGATTGAGATCTGGTGACTGTGAAGGCTTTTTCAGTATTGTGAACTCCTTGTCATGTTCAATAAACCAGTTTCAGATTATTTGAGTTTTGTGACGTTATATGATGTTTTATGAACAAGGTTCGAGAGGAGCACATTCAAATAAACTTGACAGTTTCAGCATTTGGTCCCGTCCATTTGTCACAATGTCAGAGATCAAACTCTTCCCTTCCGATGACGACTCCTTCGTCGGTCAGGCTTCATCTACGCTCCCCCGAACTTCCGAACCTCCAGGTTCACCGTGCGGTCGCCGGCCTAACAGAGCTTCTCGTACCCCGAGGTGCCGTGGTTTGCCCTCACCTCCACCATCAAGACCTCTACCATCTCCAGCTTCCTCCCACACCCAATATCCTCCTAGCAAAACCCAATATTCCTGCAATCGAGAAGTGGACAAAGCTGGGGTTGAGACAAGCGCTAATCAGCGCTGACGTTCTTTTTTTCTAGGAGGATGAACAAAGCACAACTGTACAACCTGTACGTTTTTCTCCAGGCAGCTTTCTCTTCTCCAAAATCCACTCCACCTACAAAAACAGAAAAAAAGGCAAATAATAACAAAACTCCAAACTCACGTTTTCAGAAAACACCTTCTCCCGATGTCGCAGGGCCTAGTTTTCCGCAAGCATCAGGCAGCAGCAGGCCTTCAGCTAGCCTGGGCCACGCCCCAGATTCCTTCGCCGCCAGGCCCCACTCTTCTCTCCGCTCCGCTGAGCTACAGACTTGCTACAGCTTTGTCCAGTACTGCACCTCACACCTCATTGCCAGTTTCAAGTGAAACAGGCTGCTCTTTCAAAGTGAGTATACCAACGGTACAAGCCCAACCACCCCATCATCCTCCTGTAACTTTTTACAGGATCAAATGAAAAAGGCCACTTCATATACTTCTTCAATCTCCAATCATCAATCCAACCATACCAAATTCCTTTTACATGCTCACAACTCAGAAACTCACAAACCAAGTCCCCTTCCGACCCACTTTTCACCGATGACTTCAATTGCCCCGTTACACGATTCTAGTTCCAAAAACATCTCAAGTCCATCTTGCTTCAATCAGGCATCCCTGCAAATAATTTTTCCAGCCATTCATTCCGCATAGGTGCAGCAACCACAGCTGCCCACAGCTGCCTCTCTCAGTAGCAAATCCAAGAGCTTGGCCACTGGTCGTCGGAGGCCTTTAAGAGTTACATCCGTTCAAACCACCTCCATACCAAACAAGCTCAACAAACCCTCCTTAGCTAACTTCCTCTAAACTCACAGTAGGATCCCTGGAAAGCAAGTCAAAGGCAAGTTCATCTACCATCGCAGCAGCATCTTCAAACTCGCTCCACTGCCGCAGCAGTGTCTTCTACCCCGCTCCCGCAGGAGCTCCGTTACTCCAGACCAACTTGCTCCACTGCCGCAGCAGTGTCATCTACTCCGCTCCCACAGGAGCTCCATTACTCCATGCTAACTTGCTCCACTGCCGCAGCAGTGTCATCTACTCCACTTCTATAGGAGTTCCATTAATTCAAGCAAGTCTGGTCCACTGCCGCAGCAGTGTCGTGTACTCCGCTCCTGCAGGAGCTCCATTACTCCATCCAGATTTGCTCCACTGTCACAGCAGTGTCATCTACTCCACTCCCGCAGGAGCTCCATTAATTCAAGAAAGTCTTGTCCACTGCCGCTTCAGTGTCATGTACTCCGCTCCCGCAGGAGCTCCGCTACTCCATGCTAACTTGCTCCACTGCCGCAGCAGTGTCTTCTACTCCGCTTCTGCAGGAGTTCCATTAAGTCAAGCAAGTCTGCCCCACTGCCTCAGCAGTGTCATGTACTCCGCTCCCGCAGGAGCTCTGTTACTCCTTCCAAACTTGCTCCACTGCCGCAGCAGTGTCATCTACTCCACTCCCGCATGAGTTCTGTTATCCAAAGCAAGTCCAGTCCACTGCCGCAGTAGTGGCTTCTCCTCCTTTTGCTCCATCCACCTCACTTCCACTGAATCAGCTATACCATCCTCCTCCACTCCTTTAATTTTCTCAATCCGGCCTTATAATCCGGAGCGCATTATATATGGATCAATTGCTCACGCTCGTGTCCATCTTATACCCGCTTTGTCACACGGCCAGTTCAACCTCGTATAAATCAGGTTATGTGTGTCTCCCGCTCACGAGCGCTCACTCTTAACACACACACGAACAGACACACTGTCCCCGGTGCTGCTCGCGCGTCACAGAATGTGCATAAAGCGCTCACCGTTCACAGTAATCGGGTCATCTCATTCAAAACAGCCAGCTGTTGCTGTGAGCGAGTCAGGCTGCGAATGTAAGTTACGTGCCCGCCCCAGCGCGCTCACGCTTAGGCTACTAAATAAACGCTTCACCTCCGACACCGCGCACTCGCTGCATTCCCTTTAGCACATCTAGTGGATGCATAACGCAAACCCAGTCAAACGTTTGAAAAATGTTCTAAAATAGGTCATTGAAGGTGCGCCTTATAGTGCTTATAGTATATAGTACTGCCGCTTGTACTTAAAGGGATAGTTCACAAAAAAATATATATATCTATATATATGTCATCATTTTGTTTCCGACTAGTCGACTAAGGCCAACAGCGCCAACTAGTGGTTGTGACAGTCGACTAGTCAACTAGTTGATGAAACCCCTAGTTTAGAGTGTGTTGAGAGTTTAGATGTTCTTCTGCACACCTCGGTTGTAACAAGTCTTTAAGTTACTTGCTGTTCTATCAGCTCAGCTAGGCTAGCCATTCTCAACTTACCTCTGGAATCAACAAGGCAATTTTGCCCACAGAACTGCAGAACTGGATATTTTCTCCTTGTCTGATCATTCTTGGTAAACCCAAGAGATAGTTCTGCATGAAAATCACTCAGACCATCCCGTTTGGTGCCAACAACCATGTCACATTCAAAATCATTTAAATACAATTTTTTGACTCATTCTGATGCTCAATGTGAACTTCAGCTGATTGTCTTGTTAAGGTCTACATGCCTCAATGCATGGAGTTGCTACCGTGTGAATGGCTGATTAGATATGTGCATTAACGAGTATTTTAATGGATGTACCTATAAAGTTGCCATTGTGTTTACAACTTTTTGGTTCAAATCTATCATCATCATCATGTAGTTGACTTGTCTGCCTTCACTTTTTTTAACCAACTGCCAATTTTAAACCAATGTTAGACCTTAACCTCCCCATTTTACAAGTGAATGGATGACTTCTGCCCTCACATTAGCAGTCTTTTTTTCCTGTTGATTTTTCTTTGTGTCTGATGAGGCAGAGTTAAAGGGTAACTAAACACCAAAACAACTTTTTTTAGTTAATGATCTGTAAGAATGGAGCTTCATAAATGCTGTTCATTGATTCGAGTACATTTTTTGACAATTGAGTATAAAGTGTTTTGATTTTCAAATATATGGTGTAAAAACGTCTGAGTGCTGCCCTCTTCAGGTTAAACGGAAAGCTCCTGCAGTAGGGGTACTTGCTGACGTAGCGAACTCTCAGACGCACTCTGTCACACCCTTGGTGCGAGCTCACCACGCCCTTGGCAGCCCCTGGTATAAAAGCATCTGGTTCCGTCAAAACTACTGTAGCGAGTCAGGAGTTGGATTTATGAATATTGAAAACGATCAGGATACTATAGCATATAATAGCATCTAGTTAGCATAGCATTTATATAGTTATTTAGATTATTTTTGAAAACGACCAGGATAGAGTATTGTTGCATCTATTTAGCATAGCATTATATAGATAATTTAGATTATTTTGTGTAGCTAGTAGCATAGTACAGCTAGGATAGCTTCAAGTTAGCATAGATTTATCAGTGTTTAGTACAGTGATCAGGATAGTAACGGAATAGAGGTGGACATGGGCTTCTCCACACGCAGTGCCAAACACTGCTCGTCCTGCATGGACTCCTCCACCGCAGCGGCGTCTTGATGTGAGTGATCATGGATATTTTAATCACAATTTATGGTTAGGATAAAGTTAATCCTCTAGGGTCGACAAACGAGCCGGTGCATTTTGCTGGATTTTTTCATATAGCGGCATAATATCAATATGAATATATGCCAGCGTGCGCTATTGAGATCAACTCGACGACATAACTCATCAGATGCCGGTCGCGATGCGGGAGTTAAGACCGCAGTTTGAGCCAGCAGCTCGAATGGATTTGGCCCTGTGTCTACATACAATTCACCCTCATCCACTTCAGGTGAAGGTGAAGGTGAGGGAGAAAAGTCCTCGACTTCAAATGGCCGCTCTGTTGCAAAGGCAGCTATTGAGTCACTCCAGACTAGTCTCGCTCTATTTTAGAGTCTGACAGCAGCTGTCACTCACGGCGGGTCTCAGGTGCACGCCCCCTAGCCCCGCTGGGGTCTGCCCATTTTTTCAGCATTTTTCAAATATTGCTAGTGGGTGGAGTCAGGCTCTGACCAGGGGTTTAGTTACCCTTTAAACTGTGGCTCGGCTCTGGGCCTAATTGGATGGGTAAATATGGTTTGACACAAACGGACAGCCTAAGAGTTAATTAACCAGTCTGGCAAATTATATTGATAAGCACACTGTGTGTAACGTTGCCTTCAAGTCATGTTGGAATTATGATATTTACAAGATGAGAACCCATCAATGTAGTTTCAACTCTGGATTTCCAACTTTCTGTGTTTGGGTGTGTCAATTAAAGAATCATGACAGAAGCTAATTGGTTTTGAACATAACAATTAATGTTATTAGGAAAAATAATAATTATTTTTGTACACTTTTGATGAAGAATAGTGATAGAGTTTGCATGCAGGCCTTTTTTTTTATTTTATTTTTTTTATTTATTTGTTGGACAGCTGTGATTACCATACTGCAACATTAGTTTGAGTTGCGGTAGTTTTATTGAAAAATCTTTTAGAGGGAAGCAAGAGAGTGAGAGAGAAACAGAGAATGAGAGAGGTAAAATGACTCCGCATTTTCTTTGTTTCTTTGTTGACTCACACCCTCCATTCACACGCGCACGCACGCGCACATGCACGTGCACACACACACACACACACACACACAAACACAAACACACACAAACAACAACCAGTTCCTTTCAGCGACATCACAGCATGAGTCCAGCGGAACAGAGCTTTCCAGAACCATCAGATGACACAGGCATGTGGTCTCTGTCAGTGAATGGTGCTTTCCACAAATAGGGTCTCTTAAAAAGTGTATTTTTTCTGGACTATTTCTCTGGACTACTTCTTAACATACTTAAGTACTGGTTCTATTTTCACAAGTAAGGTGTACTGGACATTTCAAAAAGTTATATTACAGTAAAACTCAAGAGAACAGTGGTTTAATCAAAGATACAACAATTTCAATGTAGTACTTTTAACAATCAATTCATTAAATTGCTAACACTGCAAGATACAAGTTTCAAATCACCCTTGTTGCTAAAATAATTACAGGACAGGCCACAGATACCACATTGGAAAATACACTTAGATTATCTAATTTATGTAATTCAATCCATATTGTTGGTATTAGTATAGCCTATATCCAGTGTGTTTTCAAAAGGTGTGATGGAGTATGACACATCCATGAGGTTTTAGAATAGATTTTGCTGCCAGTACAGTAATTGTTCTCACTGCATCATTTGACTGAATCTATACTGTAGTTATAAGAATGAGTTCCAGTAATATGGAAGTCTCTACCATGGTAATCTGTTTACACTATCACATGGCATACAGTAATGTAAAATGTTGTATTTGATGCCATCTGTCTCCCTTCTTCTGGTGCATCTTTAATTAATCTGATGTTAAAAAGTCATTGACTATTTCTTCTCCCTTGTTCACAGATTACAATTCTCTCTCTCTCTCTCTCTCTCTCTCTCTCTCTCTCTCTCTCTCTCTCTCTCTCTCTCGTTTTGAAAATGTAAATATGTCATTTAAGATCAAGAACTCAGCTGAGATGTACTGTAACAGCCTAAAATTCTCATTATAAGGGGAAATGCCGATTTTCATGTGAAATTAAGTGACCTACTTTTCATGATGGGTTAGATTTATGTTACATAATAAGCATATCTAATAAACCATGGGATTTGAGCCTTTAAAGGGATAGTTCACCCTAAAATGAAAATTTTGTTATCATTTACTCATCCTCATTTTGTTCCAAACCTGTATGACTTCTTCTGTTGAACACAACAGAAGATATTTTAAAGAATGTCAGCACCCATTGACTTTCATAATATTTTTCCCCCATATGGAAGTCAATAGGTGCAGTCAACTGTCTGGTTACTGACTTTTAAAAAAAATCTTCTTTTCAACAGTAGAAAAAAACACAAAATGTATTCAGGTTTGGAACAACATAAGGGTGAGTAAATACAGACAAAATTTTAATTTTAACAATCCCTTTAATGCTCTTAATGGGATTTGTGGAAAGTGCCTAACAAATGAGCAAGATCCAAAAAAACTTTCTTCTCCAGTTTCCCTTCCTCCCTCTCTGCTTTCTCTTTGTCTCTGTGTTTCCTCAGGATGTTTTTAGAAGTTCTTCTATGAGTCTCTTTCTTCTCGGTTTCATGAACGAGTCGATCTTGTGACAGCGAGAAATACAGTAACTTCCTCATGAGAGCGTTTCCCAGGGTACAAATACGCTGCTTTGATATGTCAGGTTTATGGAAGTCAGGGTCTTGCTCCTTTGCATGAATTGTGTTTTTCTGTCTATGCACTTGACTTTTTGCATGTTCAGGACAATCTGAGAATGCACACATTCATATATGCATATATGCCTGAGGCTATAATAAATAATGGACATTATTATGTGGTTAACATATGACAAAGCAACTATTGTGCATATGAGGATCAGACGTCATACAGAAATATCCTCTGTGCATCAGATGCAGAGCAAAATCTGGTTGGCTCACTCCACGGCAGCTGCACGTGTGTGATGTAAGTGAAAGCAAACTGGGTCATGGCAGCATGGCAGAATGCCACAGTCAGCACAGCGACTAACTCCTCTTCTGCACTTACAAATCCCTTTAAAAAAAGCAAATTAAAAGCTAACTTTTTGTTAACACTACACTGATAACAATGAACTTCCTTATCAAATGCAGGAATTTGCATTTTAATATGTAGGCTATATGAAATTTCCATAAAACTGCCTCTATGCAAATAGGACTGATGCACTGCACTGTGATTAATTGGCTCATGTCTCTCTGTCAGTTCAATTCTTATATTTTTATTGTCATGACAAAAGTTAATTCTGTATAAAGCATTATATAACAAAATAGAAAATAGCTTATAACTGAAATAGGATTAAAAAACAACAACAACAATAATAGACAATCATGTTCTTTATTAAACTTCAATGCTTCAGTGACTATATATTCTTAATATATCCTTTATATTGAACCAAAACAAAAAATTCTCTTTAGATTTGCAGTGTTATTTTCATGAATGTAAAGTCGAAATTTGGAGGTTTTTGTGGTAGACGCTACAGTCTCGAGAGAACTGAAGGCTACAGTTTAATCACGCATATAACATCGCACGAGCTGTTTGGTGAAAAATCAATAAACAAACAATCATGATCTGAAAAGATAATAAAACAGACTAGATAGATAGATAGATAGATAGATAGATAGATAGATAGATAGATAGATAGATAGATAGATAGATAGATAGATAGATAGATAGATAGATAGATAGATAGATAGATAGATAGATAGATAGATAGATAGATAGATAGATAGATAGATAGATAGATAGATATTTCACGATTACAATCGCACATGTGTTTTGTTGACATTGTGCGCGACTAAATACTACCCCTTGTGGGAAGATGCAGTACTGCAGGGCGCAGAACATTCCATTATCCTCCCAAATGTAAAACACTGGAATTCTCGTTTAACATCGTTGTCATGTTATACTGTTTTCATTTTATTTTAAAGATCGGCAAGGTGGCTCTTGTCATCGGATTTATTGCAGCGAGAGATAGCGCGAGCACGATGTGGGATTGTGTGGAATAAAAAGGAGGAGGGATTATCTGACCGGGCGGATAGCAAAGTGACATCAGGCCCGAAAAATGTGTGTTTGTGTGTGTGTGTGTTTGAGGCTCCAGATTCAGACAGTGTGATTGGTAAAGGGAGAGAGAGAGAGAGGGAAAGAGGAGGGGGTTATAGGAAGAAAAAGGCGTTTCCATTCTCATCCGGCAGCGAGACGGTAACGCGCGAGCACGATCGAGTGAACGGACGCTTAAAGTTTCCGTGGCGTCTTCGTTTATTACCACACTAACTTAATCATATTCGCACTCTAGTTTTGATGCTTTTCGCTGATACTTTGACTGAACTGTGTTTGTGGTAAACTGGACTTTGTATTTGGGTGGCCAAAGCCCACAGCGGATATCATCCATCACCATACCGAGATCATCACCATCGCTGGATCCCCGCGCCCGGAGTAAGTCACTCATCTATTTGCCAAAACATTCTATGGTAGCATGTCACTATTTGAAGTACCTATATTGAAGCACATCCCTTGGGCATCGTTCAAATAGCGGTCGAGGGCGCACAATCTGCCACGCAATCAGCTTTCATGGGCTCGATCCGGACCGGCTGATTCATCGGCGGAATATCTGCGCGTCTTGTGTCGATGAAACAGATTCCGAAAGCACTATTATTTTATAATAATGACTCAGTTCCTGATTTTTAACTAAACGTCACTTGGTTGTTCAGAGTCTTATTTTGAGAAATCATATTTCTTTTTCTTTTTTCTTTCTTTTTTTATTCAGCCATGGGGTAGCATAATGTAGCCTAAGTGATAACAATTTCGGGCATTAACTGAAATTCCTGTATTGTCTGCTGTTACCGCACTGTACCACCTTACCTTTATTATTTTCAATAACAAAATCTGGCAGTCTTGAATACTTTTGGTTTTTATTTGCTTAAGGATCTCAGTAAAACTGCTGTGGAAGCAGTCTGGACTAACTCATAATGCAACCTCAGTCATGACAGAAACTCTCTTCCTCTTGGAGTAGTGATTCCCTTTTCCTTCCACAGACAGCTTTTTATTCTCGCTTGAACAAAGTTAAACCAGATCCAAGTGTGCAATTGCGCGACCAGATGTATTATCTGTTAGTCACACAGTGTGTTTCCTGCACCTGGAGAATGGTTTCTGCTCTCCTATCTCATATATTGATTTGTGTTTTGCCTGTGGTAAGGGAAGGAGGCAGCTCAGCAGAAATACACTTCCCTCATTGTCCTTGTGTGTGTGTGTGTGTGTGTGTGTGTGTATAGAGCTTTTCAGGCTGGGATTGTTTGCTGGCCAAAGATGCTGTAAACCTTGTTTAACAGAAACTTTAGATCGACAACAAGCCAAACCCCAGCTATAGTGTTTTCTTCCGGCCCTGGCAGTCTTCAGTCTTTCCCCCTAAAGAGAGTCATGAACTTACAGGCAAAACAGAAAAATGGCAGATCATCTAAAGCAACTGATGTGAATGGAAGCTTAGGCAGTGTATTTCTGTATTTAAATACATTTTCCTTACCAAATGTGCAATGTTTGGAGAAAAATGCTAATTCAAAATCAATAATATAATTTTCCATTTTCTACATTAATTTAATATAGGCCTATAATATAAATGTAGCCTATGTTTTAATGTTGCAAAGGGTCCAAATTAAAATGAAATCACTGATGGACACGCAAAATATTCAGGAACATTGCCATTTCACTGTTTATCTGCCAGTAAGGCTATGTTTACACGGAAACGATTCTGAAGAGAAAACGCAAAAGTGGTGTTGCGTTATCACTTTTTATTCTGCGTTTAGATGAGTGGGTAGCAAATCCGCGTGCATATGGTTATGGAAAAGTGTGTGAAATTCAATGTAGTATGCACTCCAGGCAGCTAGGTGGCAATGTCGAGCACTGCCACACAACAACACCAAGTCCGCGAGTTCTGAAGATAGAGAACGGAAGTCTCACGGGGTTGGAACAACATGAGGGTGAGTAATTACTGACAGAATTTTCATTTTGGGGTGAACTTTCCCTTTAACAATTTTAGAACAAATTATAATTTGCATGTTGACGTGATTTGATAATCGATTGTTAGATTTAATCAGCAATTTACTGCAATGCTTTTTTTTCAGTTGGTCATTAGAATAAAAGTGGATATTACTTACTAGTTCAGATGACATTTTTTAGGGTGAAAATTATTATATTGGTCATAGTGCCGTGCCAAGGGTGTTGAGGTATAACTCGCGTAAAGTTGATAATTCCATGAATGACTGCAATTTCAGGTTTTGAACAGAGATGGCGACAAAGAGGAAAAACTGCGGACTGCAGCTTTAAAATATATGTTTAAATTATATGTTAAAAGTAGTGTAGAAAATGTCAATTATATTGAATTTAAATTGAATTTAAATTTTTCTCCAAACTTTGCACATTTTGTATGGAAATGTACAGAATTTAAAATAATTTATATTTTTAAATACAGAAATACGTTTCCATTTTACATATTGCACTGCCATTTTGCATATTACACTTCAAATTGAATATTAATACCCATAAGATTCCATATGTTGTCTGTTGTCACGGGGAAAAAAAAACAAATCTGAATGCTAAATAATAAAAATAAAAAATATTCTTTCATAGTTGGAATATAGCAAGATACTTATCAAGGGAGAAGCAAAATGTCTTCCTTATCTTTTGCTATGTTACTGTAAGTAACAGTTTTCTTCTCTTACACTTGGTAAAATGTAGTTGAATTAGGCAGTTAGGCATTAGTTGAATCATTGATCTAAATTGTGTTCACCTATGCAGATGTTAGTTTTTTTAATTATTATTATTGTCCAGCAGTTACCAGTTTTATTATCTTCACTGCTGTCTCTGGTTATTTGAAAAAAAGTTTGCTGCCTTTTCTTTGATATTTGACTGGAATAACTGTCCAGTCTTCATTTACATACATTTGGCAGATGTTTTTATCCAAAGCTGTGCTTTCAAGCTTTCAAGTTATACATTTGATCAGTTCATGAATTCCCTGGGAATCAAACCCATGATGATCTCTTGGTATTGCTCTTGCCATACTCTACTGTTTGAGCTACAGGAATGTCATTGCCTAGTTTTCCCTTTTTTCAGCATTTTTTGTAAAGAGAATGAAGTTATCATGGTTCTGAAATTTTCAGAATTTGAAATATACCAGTCAGGACCAAGTTAATTCAATTCACCCTAATTCAACTGTCTATGCATTTACATTGAGGTTTTTAGAAAGGCTGTCACTTGCTTTTGGTCCTGTCAAGTGTTTGTTGGATATCTGGAAATGTTATTTTGGCATAATACAGAATGACACTGAATTGCAAACAAAAGCACTTGACGAGGAGTGTTCTAGTGCAAGTCTCTCTTGAGTATTGTTACATAAGATCTATTTGGGGTTTCAGGTTTACTGTTAAAGTGTGTGTGTGTTTGTGGTGGTTCTCTCTGGTAAATCTTAGTCCTGCTGTTCAATCTCTGCTGAGTGATAGAATGACCGTGCAATTTTACATCCGGTCCAGTCTCACTCACAAGGTCGAGCTGAATCTATCCTCTGTCGATTGATTTAAACAGTCAAAGGTTCACATCACATCTGATCTATAGCAAAGTTGTTGTTGTTTTTTTTTTTAAACTGACTGGTGGGGATGATCCAATCAGCATTTTTACAGTCGATACTGACCACCGATTTCTTGTCATCATGATCTGCCTATTGAACAGATTACTTTTTTGGATTCGTTTTTGGACTTTTGATAAAAAGGCTACCATGGTTCCAAATGCCATAACTTTTGATTGCTTTGAGATATCAACACAACATTTGGCCCAGATGCAGTTGACATCATGTCAAGCATGAAAAATAACTAAATAAATAAATACATTTCATTACATTTTCAATGTTGTAATAGTGTAACATAAGAAGACCCAAACATGATCAAAATTTTACTTTCTGTTAAATTAGAGTATAGGCTTAGGCTACTTGCTGAAACTTTTTCTGGTCGTGTTATTAGCCATTACTTTTAAGTATGCCACTTGAAATCATGTGCAATCATTAAAAATGCCTTCAGGTGGTAAGGAGTTAATAGTGTAGTTATTGTTATAGTTATTGTGTACAGCCTTTACACACACCCAAATTTAATTTTGTTTTATATACAACAGCTAACAAATAAAATTAGAAGCACATTGCAATTTTTCACATTGGTCTTAACCAAAAAAAAAACTTTCTAGGAGGTGTCGCCCTGGTCACGGCTCTACACAATGCAGCTGCGCTAATAAACACTGGTTTATTAGGCATTACATGCCATTAATATTAAAATAAAATTCAATTAAAACCAGTCATTCCCTTCAGAAATCCATTCATATTAATTCAATTCATAGATTCATTCCTATAATTTCCCTCAGCAGGTTGTAAAACAGCCTTCCACCCTGTTTCCACACAAAACGAAACCTACGCTGCATGCTGTGTCTCTGTGAGACTGTTGCTAACTTTGCTTAAAGGGTTAGTTCACCCAAAAATGAAAATTAAGTCATTAATTACTCACCCCCATGCTGTACCAACCCCGTAAGACCTTCGTTCATCTTCGGAACACAAATAAAGATATTTTTGATTGAATCTGAGGGCTGGATCACTCTTCCATAGACAGCCTGAGGGACTGCCTCTTGACGGCCCAGAAAGTCATTAAAAGAAAAGGTTTAAATATTCCATGTGCCTACAGTGGCTCAACTATAACTTTATCAAGCGACGAGACTACTTTTTGTGCGAAAAAAAAAACGTAAATAACGACTTTATTCGACTTTCCATTACTTCCTTATGGGCGCATGCGCGAGAACTGAGACGAGACCGTTCTTCTTCTTCGACTACTTTTTGTTACCGGCTGCTCACCGCTTAGGAGTTTTACCGCCCCCTACCGTATAAGATGACGTACTGATATAGCCGGAGGCGCAAAACGTTCTGTTTACAAGCAGTACGTCATCTTATACGGTAGGGGCGGTAAAACTCCTAAGCGGTGAGCAGCCGGTAACAAAAAGTAGTCGAAGAAGAACGGTCTCGTCTCAGTTCTCGCGCATGCGCCCATAAGGAAGTAATGGAAAGTCGAATAAAGTCGTTATTTACGTTTTTTTTTCGCACAAAAAGTAGTCTCGTCGCTTGATAAAGTTATAGTTGAGCCACTGTAGGCACATGGAATATTTAAACCTTTTCTTTTAATGACTTTCTGGGCCGTCAAGAGGCAGTCCCTCAGGCTGTCTATGGAAGAGTGATCCAGCTCTCAGATTCAATCAAAATATCTTTATTTGTGTTCCGAAGATGAACGAAGGTCTTACGGGGTTGGTACAGCATGGGGGTGAGTAATTAATGACTTAATTTTCATTTTTGGGTGAACTAACTCTTTAATGCTGGCAAATGTTTACAGTCAGTCTTTAAACGGGACATATTATGCAAAATTCATTTTACAAGGTGTTTGAACACCGATGTTTGTCTTCAGTGTGTATAAACAACCAGCCTATAATTATAAAAAAATCCACCCAATACCTTTTTTATAATCCCCATAAATAATTAACAATTTCTCCAACTATTACTTTATTAGGTACCCCATGTGGGCACACTTTTGTGTTATTATAGTATGTACCCTATATGCTGTATGTTATATGTTTGCACCATCCGGCCAAAGTAAATTCCTTGTATGTACAAACATTCAGGGCGAATAAACCCATTCTGATTCTGATTCTGAATAAAGCACAGCTCTTGACCAATCAGAATGAAGGATTTGAACTGACCGTTTTATAAACAGAAATAGATTTTTTATAATTCAGATGAGAATAAAGTTGTTAATTACAATTTTAAGGAAAACAAAAATATTGTTCTGAAATATAGCAAATTAATTTTAAATTCATTCAGGTACAATTACCAAACATATCTCAAGGTCTTTTTATTAATTTAATGAATAAACTACAGTAATTATATAAAATATTGTTCATGCAGTAATCTGGTTCTATGCCTTTACTTTATTAATAAAACTTTATTAAGAGAGAGAGAGAGAGAGAGAGAGAGAGAGAGAGAGAGAGAGAGAGAGAGGGAGAGAGAATGCTCCAATAGTAATATGTTAATTACATGAATTACTCAAATGTAGTAATACTAGGTGATACAGCCTGAGAAATGCATAAAAAATGCCTTCTGCATTTTTGTTTTCCTCCTTTGTACTGAACTTGTACCAAGCCTTGATGTCTGACTCTGAACCGAGGTATGAACCGATCCGTGACTTCATAAGAATTCTTTTTTCTTATGAATATGGAAAGTGCTTGTTTTATGCAATATTCCATTATAGGCATAAGTTAAATTCTAACTTTTGATGGAAACATAGCTATCATACTATAAATGTGCGTTGTAGAACATCTTTAGGAAGTTAGGAAGTTGTTCAGACTGCAAACACATCAAAGGATTCTACACACACAAAAACAAATCTGTCGACTAATGGTTGCCGAGTGAGTGGCCAACCAATCTGCCCTCTGCGATTTCTCTCACATTCACATACTGAGATGCTCGCAGGTACACACTCACAAACACATGCACACAGCACCCTCATAATTCACTCCCTCTTCAGCCAAATGAAATGTCTCGCTTGGAATAATTGGATTTGATAAGACCTGATTCAGTTCAGACTTCTGCTCTCAAATTATGGTACTACTGAAAGCATCTGCCAAGGACCGAAGCACAGTATGTGTGTTTGTGCTTGAGTGATGGTGGGTGTTGAAGTGGGAGTTATTAAGTAGAGGCAACAATGCACTGCTCGCTGTTTTATTTGGAAACAAATAAATATAAGCATATATGTAATATCTTAGAATAGTGTGAGCTTAACTTGTTTACAGCACACTGTGAGCTAATCTTTCCATTTGTTAATTTACAGAAAACTGAACCAGTCTTTCTGATAAAATTGTTTACAAAAATGGTGCACTGATCAGTGAATACAGTGCTCTGGGGGGTTTCACTAAAGCTGCTTTTGAAATTAAGATAATTGAAATATCAAATGCAGAGAATTTTCTCTTCCCTGATCGATTTATCAAAAGATTTACAGGACTATTAACTAAAACTAAGCCTAACACAGCAACAACAACAACAATAATACAACTAGCAAACAAACAAACACATTGTAACTTGACATATAATAAACTGAAATATTTTTTTTATTTCAACTAGTTGCTAATGCCAAATCAACATTTCATTTAGTTTAACTTGATGTACTAAAATACTAAAAACAAAATTTGAAATATTAAAATAAAACTGTAGTAGATTCTCATTGAAACTAAAATAACACAGACATTTTTAATAAAAAATATGCAATTGAAGAAATGAATAAAGTATGTTTTTTTTTAACAAACTACTCTTAATCGAAGAAGAATTATAAAATGTATATTTCAGGAAGAAATTAAAAAAATGTCCTTCCACACTTGTAGACATGAGTGTCTTTCTCTTGTTGAACACAAAAGTATTTTTTGCAAAATGTATGTTTCTTATGCATACCATTGAATTCAATGAGGTCCCAAAGACCATTCTATTGTATAGATCAAAACAAATAATTTCATTTTTGTTACACATGATTTTTTCATTTTTATGAAATCTCTCTTTAAGCTTTGATCAAATTACCTGATACTAGCTAGTGTAACTCACAGCAGATTTCATTTTCACAACACGGTTTAGATGAAGCGGATGGTAGTTGTCATGGCAACGGCTTTCCTATACCCTCAATGATGTCATGTTTGATGATGTGTGGATCAATTGATCTTTAGTCTGAAGGCACAGCATCTCTTTTGAAAGGACAGAACCATGTTAATCCTGACTGGGAATGAGTGTTTCTAAAGATAGCGATCTACATGAAATAACAGTGAGCAATACATTTTTTGAAGCATTTATTAATCTTTGTAAGCATTAGTTAGTAAAAATCGAATTTTTCATTTTTCACGTTAGTTTACTGTGCATTAACTAATGTTAACAAATACAACATTTGTATTTTAAAATGTAGTAAATGTTGTATACTTTTGACCAAGATGCTGTATAGTTGTTCACTATGAAAATATTTTTCAAATGTATTTGTTTTCTACACTCTTTGAAGAAAAGGTTCTATATAGAACCTTAAAAGGTTCTATCAGCACTATGTATTTGGAACCCCTAAAAATTTCTATAGAGAACCCTTTTTAAGGCTTCAATAATAAGAACCCTTTAGAGTTCTTTCTAACCAGGAAAAAGGAACCTTTTGGGTTCATTCAATATCATTTGTTTTGTCCTTTCCGGATTAATTATTTCATATTATTGACAAATATCAAGACCCTAAAATGTATTTATGAATGTGCATGTAAATGGTCAAAAATTCAAGATATGGGGGTTAGAAAATGTATATATTTATATCATTTTTTATAGTTAATCAATATCACATGAAGAGTGCCATTTCAGTTTTTCTCCTCCAAAAATCAGCATGATTAAAATGTGATATTAAGTTACTACAACAGTTTAATAAGCAATATTTTAATTACAACTACAAAATATTGCAGAATAATGTAATATATGAATGAATAATAGCCTATAAATAACCTTTGTGCCAAAAGGGTTCTTTCTTGTCATTAACCTTTTTAGCATAAAAGGTTCTTTGGAGTTGAATAAAGAACCCTATGCTTCATAAACACATAGAGGTATGTGATTTGTATGAAAGGGACGCGCACGCGGGGGATGGGGGTATGGTAGAACCGTTTGATTGACACACTTACAGTCCAATGATTGTATGTGGTCTTGGAAATGATTGGCTGGATTTTTTTTAGTTCTGCCCGTTCCACAGATGATTAAACTGCTTAATTTTTATTTCAGTGCTTCTAACTCTGACTGTAAGTGGTTAGGGATAGGATTCCAAGTGATTTAAAAAAAAAAATGGTCACATACCCCACCTTTAACAAATGCAACTAGGGATGCACCGATCCACATTTTTTCACTTCTGATCCGATCCCGATACCTGACTTTGGATATCGGCCGATACCGATACTTTTCCGATACCAGAGCTGTGTTTGCTTTAATATTATTTATCATTATTATTGATTTTATATGATGCTGAAATAAACTCCTCTCTACAGGCAAGGATGATATGTACGTATGTATGTCAATATATATATATATATATTAAACAATAGATAGACAATTAAACAAAGATACACATTATCCAGTCCTACACAGTGCTTTAATTTCAGGAAGGTCTACTAACATTATTCAGGTAGGCCTATGGTCTAAAAAGGATTATAATAAAGTAATCAAAAGTAAAATAGCACTGCAAAGTTTATCATAGATAGATTTATGCTTATTAAAGCTGAAGTAATTATTTCAAGAGCTGAGTGATTTTCTCTTTGCCTTTTGTTGTTTGATTCTCAGTAATGTCGCAATCACATTTATAGCTACTGCCCCTTTAAGAACAAGTTCAGATTTATAGTCTACTGATGCACCATATTTTCTCCCAACTATTTCCATAACTACGTTCATTTTAGACATAAATGGTGGTTTAAGTGTTATTCTTCAAGCCGGTCGGTTTGACATTTTTCTTGTGCAGGCTACATTTGATCGTTTAGACGCGCATATGAAGCCCAGAGTATAACTTGCTTGTCTTGTTGCGGTCTGTTTCGGAGCGCGCACTGCATTGGGAACAGCATCTCTTGCGCAAATTTTGTGCTTTTAATAGCTCTTTTTATTATTAAAAGCGTCCCGCAATTTAGCAACAGCAGAGACTGCATTTTACAACAATCACAGATCGTGCTGATTCTGTCTTAAAGTTTGAGTTTTAGGGAGAAATGACAGAGCACCGCCGCGATGGGAAGGAAGTTGGCTAGACAGAATGCGGCTATTGTTTTTTTTTGTTTTTTTATCTCAATATATTCTTTAATCTTTGGAAATCAGACTAATATCACAGATCTAAAGTGTAACCAGGCTACGTTTCCTCTGTCGTCACTCATTAGGGCTGTCGTGTTGTGCTTGCTGTGGCACCGCGTGAGAGATCTCTCTCTTTCTCTTCTGGACTGCGAATTGCAAACATGCATCACAGACAAATAGTTTAATTTATACGGCTTTGCAAACATTGCATTTTGCGGTCTTGCTCTGCTGCGGTGTTTCCAGTGTGAAGTATTTCCACCATAGGATTTCCACACAGTTAACATGTTGGTAGCTCAATGCTATGCTAGCTGGCTGCAAACTGCGGAATGGATTTCCTGAGCGGGGGTCTGTGTGTCTCATTGAGCCCTATTTTTTACAGTCTATGATTGAGCTGCACCTCCGTTCAGGGTATCCATTCCACAGTTTGCAGCCAGCTAGCAGACTAACAGGCCCGGCGGGAATCACTTTTGGAGTCATTTCAGCAGACAACGTTAAAGCGCAGACATGGCTCATAAATATTGGATTTCTCCGCAGGTTGGATCGGAGAAATCCGATACGTGAATTACGCTGGTATCGGTCCCGATACCGATACTGGATCGGATCGGCCCCAACCCTAAATTCAACCTTATTTTTTATTAAAATCATATTAGAACAAGCTAATTGTGAGCCAAAGTCAAGAATGGTGAATATTAATATGCTAATAGCTGTCAGAGCAAATTTACACTCCTAATACAAATGGAAGCTAGCCTGACTTCATCATACTCATATTCAAGAAAGAATATGAGTCTGAAACCGCTCTATTAGGCTTTGATTATGAGGCGTGTCGTAACCGAACCAGGAAAAAAAAAAACCTCTGCACTCAATTGGATAGTCGGTGGACCTACCAACCAATCAGAGCAACGCGTAAGTCAACTCCTTTGCATAGCGCAGTTTTCAAATACAGAACGTAGCCTACTTTATTTACTTTAGAAGTTAAATAATGAGTGTTACTTCTTTTACTTACTTCTCCATGAGTGCCACCAAAGGAGAAACCACAACGACCACAGGCTTTTCATTACGTCCCATCTTCTTAACGACAGTCAGAGCCAGCTGATAAGTTACACTTTTCCCGAATCATGTAGGAAGGACGCCAAAAATATCTTTCTGATCGACAAATGCCTTGATTGCAGTTCTCTGTTTGTCTATTAAAAGGAATGCGCTGTCTATTTTTTTTTTTTTTAAAAAGACGCGACAGCGGAATCTATACATCTCAATTCTCCAGCTGCAGTCATCTTTGACAAGCGCACTTTGATGACGTGAGGATTACGTTACTGAAGACCAGTAACGGGCTGGCATCCAGGCTAAAACCTAACAGTCTTAAAGGGACTCTGTGTAGATTTTTAGGTATTTTATTATCTGAAATCAATATTTTTATTCATAAATATGTCCTCAATGGTGTACAAATACCTCTGCAAATTATCTGACTTATCCTCGTAAATGAAGAATTTATTATCTTTATGTACATGGGACGGGTAGGTTCACGGAGGCTTCCATGTCCGTTCCGCCATCTTGAAAACTATAATAGCAGAGAGGGTCAAAAAGTACCACAAGCCAAACGCGTTTCCACAACGCGTTTTCGTTCAGACTCAGAGCCATCGTCACGTCACATTGAGAGGCGCATTCCCTGCAAGTTTAAACGGCTGCATTGCACTCCTATGATTGCTGATTGCTCTTTTGCTCTATTATTTGTAATTGCGGACCATATGCCGAGTCACAGGAGAATGCATCCTCCTCGCAAAAAAAGGCCAGACTTGAACGAAAAAGGAAACGTGACCGGAGATTGCAAAAAACAAGACCATTCATTTTTCCGTCATAAAATTAATCGGATATGGTTCGATTTTCTGCGTTTTTCGCATCCAGAGCCAGCATTTTGAGAGGTCTTTTGACAATTCAGGGCCGGGGGAGCTCGTCCTCAAATCATTGCACATATGCGCCGTGCTTTCAGTTTCGGTTTTCAATTCGATCAAGTGTTTATGTTCTCTTCTCTATATTGGATTATGAAATTAATAAACCTCCCCTTTCAATCAGATTGAAATTTAGGATCGAATAAAGTGTGATTGAGCAGCCTATTCGATAACTAATGTATTATTTGGGCACAATATACACAATACATACACAATAACAGCCTAGCTGTTCTGTCTGCCCAGCGCTTCCACAGGGCCGCGCGCGGGTGTGTGTGTGTTTGTGTGTGTCCATACCTGGTCCATACCAGACACACTGCCAGTCTCCGTTCAGAATCGATTGGTTCACGGAAATTGGTGGTCTTGTTTTTAATATGTGGCTCCAGAATCGCTAGCAAAGCATCAAACTGTCCCGCTGACATTCTGAGGTAAATTTTGAATCGCTCAGGATAAATTCGCAACTTCTTGATAATGAACTCCTTCCTCTCGGCGCAATTTCAGGATTGGATGGATATTTTCTATTTCTTCTCTTTTCAATAAGAGAGAGGGCAAAAATCATCCTCACTGCTTGACGAATCCATTTGGTATTTTTGCGTTTTTTCCCGCAAAGTTTAATAAATACGCAACGGACTCGGTGTGCAAGGTTTCTATGCGTGACGAATTTTTAGGCTGACGTACAGGAAAATACGCATACGAATATTTCGTGCTCAGTGTGCAATGGCCTTAAATATCGGGATAGCGTTTTCAACCGTGGAAATAGCTAATGCAGCAGAAAGATTTCAGAAGAGACGCTGAAGTTGCCTGCTTTCTCCTCGACAGGTTAGTCAATGTTACAGTCTGACTTAATTTTTTTGTCATTGCTTGGTTGTGTACTTTATTATATAGACAGTATAACATTTATAGGTAAAAAAGTTAAACAAGGTCTTTGATGAATAGCAGCTATTGACTACTTTACTCGCAGCTATTGTGAAGGAAGGTGCTAAAAACAAGGTTTGTAAGTTAATTCTTTATAACCTATAAATTCAGTAAGAATATAGAGATAATGATTGTAAGAAAATATTGAAGAAAATATTGCTCTCTGTAAGATTTTCTATAGCTTTCTTTTTATATATAAATGATCAATTAGCTAAAATTGTGATTTTGCTATGTGGATAAGATTGTACAGAGAATTAAAATGAATTTATACAGCTAGACACATAAATTGTACACATAAGTTAACACATAAGTTGCTGTTTTTTTTTAAATTACAAACCTGTTCACCCGGAGGAAAAACTCGATGAAGTGTTACTACAAGACATCCTGTCATAGCATTTTTGGTACATAACGGCAACCGTAGATGCAATACGCACTTGAAAAAGCGAGGCGCTGGAGAGCAACATTCGTTTGAATGCAAAATACTATTTAACCACTAGATGGGGGTATTTCCTACACAGAGTCCCTTTAAGCAAAATCCTTGAAAAAGTTGTTGCTTCACAATTACGATCTTATTTGGATATGAACGGTATTTTTGAACCTTTTCAGTCAGGTTTTCGCCCATCTCACAGCACTGAAACTGCTCTTCTGCGTGTGGTTAACGACATTCTCTCATCAATGGATTCAGGGTTAATAAACATCTTGATGCTTCTTGACCTAAGCGCTGCTTTCGACACGGTATGCCATGAACTGCTTATTTCTCGGCTTTCTGATATTGGTGTCACTGGTTCCGCTCTTTCCTGGCTTATTTCCTACATCACTGACAGAAAGTATTATATCACCATACAAGGTCATAATTCTGCAACCAATTTACTTACACGGGGCGTTCCTCAAGGTTCGGTTCTTGGTCCACTTTTGTTCATAATCTATATACACCCACTTGGTAACATCATACGCAGGCATGGACTTCAATTCCATTGCTATGCTGATGACATTCAAATTTACCTCACCACCAGCTCCGATAGACCATCCCTGCCTGACTCACTCACTGCATGCATCAGGGACATCAAGCATTGGATGTCCCTTAACTTCCTCAAATTAAATGATAATAAAACTGAGATATTAGTGATTGGCTCTCCAGCCTCAGTCAAACGGATGGACCAGTCCTTCTATATTGATGGTGTCCATATTAAGCCCTCATCACTGACTCGTAACCTTGGTGTCTTATTTGACTCAACTCTATCTTTTGGCTCTCATATTTCTTCCATTGTGAAAAACTCTTTCTTTCATCTTCGAAATATTGCTCGTCTAAGACCATCTCTCACTTCGCCTGACGCCGAACTCTTAATTCATGCACTAATCACATCACGTCTGGACTATTGCAATGCTTTATTTATTGGGCTTCCCAAAAAACTTATTGCTAGACTACAGCACGTCCAAAACTCAGCAGCAAGAGTTCTCACCTCCACCAGGCGTTCTGCTCACATTACTCCGGTGCTTCATGACCTTCACTGGTTACCCGTTGCATCTCGTATCCACTTTAAGGTATTGCTTTTAACATATAAGGCATTAAACGGTCTTGCACCCCCATATTTGTCTGATCTACTGTTCACCTACCGTCCTGCACGCTCTCTCAGATCAACTGAACTTGGTTTATTGTCCATCCCCCGCTATCGATTATCTACAGTAGGTGGAAGGTCATTTAGTGTAAATGCGCCAACATTATGGAATTCACTGCCCCTTTCACTTCAAAATATTTCATCAATGACTGCTTTCAAGACACAGCTAAAAACATATCTATTCAACATGTACTTCGTTTAAATGTGACTATTTTGTATCCTCTGTGACTGTTAGCTGTGTGTCAGTGTTTAAATGTATTGTTCATGTACCATGTAAAGCGACCTTGAGCTTTGGAAAGGCGCTATATAAATAAAACTTCTTCTTCTTCTTCTTCTTCTTCTTCTTCTTCTTCTAAATGGAAGCCTTTGATGGACAGTGAAACTATAAAAGTAAACTCATGCAAAAATGAACTAGAAGATTATGAAGATTATGTAGGTGTGTCATCCTCTACTGTAAGTGTTTGTAGATTAAAACAATAAATGTGTAATACTGCTCTGACAAATACTCTCTAAACTGTCTAACCTATAAAGCAGTATGACATCTCACTCTCTGATATCTAAGCACGAACCCTGAGCTGTGTGAAACTGACAGCCTACAATCCATCTGACCAAACGGCACATGACTCCCACTCAAACTACATTAACCACAATCCCCTGTGTGGATTGAGTCAGAGAGAGAGAGCCATCAGGACACACAGTAGTGTCCTCTACAGGATCTGGCCTGAAATCATTCAGATTTTACACTTCATATTGGCAGAATTACTCTGAAACACAAAAACAGTTGGAGATGCATCATGCATGTCATAAGAAAGCCAACATACTCTTCTTTCCTTTAAAGTCACCATCAAATCATCCATAACTATGTTTTCAGTGGTGTATAAAGAACTTACTTAATAAGCGATAATGTATTTATTACCTTAAATGAGACATTTATATCTACATTTAAACATTCAACTTCAGAAGCCAAAATATTTCCACACCTCAGCTTTTAACGAAGAGGGTGTTTGGATTTGGCGCTCAGTCATCTCGTCTGTTATGGGCACTCCACAGACGGTCCGGCCACTGCACTTCCGCGCTTCAGAGTTCCGTCTTTCGGGTTCCGTCAATATTACGTTATTATATGATGTGAATCGATTCAGAATCGTCCACCTCCGCAACGCGATTTTTTTCCCGACCCCTAGTGAGTAGTGACTTTTCCCTTGTCAATGGTGTAAAATATGTATTGTTGGATTGTTTCTTAGTTTATCTCCCTCGCTGTGTTATGGCTTTGCTATGTGGGGATAAATGTGCTGGTTACGTTCGTAAAACAACTGATTAGTACTCTTGTCATTGACCGTAATACAGTATGTTACAGGAATCACCAACCCGTCGATCGGAATTGACAATTCGATCTTGGAAGCATTTTAAGTCGATCCCGAATAAAGCCTATTGTGTGTTGTCTAGGGGATGCAGACCTGTGGGCTCATGCGGACGTGTCGAGTTTAAACAAGGATTTACGCTTTAACCAGCTCAGCCACTATAACAGCTCATATTAGCCAGCTAAACGTTTACTACCCTGTTGCATAGTTTCATGTGGTTCTTCTCCCTCACTGTATAATGGGTTTGCTATGTGGGGAGAAATGAGCTGGTTACGTTTGTGAGACTATCCGCTTATTACTATTATTATATAATATATGTGATGCGATGTGGGAAAACCGGCCGGATGTCTCGCTGCTACGTTTTCAGTAAAGTCTAAATATAGATTAAATGTCAGTTTTTTTTGTCAAAATTGGGTTTTTATTATTATTATTATATAACTTCTTGTTTATCATCTCTGAATATAACTTGGGAAAATTCCTTAGTTTAGTGCAGAAAAAATAGCAATTTATAATGTCCAGCTGAAAAGACTGTGTGTCTCTTTAACAACAAGCACACAGGCGGAGCGGAGGGGGAAACACAAATCTCCCGTTTAGCTCTCCTTCTCTTAACACTACAAAGACAGTTCAGCTATCAAAATAAACCACATAACAGAATAAAATCCAGTCCTGGTTGAACTACAACGGCATGCAAGTTTTTATTTATTTATTTTTATCCAGCGTTATCGTGTGGTATGATGAGGAGCACAAGAGAACAGGGTTTGAAGCTGCTCGTCTAAAAGACCTTGCTCGCCTCTCAATCGTCCAATTTCAAAACGGTTTTCACAGGATGAATTTTGAGTTCGTAAGCTTTCGAATATGATTACTAAAATATGTGATATGAAAAAAAAGGCAATAAATAAGGGAGCGCCAGGATGTGACCGTTATTTTAAACCTGTTTTTCTCAAAATTCTGTTTTTGAAAATCATAGCGATCAGCCGACTTCAGATAACCATAACTTTTGTTATAGACAACCGATAAAATAAATATAAACAGATTTGGAAAGGGCTTGAACCCAGCTTTAATATGGTATCAAAACCTGTAATATGTCAAATTTCATCATGTGGTGGGTTTTCCCAGATCGCATCACATATTAATAGGACCGTTGATCCTCTCCTGACTATGGCTTTGTAAACTTTATCCATGATGTAGTTTATAATGGACTGTGGTACAGAAACAGTGACAATGTTACACACTCTTGGCTTACTCTGGCTATTCTCTGCTGTCTCAGACGACGATATGTTTGTCCCGTTTTAGCCACCGTAGCTTCTTCGAAAGGGAGGGGTGAGCAGTGGGCTGAGCCTTTAGTGCAAACTCGCAACCGAACCGCTAGATGTCACTAAAAATCACACACTGCACCTTTAAGTTGGTTATTAACTCTTTCCCCGCCAAACACGGAATTTTCCGTGTTTAATGAAAAAACGCATCTGCGCCAAACACGGAATTTTCCGGGTATCCGTGTTTTAGGTGGTATACGGTAAGGAAGACCCGCGCGCATGTCCTGAATGATTGCGCAACTCTTTGATCAGAGAAACAGATTGCAATCGTCTCAAACAGTGGAGTAGTGAGAATGTATCAGACAGACAATGCAGAGGTATATGGCTGAAGTACTGGAGGTTAATGGACTCGGAGTCCGATCACTCTTTATTTGATAATTCTGAATCTGATCGGGACGAAGTAGTCAGTGAGAGAGATGCACATGTTCATGCTAGCCATGGACGTGCCGCAGATAGATCGTATAATATTATGACACTATAGTATGTGTGTGTGCAGGCATTTATGTGTGGCTGTCTAAATATAAAGGTGTAATTGTCAAATTATTTCTCTCTTTGTGCACATTTACCACATTGTAGGGATGGGACGATAACCGGTTTCACTATAAACCGTGATAAAATGTACTGACGGTTAGTATTATCGTTTAAAATTTAATTATCATTAAAACCGTGTTTGATTATCGCGATTTTAATAACTCACTGAATCCTGTCGGCCAGTCTGACGCAGGCGCGCAGCACGCAATATTTTTTTAAATTACTATTCGAGAAGGAATGGTGGAAGGCAGTGACCGTGCTCAGGAGATTTTACAACCTTTTAAGAGGACCAAATCTGAGGTGTGGTCATATTTTGGGTTTTACAAAAGTCCTGAGGGAAACTTGATCGAGGATGGTCACCCTGTCTGCCGAACAAAAAGTCACTGCAATAGAAACACTTCAAATCTGCCGAGTCGTCTTGTGTGATCATCACCCGAACGCAAGGCAAGTTAACTTTGACCTCAATACCAAAACTACGTCTGGGAAACAATTGGGCACGAAATGTTGTTTTGAGTTGAAACATTTTATGTCACTCACTTGAAATAGACGTGAAGCTTCCGCGAAGAAAAGTTCGTAGCAAGTGGATTTGAGCCAAAGACGAACGAACAACTTCAAACAAGACTATTATTAAGAGTGATATTTTAAGGGATAGTAAAGTAAAGATGCATCACGTATTAAACCGATTTTATTTTTAACAAATAATTACGGGGACATATTGAATTGATAATGAGATTAGCTAATGTTTTAAATCTTACCTGTTTATGAATTCATTTTGTAAAACAATCGTCCAGACAAGATATATCACACCAATATTATCAAACTCTGTAAACAATAAATCAACTCTGATTTCATTTTTGCAATACAATCAAAAACCGGAGACGCAAGACGGCAAGTTGTATTTGAATGAAACAAGAGCGCGTGTCCGTTGTGATATGGATGTGCGCTGTGTAATAATGCGTTGCTATTGACGACGGGCATTATAAAGAAGCAAATCTTGCCTAAAAAACTGCATAGAGAGGCTTGTTTTATTAGGTTTTTTTTTGTTGATTTTCAATTATAAAACTTGTTGAAATGTTTTCAGTGTGAGCATCAGTTCTTTTTGAGCACTTTCATACATTTTTAACAAAACCGTGATAATATTGATAATCACGATTATTTTGGACACTATAATCGTGATATGAAATTTTCATACCGTCCCATCCCTACCACATTGTAATATGTATTTGTGTGTGTGTGCGTGCGTGTGTGTGTTTGTGTGTGTGTGTGTGTGTCTAGGCCTGTTTATTGTAATTCCAATTATTCATTATTCACAGGTAGAACACAGAGAGGCAGAAGTTTTATTGCAAAAGTTACATTTCCCTTACATCCTGGGAAATTTGATATATTTTACATTTATTTTATGTTTTTAATTTATTTTGGAAAGTTTTATATATGAAGGAAACAACATCTGAATGTATTCTGCTTTTAAATGCACTTGTTTGATAAAAATACCTTTTTCTCAGTTTTTTGTCCAAAATGTTGTGTTTTTGACAAAACCTACCTCTGTTCAAGAGGCAATAAAAAAAGAACAGATGAAGATAAAATAAAAACGTTTTTTTTTTGCCTAAAAGCAGAGGCTCAGAATCTGAGCCAAATCTGAGGCTTTTAAAAAAAAAGCCTCAGATCTTTATTTTTATATATATCATCTTCATATATTCATGGAAGAAAATATTCAGCGGGGCATTCAAATTTAGCGAAAATCGTCAAAAACCCTGGCGGTGGCTGGCAACTTTTTTTTAAAACGCTGGCGGGGAAAGAGTTAAAGGGCACCTATTATGCCCCTTTTTACAAGATGTAATATTGGTCTCTGGTGTCCTCAGAATGTATTTGTGAAGTTTCAGCTCAAAATACCCCACAGTTAATTTATTATAACCATTTGAAAATGTCATTTTGGGGCCTGCTTAAAAATGAGCGGTTTCAGGGGGTATTCCACCTTAAATGCAAATGAGCTGCATATCCCCGCCCTGCCATTGGATGAGGGCGTAACTTGATACCTATGGCAGGCAGTCGGTACTGAGAGAGTGAAGAGACGCGCCGTATTGAATGTCATTCAGAGTACGTTTGAATCGGATTATTTAAATAGTATGAAGAGACTCCGGCAGAATAAACAAATGAGAATGGACCAGTACGTCTCGGTATGGTTATTTGATACTTTTATGTACTTTAGAGTTGTAATCGCGTCCCATTTGAAATGATGGATGTCCAACACACACACACAGACACTAGCGCAATTTTTTGAAACTACATATACATTCTGTGATAAAGTTTGCAACGTACGAGCGAAATTACATTTATGCGAGGGACCTGTGGCGTCATGTTTAGCTACTTGTCATAGGTGCTTCTGTGGCAAATGTGAGAAGATGGCTAACTTACAGAACACCAACATATATGCAGTTTTTAATACAATATCTTTAAAAATATATATATTTATAAACGTGTGGTTACACGCTATACAAACAAGGTTTTAAATTATATACACAGACATCCTATGACGGCAATAACTTTAGACGCATTTGTTATTGAATTGGCTGACATTGACTGAAAAGACTATTTGCTCAAAAATCATAAAATACACGTACTGTTACTGGAGGTGACGGTGGATCGCAAACAGTAGACGACAATCCACACTTGAGGATTAACTTTTAAGCCACAACAACAGGATTAACCCACGAGTCCACGACAGAACATAAATTTACGTTTCCAAGAGACATTACCGGCTGTCGTCGTTGAAACAATGAAGGATGGTGTGTACAGATCACCGAGGGCGGGGTCTAGGCCACAGCCACACTGTCAATCAACCCCCTGTCTCCCGTTCTACGTCACAAAGACCTGGATCTCAGAACAGCTCGTTCTGAGGCAGTGCATATGATTTATTGAGATTGTAAAAAAACTACTGGATGGATTTTTATCATTCTAGGGTGGTTTTGCTCACACACTGGCAACACACATTTATGTTCAAACACCATGTAAAAGTGAATTTTCCATAATAGGTGCCCTTTAAAACTAAATGAATCTCTCAGTCATATAAACAACTCATTAGCAAATGTTGTGTGCAGCCAGAGTTTGGCAAACATTTTAATTTTAAGAATTAGTTCCCAATGCCTATTTCATTACTATTTGCGGTTTCTGCCTAGAAGAAGTTTAACTTTATATGCCGTGGGCAGGTGTAATTGGCTGAAGACACAATATGTACCATCAGATAAAATGCAGCAGCATCCTAATGAGGAAAAAAATCAATCATAAAATTGACTTCTGTATGCGGGAGTGTGTAGGAGTTTGTGTGAGAATACAGCAAAACTCTGCAACAGCCTCCAAAATATCTGCTGACAGTGTGGAGGAGGGACAGAGAGAGAAAGAGATTGAGAAATGAACAGAAGATGAGGGCCCAGACTGGAGAAATACCAGAGATGAGTGAAAATAGACAATGAAGAATTTTTTCTTTCTTTGTCTTTGTCTGAACGTTTAAAAGATTATGACTATCTGGAATAAAATGCTTGCACACTATAGCACAGTAGTTACTGCATACTGCCTTCAATAAAAAATAAATAAAAAAGTGAATGTATGTAATATATTAGTAATAATAATAATAACAATATTGACAATCATTTATAGTAAACTAAAATGTAATTTCTATTTTGTGCATTTAAAATATAACTTTAAATTTAATAATGAATAATTGTACACTACAGGTAAATGTATAATCAAGTACTTTACATTAGTCACAATATGTTAAAGGGTTAGTTCACCCAAAAATGAAAATTCTGTCAGTATTTACTCACCCTCATGTTGTTCCAACCCCGTAAGACCTTCGTTCATCTTCGGAACACAAATTAAGATATTTAAGATATTAAGATCGCTCCTGCATACAGTCCATAGGCTTCTTGAGGGACAGGCTCTTGCTGTCTCCGAAAAGTAATTAAAGACATCGTTAAAATAGTCCAAGTGACTACAGGGGCTCAATCTTAAGTTTATCAAACGACGAGAACACTTTTGTGCGCAAAAAAACAACAAAAATAACGACTTTATTTCAACTATTCACTTCCTTCTCCATGAGCCTGTAAGTCAGTTAACGTAGTGTGATTGCGTAGAGCTACGTCACACGTAGGCTCACTATTGGCCGACGCTGGTCATGTGTGTGTGATGCGTGTGACGTACAATAACAGAAGCTTATGCTATTAAACTAGTAACCTGACTCGCGCAGAGGGAGAAATAAACGAATAGTTGAAATAAAGTCATTATTTTTGTTGTTTTTTTGCGCACAAAAGTGTTCTCGTCGTTTGATAAACTTAAGATTGAGCCCCTGTAGTCACTTGGACTATTTTAACGATGTCTTTAATGACTTTTCGAGGACAGCAAGAGCCAGTCCCTCAAGAAGCCTATGGACTGTATGCAGGAGCGATCTTAATATCTTAAATATCTTAATTTGTGTTCCGATGATGAACGAAGGTCTTACGGGGTTGGAACAACATGAGGGTGAGTAAATACTGACAGAATTTTCATTTTTGGGTGAACTAACCCTTTAAGTGTGTTTAGTTTTCATGGACTTTTCAGTTTTGTTTGTTGTCATGTGTCTTCTTTGCTCAGATTCCCGCCACTCACTTGTCTCCTATGTGTCAGCTGTGTGTGATCAATTATCCTTGTTTGTGTTTGTTCTCTAAGTTGTTCCCTCACCTGTACTCCTGATCTGGTATTGTTGAGGTCACTAAACGAAGCACAATTTTGGTCACATGAGATGTCAGTGCCTGTACCATCATTTAATGATAAAAATCCATCCAGTGGTTTTGTTTTTATCTCCTTTTATGTTTTCCCCTGCCTCAAATCGAGCCTTTCGACCGTTTGACTGTGACGTCACACGGTCGCACGCCCCTCCCGAGGTTGTTGATTGACAGCAGTGTTTCAACACAGACCCACCTTGAGCGAGCTGTCATCATAGACTAAAGTCCGTCATTGTTGATACACTGGAGCAGAATGGTGTCTAAGCGACTGTGTTGTTCTGTTCTTGGGTGCAATAACAAAAACACAGAAATCATTCTGATGTACCTAAATTTGAACCGCTGAAGACGCAGTGGCTGAGTTTTATTTTCGAAGGGAATATTCCCCACGATCAACGTCAATACTTTCTTGTTTGCGCGAATCATTTCTGACCAGACTGCTCTATAAACGAGGATCCGTATAAAGCTGGTTTTGCTAAGAAGCTGCTGCTAAAAAAATAATGTCACAACATTAGTTGTAACGTCAATCTGTCAATGAACTAACGTATACTTCAGTAAACACAGCATTCGCATCTCACTACTCTGCCAGTGCATACAAAGATAGATCAAAGTAACATTACGTTAACTGACCATTCAGAAACGTCCTCAAGCCTTAAAGTCCCCGTGAACCGGAAGTTGCAAACGATTTTTCTCCAGTGCTGTGACGTATTTCCAAGTGAAACGGAATATTGAACAGAGGGCAGGGTTTTACTCTAGCGCTCCTCCTCTCCATCTCTCGCTCATAGCAAACTAACGGTTTGAGGGGAGTGGTTAAGCGTTTCCCCACCCAAACTGTGAAACCTACGTCATCAGAAAAAGAAACCGTTCCAGACCGGAAGTAACTTTTCAGATTTTGATTAAAGATTACTAAGGTAAAACATTTTTTTAATATATATTCACTTGCACGGATTAATTGTTCACCACAAGACTAGTAATATGCGCTAACAAAGTAAATAGGTTCAATTTTGATTTCACGGGGACTTTAATTGTCTAACTTCTTTACAGCCGTCATCTTGTTCTGGTGAACATGTTACTCCAGTTCAAACTGATACAGTTTCACAGATCTGTCCTCAGAGACTCCCGCTGTCATTCTCTCTCCAAAACCTTCAACTGTTGTCAAGGCAACACTCCACATGCGTTCACGCCAGCAGAACAGAGGGGCGGGGTTTATTATTTAAAGGCATATGCACTGAAACGGAGTGCTGAAAACAAGAGCTGATTTTGACCAGGTAAAATGGTGTTTTCTGAAAATACTAATGTGAATTTTTAATAAAAGCATATTACAAAGTTTTCATTTAGACCCTAAACATTCATATTAACTTGTACAAAAATGGCATTATATGACCCCTTTAAAATTGATGTTAAGAAGAAAACAGGATTACAAATCATCTTGATGGAACGCTTCAAAAGTGTACTACTTTAAAGAAAATATAATTAAAACATTATGATTTAAAAATGTATGATGAAAGCTTTTAATTTGACTATCACAAAGTGCACTTTTAAAAGTAATAAACATCATGAAATTATACTCTCTTTAAAGGGAGTTTTTTTACCCAAAAATGAAAATCATTTACCCACCCTCAAGTTGTTCCAAACCTGTGTTGATTTCTTTCTTCTGTTTAACACAAAAGAATACATTTTTGAGTCGGTAACCAAACAGTTGATGGGCCCAGAGTATTTCCATGAGTGAGTAGATTAAATGATGACAGAATTTTCATTTTTGGGTGAACTATCCCTTTGAAGCGCACTTAAATGGTATTTTATTTCATTAAAGAGTAACTAAACACTTAACCAACTTTTTTTAGTTAATGATCTGTAAGAATGGATCTTTATTAATACCAGTCATTGACTCAAGTAACTTTTTTGGCATTTGTTTGTAAAGTGTTCTATTTCTACAATATATGGTGTAAAAAGTCTTAGTGCTGCCCTCTTCAGGTTGAACGGTGGCTACTGCAGTTGAATTTTCCTATTGGATGTTTGTGGCGGTACACAGCGGTTGTTGGTGACGTAGGCAAGTTCCATACAAAGAGATGCGTCTCAGGTGCACGCCCCCCTCCTATTTTCCAGGATTTTTCAAATATTGCCAGTGGGTGGAGTCAGGCTCTGACCAGGGGTTTAGTTACCCTTTAATATTATATTATCTGCAAATGTAATTTTAAATTATACTTTTTAGATTTTAACTTCACATTCAATACAATTAAGCAAACTTTTTTGTTAAGCAGCTATTCTGTGTAATTACTCCACACATATTCACTGGCACTTCTCTTTGTATTTTGAACAATCTTTCTCTCTCCCATACACATCGAGCATCTGTCTTGTTCTCCCAGAGGCGGTGATATTTTCAGTGTTAATGAAGTAAAAGCTTTCTCTTCAAATATGCTGTATCTCTCTCTGTCTCATGGGCAGAAATGGCTTGATGAATTTGAGCCATTTATACTTCACAAAATAACACAAGACATAAGTAATGACATTCATAAAACAACCGCAGCTAAGGATATATGAGAAGTTTATTTATTTATGCTTTCCTTATGAAACCCAGTTGCCACAATTTACTTTTCTGAAAAAGGAAATGTGGAAAATAAAGAAGACATCTGTTCGATGACTCATCAGAAGCAGAGCTTTGAATGAGTCAATGCGATCTAAGCTAGGTTTTTCTGACAACGTAACTGATGTTTGCCTTGAGAAAAAAAAAAAGGAGAAGAGTGCTTAATTAGGCTATATATTAAATGTGCACTTGTGTACAAATATTAAAAGTATGTTTTTTGAAGAAAAAAACTAGATAAGATTAGATATCCATGAAATAAAAGGCAACTTAAGTGTACACAAAGATAGTAATATTTAAAGACTTAATTCTTAATAAATACTTAATTCTTAACACACTTAAGTGCACTTTGTAATAATCCCAAATAATATGTAAAATATATTCCAATCTTAATTGGCAACTCTTGTCGGGTGATATGATATCACATGTGGGCCCATAAGGGCACCCAGAGAAGACATCATGAGATTTGTCTTAGAGAAGCCATTTTTGTGTAAATCTGAGTGTGTAAACATTCTGTTTGTTTGTAGCTAGGAGTAAAAAATATAGCAAAGCAATCAGGAAGTGTGTGCCGCCATATCAAAGCTGGTTGCCCTCATCGTGACCAATTTACAGTGAGCAAGCTCCGCTCCCACTTGCCATTTTTCTTTTTTTAAATGGCTTTCTCTGGCATTACCTGCTTGGTCCTTAGCTTTCATGCCATACCCGGAAGCATGCTTGGAGGGTTCTTCCGATCTGGCAAAGAGCATGTTATTGGCCCGGTGATGGGAGTCGAGGCATATGTGCTGAGTGAGTCTGCTTCCTCCCTTACCCCTACATATGAGGAGCTGATCAACGTAATGATCTGTGACTGCGCACACACTTAAACCAAAACATAACATAAATGTCCAGGCCTGGTCCTCTCTCATCCTTCACTGGCGTCGCTCCTCCTTTTATGCTTCCAAAGCTCTTCCTTGAGAGATTCGAGTAGTGCTGGTGATGCTCCTTATCAATCACGCCATCGTCCTCGCACCATTCTCTCAATGCTCTCGATTCCACCCTGCTTGCAACAAACTTTTATTTATTACACTGATCTAAATATGGACACTTGAACTAGGGCTGGGCGATATGGCCAAAAAATCATATCTCGATATTTTTTGGTCAAATGGCGATATACGATATATATCTCGGTACTTTCTACGTTTTTTATTTAGATAAAAAAAAAACTTTATATTTAATATATATATATATATATATATATATATATATATATATTCACATTCGGCCCAATGATATCCTACAAACAATGTTGATATTGAAGGATATGGAAACAAATATAATATAGGCTATGCAATATATTATGTGCAAAAAGCTTTTGTTTTTATATTGACTAAAAGCTAAACTAAAAATGAAAATAAAAACAAAAACAAACGCACAAACTAATTATATTAGCCTGCATTTGATTACCCCATTATAATCACTTTCACTTTCATTAAAAATATATACTTGTAGGTTTAAAATTCCACATATGGCACATTTATTTTCTCCAACAACAAATATTTTAGCAATATGTTTATTTTAGTCAGAATTATTGCGTACTACGTAGTACTATTCACGCGCATGCGCGCGCCGGCGCTCGTTCAAGGAAGCATGAATTTTAGCGGAGATTCACTTGCAGAAGCTCGTCCTCTTCTGACATGGACATATTTGTTGTGAAGTGGACATATTTGCTTTACTTTCTAACATTTACAGATGGAGAATATACCTGTGAAATGTAAGTTGAGCACTGAGGAAAGCACCACATCTCAAACGCATTAAACAGCGCAAGTATATCTGTCAGTCAGCAACAGTGTCTGTCAGAGCATTTGACAGGGCGGCAAGCTGCCTTAAACTTGTTAACTATATCGAAGTGATTTTGACGCAATTAATATAAGCTTGTGTCATGTTTAGGACAAATTGTACTACGTAGCCTAGCTACTTTCACTGCAGCAGCTCACACTGCAACCTCCGCTATTTTTCAGATGTGCTCATATCAAACTACTGTATCGATATAAACGGTATTGCCTCATTCCATATCGTTTCAAAAAATATAATGATACATCGTAGATACTCGATATATCGCCCAGCCCTAACTTGAACTGTCACACACCTTTGTGCCATTCTTAGAAATAGTTCCTGTTTGACAGTAGATACAAGTAAACCATAGCATTTCCGAGGTGTTTTATGCTTTTTTTACCACGCACTGAAGAAAAAACTGCCCCACCATCAGTAGTCAATGATTCACAAAGTTCATATAGGCTAGAATATCAGTCCAATGTAGTTGAACAGCTTGCTGGCGTTGGTGCAGTGCTGTCATAGAAAAAACAGTTTGAAGAGACTGCAAGACTCATCAGTTGTATCTATTAATACAAATATAATTAAATAAACAAAGAAAAAGTACATTAGATTCAAAGAAAGTTTGCCTATATTTCATATTACAACATCTGGCGGTTCGGGAAAAGCCCATTTAGGAAAATATGTACAAGTTTATTATAACATGCTAATGTAAGAATGAACCACTGTAACAATTAATGTAAGAATGAACCACACACTCATTAGAAATGATATCCTCTGATGGATCAAGCCGTGTAATGAATCCAATTCTTTTGCTGAGGTAAATGCAAGGCTGATTCCTCACAGCGCGTCTTACAGATTCGTAGAGTAACCTGATAAAGCTTGATGCTTTGTTTATTGAGGTAATGGAGGTGTTTACTGGTTTGCATGGTTCACATGGGCGATAACCATATGAATCGCCTGTACTGTGGTTGGTGTGACCACAATACAGATAATGAGTGTTAAGTCAGTGGAGTTCGAGCGATATTCCTCGCCACAGCCGAGGTCCTAATTCCCGTGGGGGACTGCATTAACCCTATTAAACCAGCTGTGTTATCGCAAACATATCAAACCAAGGTGTATTCATGTTACCTTATCTTCAGCTGTTTGCACTATATCAAAACAATTCAATTTGCTCCTGACAGTTGACAAAATGTGATTTATGGTCATTTCTTGCTTTCCGTCAGCAAATGAGGGCAGCTTTCTGGGAGAGTGGAAAGAAAGGATTTGAACATTGATTCGGGAGAAGGCTGAGCGAGACTCTTTCGCATGTGGTGTGTATGTGTGTATATGTGTTCGTGCGTGTGTATGCTTGTATATTTGCAGACCTTTTTAGCTTCAGGTTCTAAAGGGTCAATCTGTGAATAAAGGAGAATTTGCTTTATTAAAAAAGGAGTGAAGCGGTGGTTGAAGTCTTGTTTACGTAAGCAATGAGGTACGAGAGGCTGTGCTGTATCGTGAATAAGTGGAGTGCCTGCAACCCTTTCAGTCGTTACTTATTCACGATACAGCACTTGCCTTGAGTACCTTATTGCTTTTATAAAACGGTTGCCACACAATATTAAAGTAAAAACAATGTATTAGTGCAACTTTCTTGAAGTAAAATCACTAAAAGCCTTCCTTCCGCTAGAAAAAATAGTCCCTGAGCATGAACAGCAACAACGTTCCAATGTGTAAAATGCATGAAAGCTCAAATAAAAACAACATAGAACCGCAGTGTTGCGCAGCGATCAATAGAACCGTTGGGTGAAGCGGTCATAGCCGTGTTTAATCGTGAATAAAGCACAGCTCTTGACCAATTAGAATCAAGGATTCGAACTAAGCGTTTTATAATCATGAATATTTCCCCCCTCCAGACATTGATGATAAAATTCAGTGTGTTCCAGGAGTTAGGCCTAATTTGAAATACATCATACAAATTAAAAAGAAAAAGTGAAGCATGAGCTTTTTCCAGCATTTAACTAGGAGAATAAGAGATAATGTTCTGACTGTTCAATTTTCGAATAAATCAGACAAGTGCAGTATTGGTTCAGAAAAATAAATAAATAAATAAATAACTGTTCAAATCTGACATTTTTGTTTTTGTAATAATGGT
The DNA here is from genome assembly GCF_016745375.1 of Pimephales promelas. The sequence goes on along the minus strand of NW_024121106.1, from coordinate 134,602 downwards.
CACTTCTGAGAGAAGTCGTAGTGTCTGTAAAATTAAAGATGTGAATGTTTTTAACTTGTAGTTATAGAGATCACATAAATATGTCATGTAATTCACAGTAGTATAAAACCTGCTAGTCATTTGTTTTTCTTTTGTCTGACACACACATTTGAACTCACTGTCTGTCCTCTTAGAAACCTGTCACTACCATCTCACACACACACACACACACACATTAAAACACACAGCCTGCTTTTGTCTGCTATTATTTATTGTGTGTGTGTTTGTGTGTGACTGTGTTAAACAGACTGCCTATGCACAGAGTGTGAGGATCCCATGTGTGTCTGGGCAGTTTCTTCACATGTGTTTTGTCTCCTCTCCGTGACTAAACTCTTAACACCCCTCCACAGGGCCCCAATCCACATGCGCGCACGCACACACACACAAAATTTTGGGTTTCTGTGTTTTATGCCTTTCCATAGACATAAAGATTTAATGATGTTTACTGTACCAACTGTATATTCTATCCTCTAACTCTACCTCTAAACACAACCCTCACATAAAACATTACTGCATTTAAAAAAAAAAACAAAAACATCATTCTGTAAGATAGATTATATAAGGTGTTTTCCTCATGGGGACTAAAAAATGTCCTGGTCCTGGTAAATACTGGTATTACTATTGTTGTGGGGACATGGTCCCCAGAACATATGGTTTACCAGGATCACACACACTTATACCATGTACACAGGATGCGACCGTTGACGTGTCGCATCACGATGCAACATTGAGAAGCTGTTTACATTGGTTATTAGTCATCTACTTTGTTTTGCCTCATTTTAGCTAGTTGCCAAGGCATAATTTCTCACTTTGATTTAGTTAAACTTTATGTGCTAAAATAACTAAAACTGAAATAAAAACTATAAAGATTAAATAAAAACAATTAATAAAAATGACAAAACACAGCAAAATAACTAAATCTTTGAATTTAAAACATAAAATAACAAATTAAAAATCAATTTAAAATATTGTGTCTTACTCTCTCATTCATCTCACACATTCCCACAGTCTCTTTTTTGCTGCCGCTTGTCACGTATTGTCATGGCAACGCTACCTTTAGCCAGCGATGACATGTTCTTCAAGGACAGAGAGCCGTGAGAGTGTGTGTATGTGAGGGTGTGAGTGTGTGTGTGTGTGTGTGTGTGTGTGTGTCCAAAATTCATTCACCCTCCACATGGCTGATGTCCCCATAACAACCGTTCCCGCTTGCCTTTCAGCTTGGAGACTGTAACCTAGCAACAAGCAGTTACCCCACCCCCACATTGACGCTCCCACCAATGAGATCTCTTTAATAAGTCTGTTGTTTCTCTTAGACACCAATACGACTGAATGTAGAGAAATCCTGCTTCTCAGATGTTTGTGAGGGAAAGAAACCAGTAATCTCAGATTTAGGGTTTCAGATGAAAATGCAACAATAATGGTTATTATATATCTGAAGTCTTTTGAAGAAATGAATACCTTTATTATTCAGCAAGGACAGTAAATTGTTTTCAACAGTTTTCACTTTCAAACAAATGCTGTTCTAATGAACTTTCTATTTCTTTATATTTATCAAACAATCCTAAAAAAATAAATAAATGCACAGTTAACAGTTTCCACAAAATTATGAAGCTCAACAGTTTTCAATATTAATATTAGTTGTCTTGGTTACGACAGTAACCCTGGTTCCCTGACAAGGTAATTAGATTCTGTGTCAAATATTTTGACACTATGAGAATGCTTCTGTGTGACTGCATCTGAAGCACGCACGTGTGAAATCACTCCAATCTCATTGGCAAAACGTAGTCCTGTGACAGATGACAGCGCATCCGGAAGTTATAAATGACACCAGGACCAAACATCGTCAGCTAGTGCTGAAATAAGTTGCTCATGTAGAAATAATGGCAAAGGGTTACAGTGTCTCGTTCCTTTCTTGGGTAACCAGGGTTACAGTTGTAACAGAGAAATTCCCCTTTTGAGGGAACAATGCTGTGCCAGAATGTTGACGCTATGGGAATGTTCATACCCACTATGCCATAGTGATCAAATGCCTGCCCAAAAGTTGTGAATTGTAACGATCACACAACATAAAGGGGACCTATTATGCCCCTTTTCACAATATGTAAAACAATTATTGGATGTCTTCAGAGTGTGTATGTGAAGTCTTCACATACTCACTCAAATTGAAGTCACATCACAAACAACTTGAAGGGAAACTCCTGACAACAATGCTTTAGAGGACGTCTAAGGCATTCTACTCCTTGTAGAGTGGGGTCTAATGACTAAGGGTGAAGGAATATCACATGCCTTGTAAGCCACAGAAATTGCCTCAACGATCCACTTGCTTATATTGCTTGGATACTGAGGAACCTTTCTGGTTGAACCAAAGCACACCAAGAAATGGTCAGTTTTACGCAAGTTAAAAATAGTCTCAACAACCTCAGTGGAGAGACCATAGTTCAATAGTTGATCCCACTCAGGGGCCAAATCCTCTTTAGAATTATCGAGAGCAGAGCTATCAAGCGAAATGTCTGCAGTCATAGCCTCAGCCATGTCTGAACCAGGGCATCCAGCCCCAGTGGAAATGGATGCGAACAGGAGAACCAGAGCGGACAGTGTGCTATTTTTTCTAATGTGAACAAGTCCACATCCGTCTGGCCGAAATTCCTCTAAATCAACTCCACTGTTTCTGTGTGGTTTCTCTGGTCCCCTGCCTTGACAAGATGTCTGCTCCCTGATTTAGTTGCCATGGGATGTAAACTCCCATCACGAGGTCAACTTATCCTGGACCCAAAGGAGTATTTGGTGTGCCAACTTCAGAGAGCGTGTGATTTTATGAATGAGACTACCGATGTGTTGTCTGAGTGGAAAAGAACATGGTTGTCACGTTGTGGGTTTTGTTTTGCTTTGTGTATCACGTGTTTCCTTGTTTGTCATGTGATCCTACCATGTGTCTTGTCTTTTGTTATGATGTTGCTCAGTGTCCACAGGTGTTTCTTATTTACCACACCCCCTTGTTAGCTTGATTAGCTTGTTTGTCTGTGTATTTATACCCCTGTGTTTCAGTTGTTGGTGGTCGGTTGTCGTTTAATGTCACTCGGTTCCTGCCTGTTCATCTTTCCTGTTCTGAGGTCCCTGGATTTTCTGTTAGTGTAATTAATAAATGCTTGCGATTGGATTCACTCTCTGTTTCGTTCCTGACCGGATGTGACAGAACAACCGACCTCCATATGAATCCAGCAGCACAGATTATGTGTCTCCGTCAAGGAGATCAGTCCTTAGGGGAGTATATTATGGACTTTAAGCTGGCACCTGTCTCATCTTTTGATGAGGTATGCCTGATGGTATTCTTCAGAGGAGGGCTATCCGAGCCACTCTACTCCTTTATGCCACTCCATCACCCTAGCTGTAGTCTGAAGGACTATATCATCCAGGCTGTTTTGCTGAACGATTCTCTGTCCGCCAAGACCGACCTGCCGGAGCTCAGCCCTGCCGAGCCTGCGCTCACCGTCAGCCCAGCCGAGCCTGCGCTCACCGTCAGCCCTGCCGAGCCTGCGCTCACCGTCAGCCCAGCCGAGCCTGCGCTCACCGTCAGCCCTGCCGAGCCTGCGCTCACCGTCAGCCCTGCCGAGCCTGCGCTCACCGTCAGCCCTGCCGAGCCTGCGCTCTCCGTCAGCCCTGCCGAGCCTGCGCTCACCGTCAGCCCTGCCGAACCTGCGCTCACCGTCAGCCCTGCCGAGCCTGCGCTCACCGTCAGCCCTGCCGAGCCTGCGCTCACCGTCAGCCCTGCCGAGCCTGCGCTCACCGTCAGCCCTGCCGAGCCTGCGCTCACCGTCAGCCCTGCCGAGCCTGCGCTCACCGTCAGCCCTGCCGAGCCCGAGCTTTCAACGCTGGTTTCGTCCAGCTCTCCAGAGATTGAATGCTCTTCGCCGCTGGTTCCGTCCAGCTCTCCAGAGATTGAATGCTCTTCGCCGCTGGTTCCGTCCAGCTCTCCAGAGATTGAATGCTCTTCGCCGCTGGTTCCGTCCAGCTCTCCAGAGATTGAATGCTCTTCGCCGCTGGTTCCGTCCAGCTCTCCAGAGTCTGAATGCTCTTCGCCGCTGGTCCCGTCCAGCTCTCCAGAGATTGAATGCTCTTCACCGCTGGTTCCGTCCAGCTCTCCAGAGACTGAATGCTCTTCACCGCTGGTTCCGTCCAGCTCTCCAGAGACTATATGCTCTTCACCGCTGGTTCCGTCCAGCTCTCCAGAGACTATATGCTCTTCACCGCTGGTTCTGTCCAGCTCTCCAGAGACTGTATGCTCTTCACTGCTGGTTCCGTCCAGCCCTCCAGAGACTGTATGCTCTTCACTGCTGGTTCCGTCCAGCCCTCCAGAGACTGTATGCTCTTCACTGCTGGTTCCGTCCAGCTCGCCAGAGACTGTATGCTCTTCACTGCTGGTTCCGTCCAGCCCTCCAGAGACTGTATGCTCTTCACTGCTGGTTCCGTCCAGCCCTCCAGAGACTGTATGCTCTTCACTGCTGGTTCCGTCCAACCCTCCAGAGACTGTATGCTCTTTACTGCTGGTTCCGTCCAGCCCTCCAGAGACCGTCCAGCCCGTCCAGCCAGAGACAGTCCAGCCCGTCCAGCCAGAGACCGTCCAGCCCGTCCAGCCAGAAACCGTCCAGACCGTCCGGCCAGAGACCGGCCAGACCGTCCAGCCAGAGACCGTCCAGACCGTCCGGCCCGAGACCGTCCAGACCCTCCAGCCCGAGACCGTCCAGACCGTCCAGCCTGAGACCATCCACTCCCCATCTGCCCTTCACCCGGGGACTCAACCCAAATATTTTTTGGGGGGGGGCCCAGTGTCCCAGCCACGGCCGCCTGAAGGGCTCTCACCGCCGTGGCCGCCCGAAGGGCTCTCACCGCCGTGGCCGCCCGAGGGGAATTCACCGCCGTGGCCGCCGAGGGGTCTTCACCGCCGTGGCCGCCCGAGGGGTCTTCACCGCCGTGGCCGCCCGAGGGGTCTTCACCGCCGTGGCCTTCGCCTGGTCCTGCTCCGCCCTGGCCTTCGCCTGGTCCTGCTCCGCCCTGGCCGTCGCCTGGTCCTGCTCCGCCCTGGCCTTCGCCTGGTCCTGCTCCGCCCTGGCCTTCGCCTGGTCCTGCTCCGCCCTGGCCTTCGCCTGGTCCTGCTCCGCCCTGGCCGTCGCCTGATCCTGCTCCGCCCTGGCCGTCGCCTGGTCCTGCTCCGCCCTGGCCTTCGCCTGGTCCTGCTCCGCCCTGGCCTTCGCCTGGTCCTGCTCCGCCCTGGCCCTGCCTGGTCCTGCTCCGCCCTGGCCTTCGCCTGGTCCTGCTCCGCCCTGGCCTTCGCCTGGTCGTCTGCCCCAAGTCTGGTCCTGTTCCCCTGCACAGACTTGGCCCTCCTTCCCTCCCCCAGGACCACCTCCGCGTCACCACCCTCCTGAACTTGTGTTTTGGGTTTTGTTTTGGGTGTTACACTAGGGGCGTCGGGAGCCGCCCATAGGGGGGAGGCTATGTCACGTTGTGGGTTTTGTTTTGCTTTGTGTATCACGTGTTTCCTTGTTTGTCATGTGATCCTACCATGTGTCTTGTCTTTTGTTATGATGTTGCTCAGTGTCCACAGGTGTTTCTTATTTACCACACCCCCTTGTTAGCTTGATTAGCTTGTTTGTCTGTGTATTTATACCCCTGTGTTTCAGTTGTTGGTTGTCGGTTGTTGTTTAAATGTCACTCGGTTCCTGCCTGTTTCTCTGTCCTGTTCTGAGTTCCCTGGATTATCGGTTGGTGTTATTAATAAATGCTTGCGATTGGATTCGCTCTCTGTCTCGTTCCTGACCCGATGTGACAATGGTAGTCTCTGAAATCAGTGCTAGAAATATAGCCATCATTACCATTCAATTCATGTGCCATGAAGGATGGTGACCTCTCCACAGACCTCAAGTCAAGCAGCCATGTAGGACTGTACCTCATCCCTCTTTCAAAGGGAGGCCCCAGCACAAGAACCTGGGCCAAAAACAAAGGCTTCTTCCACATCACTACGGTACGAATGCATCTGTGTGTTACTCTGATGATGCTAAAGGGTGTTCTCTTTCTGTAAAATCCCTCGGTCTTGTGTCAGTACTCATCTTGGTGAGAGACATGTTATATTGCCTCTTTCACCAAAAGAGACTTTTCAACACCTGAGCCTGCTCTGCACTAACCGCTTTGGAGAGTACTCAACATTTGCAGGAGCCACAAGAGACAAATTTGTCAGAAATTAATGGTAGCGAGTCACTTCTGCAATGTTCTCATGTTTAATCCCAAAGGAATCACATTGGACATAACTGCCATGAGTCCCAACAGTCTCTGAATTTTTTTACAATGATGGCTTAGCCTAGCCTGATCTTGCCTATGCCTGAGAGAATTGACTAAATAAATCAGTCATAAATTCAATTCAGAATGCACACAAATGCCCTGGAATCACAATGCAGTCAGAGCTGGATTTATGCAGTTTGTGAAAGTGTTAGGTGACAAGGGAAGCCTGAATGGAAGACAATAATTGGTAAGTTTTGTCCCTAGCAGTGAACCTAAGGAACTTCCTGTATTGAGAAAGCATCTTCTAGTGTAACAAACCACACCTCTGACTTGATTTGGAACTCAATGGTCTAGTTACAGACAGGGCTTAGACTAAGACAGGAGTAGGCCTTAAATAAGGACAACTGGTGTGCATGTTGAGACAAAACAATGACACTGACACATTTTACGATATGTCACTGCAAGTTGCATTCAGTGAAGACAGCTCAAATATACATTTAGTCTGGGACTAGGCTTAAGTCTTGTCTGTGAAACCAGTAAAATACTTTTCAGCGTTAGCATCTTGAACATTTAAGTCTACTGAGTACCGATTATAAAAACCAGAGTCTCACTCGGAAGAGGGACATGTTCTGTGGCCTCGTTTGCCAAAATAGACAAATGTACGTCCTGCTCTAACACCTGGGCCATTGACCACTTGGACATTTCTCAAAATTTGCAGGACCCACAGAGAAATATTTGGCAGAAGTTGCCATGCTGCGAGTGCCACCTTGACGCCTAGTCTCTCTGTGGATGGCCTCGAGTAGCAACACTCTGTTTCTATAATTTGCAAAACCCATTTGGCAGAAATGGCATACTTCTCCAATACCATTCTTGGATAGTGTGAGCCTCCCAGTTCTGCAATATTTCTGAGGTTGTGGGGTTGCAGTCTCAGATTAAAGTCTTGAAGGGTCAATGCTTTGATGGTGGTTTAGTTTGAGCAAAAACTGGTGTGCCTTGCTGCCATTGTAACCAGAGGGCTGGTAGCTTTGTTTCAAAGTATCTTTATTATGATAACAGGAAAATTATTCAATAATGCAAACAGTTCATTGTTCTGCAGGAGTCAGTTCAGTGTTTTTATTTAGTTATGTTTTAAATAAAGCGTAGGCAGGGAGACAGATCTTAAATTGCTGCTTGTTCGTTTATTTTTGTAAAATAATAATGGGACAAGCAACACCAAAAGGAAGCTGACAATGTTCGGCCTGGGTGTCCTATAAAGCTTCCGGGTGCACCGTTGTCTGTCACAGGACTACATTTCGCCAATAAGATTAGAGTGATTTCGACATAGCGACTCTAGATGAGGGAACGAGTATTGCGTAAGCTAGCTTATTACGAGTATTGCGTAAGCTAGCTAGCTTACGCAACGGGAAAGATTCATCTTTGCTGAGAAGTTGAAGCCAAAAAATTATTCCATAATGTTGTAATCATTTTCAACGCAGTTTCTCTGAGGCAGACCATGAGCGGGCTAACTAGCAGCTCATTGGTTCGTTCAGAGAGAATGCACAAGCCTATGGGAGAGCGGCACTAAGCCCGCGGCCAATGAGCAGCAGGCGCTCGCTCATTGCGTCAGAGCCCGCCGAAAGGGGCATGGCTATATTGTATAAAAGAAGCTCTCCCTAGGCTGTACAATCCAGCTAAAACCAGCCTAGGCTGGTTGGCTGGTCTTAGCTGGTTTAAGCTGGAAGTAGCTGGTTTTAGTTGGTCACCCAGCCTGGCTTAGCTGGTCAAGCTGGTCTCCCAGCCTGACTTAGCTGGTTAAGCTGGTCTCCCAGCCTGGCTACCAACTTGACCAGCTAAGACCAGCCTGACCAGCTGAAAAAGTGTTCAAAACCCCTCTAAAACCAGCCTGATAAACCAACTAACCAGGCTGGGAGACCAGCCAAAACCAGCCAACCAGCCTTGGCTGGTTTTAGCTGGATTTTTCAGCAGGGACGTGGATTTCTTTCAGTGTGAAGCGAAAAACTAGTGGCGCAAGCACGGCCGGGAACGCAATACTCGTTCCCTCATCTAGAGAGAACCGAGGTTACGTTAACTGATTCGTTAACCGATTCGTTCTCTTACAAGAGGTTCTCTCGTATTGCGTAAGCTAGCTTACGCTACGGGAAAACCTGGTCAACGCTGTGCACGCTATGTAACCACTAAGCATCTCAGTGGGGAAACCCGGGGGGGATCTTAAGGTGGAAGGGAAAAATAAGGCGGCCAGCATAGCGGCCGTTATAGTATAAAGCATAAGGCAGCCGGCCTAGCGGGCCGTTATCGTATAATGCATAAGCACACAGGGGAAGCACAAGGGGCGAACCGGTTGTGATAGAACTCCTAATAGTGCAGCTTCTTATAGGAGAGCTGTATCGTACTAGACCGCCAGCAATTTTGCCTGTAAGGCGGGTACTTATTTGTGGGGCCCATCCCGCGGCCACACAAATGTTGTGAATGGAAATTCCTCAGGACCATGCCCACGATGAGGCCATGCCTCTAGTGGAATGAGCCCTGATGCCCAGCGGGCAAGGCAGGTCTTTAGCAGCAGCGGCCCACTGAAATCCACGGTGAGCTCCGGCGTCCTCTGAGAGCGGCGTTTCTTCTTCCGCGGCGAGGTCAGGGGCAGCGCGGGAGCGGTTTTTACCGCCTGCAGTCGTGCCCGCAGGGAAGACAGAGGCAGGTCTTCGCAGTGGTCGCATCCTCCGTTGGCGAGGGCGAGCTCTTCGTGCTCCAGTCCGAGGCAGAGAGCGCAGATGGGGTAGCGATCTCCGCTCTTGAGTGGAGAGTGGCAGGAGCCACAGGAAGTACGAGGCATCTTGAAAAAGACCCTCGTAGCTCTTTTAGAATGGAATAGCAACAAAAGGATACTGTCATCGGATGGCGCTAGCTTGCAAGGCAGCTGAAGGTGGCAGACGGCCGGCTTCCTCAGTCTCCGGAGCTCGCTAGAAGGGGCCTTCTCGACGGCTTCTTCCCAGGACAGCGGATGCGTGTAGCTCGCTGAAGAATGAAAGAATCAACGTACAGCCTAGAGAGAGCTTCTTTTATACACTATAGCCACGCCCCTTTCGGCGGGCTCTGACGCAATGAGAGAGCGCCTGCCGCTCATTGGCCGCGGGCTCAGCGCCCCTCTCCCATAGACTCGTGCATTCTCTGTGAACGAACCAATGAGCTGCTAGTTAGCCCGCTCATGGTCTGCCTCAGAGAAACTGCGGTGACAATGATTACAAAATTATGGAATAATTTTTTGGCTTCAACTTCTCAGCAAAGATGAATCTTTCCCGTAGCGTGAGCTAGCTTACGCAATACGAGAGAACCTCTCATAAGAGAACACGAACGCACAAAAAAAAAGTTCTCATGCAATTCCCTTGCTTCTATTTTTGCTACAGACTTGCAATAAACACAGGCTTTTCATTCAAATTCTGTAAAGGTCAATGGGTCACTTCCTGTCAGCATCAAGTTTATGGGCTCTATCTTGCACCCAGCGCAAATGACTTTATACACAATATGTGTATATGTGTCATTCCTATTTTGCATGCGCGCAAAGCCGGATTTTTCCCTCAAAAGACGCACATCGGTAAACTAGGAAATGAACTTGCGCTCCCTGGGCGGATCGGCGCAAAAGGGAGGCGTGTTTCGGCGCAAATATTCCCTGGAGCTATTTTACACTTCCAGTAAACAATTGCGCCACTGATCAGAAAAAAACTGGTCTAAATTCAGTGGTGTGTTGCGTGTTGTGCGTTGTTCATAATGCTATTTTAAGCATGCATGCTTGGCCATAATGTAGCGGGTGCATAACGCGCATACACTTTGATTCTCTCATCAACACAGATGCAGCAGTTTTTATTTTTGCTAATCATACATTATAACAAGAAAAAAGTATTAACACATGAGGAAAATCATTGTGGTTTACATGAAGATGAAAAAACCTTATTACTCATTTTTAAGGCTAATTGTTCCTGTAGCTAGATCTCAATTTTTAAATGCTCATAAATAAACCAATTCCAATTATGTCATCGGGTTATTGTTTATACTGAGGGGAAGAGCAAATATAATTTAGAAAATTTCAATTTGTTTGGGATGTAGGGTTCTATGACATTTTTTCCCCCCAAATACCATTTTATATTTCTACTTTGATAGTACATTCTACTGTACAGTACTAATTTATTTCTGTCATCATTTCTTCAAGTTAAAGTTTTTTTGGTGGGCTGTAGTGAAGAGCTTTAAATTTTCTGTGTCTGATGATAGTTTTCCTAATGTAATGGTGAAATGCTGGTAAAGTGACTCAGAGCAGCTCTGGATATTAAGTTCATGTGTTCATGTCCTCATATTGTGAGACTCTGAAAGTACCATGACTGTCACACATGCTTGAGTTTGTGTAGTAGACCAAACTGAGACAACATGCAGACTTATAGTCTTACAATAGCAGTATTTCATATTTACAAACACTAGTCCATTTCGCCATTTCATTAAATGCACAGCCCTACTCTTGGTTTATTAATCTAAAATATTCCACAAATGTTCCAGACTGTTTGCAATCAGAAATCCTGAGTCATGACCCTCACACATCCATGTCTCTGGCATCTCTATGCATCACACATCTGCCTTTCATCGCATTCCTGTGCTCTGCATCGGCGTGATGCCAGACTGTAGGACGAAGCAGAATTTATTCACTGCCTGCTGAACGCATGCATGCACACGGGGCTTGCATTACTCAAAGAAGTCAAAGGTCAAATACGGAAAGCGAACACTGTATCCAGTGACAAAGAGGAGGAGGATATCCTCTGTCCATAAACACAGCGCGCCAGTCATCCTCCCGTCCCTCGCCACTCTGCCTATTCACTGCAACTGGAAAAAAAGTATGGTTGCCATGGAGACACAGCTGTGAGTGGCCAGCCGGCCTTCACTTCCTGCTGTTACTGTGGTTTCACTTCCTCACTGGGCTCAGAGGGCAGCGGAAAAAACAGCAGCTGGATAAGGAAGCAAGACGTAAACTACTCCTTTTCCCCTCTTTCTTCTACCAACAATCACTATTCCTGCTGTTTATAGTTAAAGACACTTCATGTAAAGTACAAACCCTGTTAGCGCACATGCAGTTTCAAAACCATTTGCGCTACAATTATGACATGTGACCATGGACCACAAAACCAGTCACATGGGTCATTTAAAGGGGTCATGAACTGGCTTTTTTAAATTTTACTATATTGTTGTCTGAGGTCAATTTATGACGTTCGCTTGGTTTTTGCATTCAAAAACATCAAAATGAATAAGTAATAGGCTATTTTGTACCCAAGTTGTGAGCCTTCCTGAAAAACGGTAGGTTTTTATGGGCGTGTCGCACTGAAGACTTGGAAATAAACGCCCACTGCTGTGAGTGGAGAACAGTTTTGCATATTATAATGAGTTTAACTCACCCGTCGGTGCACGTGGGGGAAAACGTCCAATGTTGTCAAATGGCAACCGGCTTCGCCCATACATGTTCGACCAAGAGTCCGTGTGTTGCACATTTCCTGTCAGATCCAATATAGACGGCACAGCACGTTCTTTACTCTTAATCGTCTGCAAATCCAGTCTTGTTTACAAAACAATCCTCAGTGAAATGAAGCGAACAGACGACGATGTTTTACCCTCATCAGCTGGAACGTCATTAAAAATAAAGTTTATTCATGCAGTGACTGTCTTCCACAACCAGGCACTGCACAATATTCTGTATTGCTCGGTAGCTCGATCCGGTTTGTCATCACGAGGTAGGCATGTATGTTAACTTGGCTATGCGTGTAATGTGCAAATCGGTGGGCGGGGCTAAACCAGCCGTGTTGAAGAAGGTGTTCTTCTTCTGCGGGGGTGGTGTTTTAACCCTTGTCCCTTTACTGTATGTTTGCGATTGTGCTGGATTCACTCACAAAAATAAATGTTATACAGTATATATTTACGGTAGGAAATTTACAAAATATCTTCATTAAACATGATATTTACCTTGTATCCTAATGATTTTTGGCATAAAAGAAAATCGATTATTTTGACCCATACAATGTATTGTTGGCTACATTGCCACAAATATACCCGTGCGACTCTGATTTTGTGATCCAGGTTCACACATATTAAAATAATATAAGAAATACCATTTTTCCGTATCAAGCAGCATAATGGACGGTTTTGCATGTTTTTATGTTTAAGCAGACTGTGAGATTTGTTGACCCCATAAAAATGTATAAACAGTTTATGCATAAATCAGGAAAGTTATAGATTAGATAATTCAAAATATCAAATGTTTGCATAACATCTTACATTTGTTCAACTTCTATTCATTTTTGCCGTCACAAAAATGTGAAATATAAACACAGAGCTTTATGTTTCATCATTGTGTGAAGACTTGAAACTGTAACACGTCGTCGCAGAAGCTTTGTCAAATCTGACTGACACCCAGTTTAACGCAATGAATTAATCATTAAAGTGTGTAAATTAATAATTTCATATCCTGTTCATTTTTAGTTAACATAAATAATAAACATACAATTCAACCTTTAGAATTTGACTGACTGTGTTATTGTGTGTTGAATTACATAGCACCACCTGCATGCAACAATAGAAATACAGTTTAACCGGTAAAAGTACAACAAGAACACAAATTGAACTTGGGTTAAAATTGTTTAGAGGCAGAGTCTTTTACTTTCTCCCATTCTTCTTTTTCTTCTTTCCTCCTTGTTGTCTGTTTAACTCGTTCTCTTCAGCTTGATGGGGCTGTTTCTGGGAAAACATCACACTCGCATATAAACACGTCGATACATTGTACTGGCCCTGACTATCACTAAGACTGGACATGGATGATATAGTTTACTACAATATATCTCCATATTGCTCAGCATTTTGATGATGCATCTCATTAAAAAATGTGAACACTTTTTACCTTTTGACCTTTTTACATAGTTTGGAACATATTTAATCTTTCATATGCACCAATATAACAATATATAATAATAAACAGCAATATTTACCTACATATATTTAATGTATTATTTAAAAACAAAAAAAAAAAAAAACAGGAAACCGGTTATGTGAACTGATTTGTGGAAAGAATCAAGCTGATTCTGAAAGTTCAATCAGATTCTGTGTTCTGATGTTGACTTGTCTCATACTCGTGAGACAGCGATGGACTATGAAACTAAATCTAAAGGCTGAAAATGATTTGCCAAATTTGACAATATCATGAAAATATTCACTATATCTTCCCCTCATATTTAAAACACTCAAACAGAGCTTTCTCTTACACATGATTAGGTTGAAAACATTTCACTGGCGCTGATCTAACATCATCAGATGAGGAGAAAAATGCTTACGGCTGAATTCACAGACACACACAGGTTTAAAAAAAAAGATAATAGTTTCTACACAGCCATTCTATGTACCAAGGTCATATTAATGAGTTTCCATCTGTTTGTGAGTGATGGGTCTGTGTTGGAGAGATGTGATAATGTATTGGAAGCTTTTTACATAATCTAAATGTCATTATTTTATTTTACATTGCATTTTATTTGGAAAGGAGGCATTTATTTGTGCTGTGTGTATGTTTAAACATCTACCATCAACATCTACCATGTTTTGTTGTTGTACACTGAAATAGTGTTTGAGATGAGGATGGTGCAATTGCTGTTTTTTAATTTAATTTTAATTACTTTATATATACATACAGTACACATATATTATGTGCTGCTGTTGTGAATTTCCCATTTGGAGTATAAACAAAGTTATTTAATTTGCAATCAAATTTAATCTTCTTTGTTGGCAACTCTTAAAATGGGCAATTGCAGTTTATACAGATTTAAAAAAATGTATATGTGCTTGTTATCTGACTAATTATTGATTTTTTTTTACTTGTTTGAAGTTATACCTGCTTTTCTAATAGCTGAAATTTTAAAAAGTTTAATACTAATCTGTCATCTTTTTTATCTCTTTCATTAAAAAAGAGGATATAAGTGATCAATGTTATTAGAGCTTCCAGAGTGCTTAGCTACCTGGAAACAAGCTGTGTTTTGATGCTATTGAAAGCAATTACCCTGTGTCAGTGTGGAGGACAGAGTGCTTTAACTGCATTCATTTCCTCTATCATTTAGTATAACCCTTTATTTCCCACAATACAGCCAAGCTTCTAATTTCAGTAGAAAGCAGACGATGTACACATATCAAACAAAGAAACTTCCAATATATGGCACGTTACTTGTGGCATAATTTAGTTTTCAACTTTTTTTTATATTATTGATTATTTCAGTATGTTAATGAAATGATAAATGCAAATAAACCTTGAGATTTATCTTCAATAAAAGGTGGATACTTTTCTAAAAATAATAATTCAACATCACATCTAACTGGAAAGCGATTAGTTTTACTCCCTGAATAAGTTTGTATGATTTCAAGCAATTTCTGACGAAGTGAGTTCCCCTCTAGTCTGAACTGGATAAGTTTGCTGACGGGCTTCATTCAAGGTTCAATTGCTTGAATATAAGTTGGCACTTGGCAGTTTCTTTTGTGATAAAAGGAGAGGAGATCACTTCTTCTGATTTGCCTCAAGAAATGTATGGCTAATTTTTGTATTTGTAACGATAGTAGGGATACTATGTGTCCAATCATAGTTTTACTAACTAAAACAGCTTGGGTTGTTTCTAATCAATATGCTGAACCAGTTTAGTTTCATACACAAAAACCTGGAAAATGAAAAGTGTGGTAAACATGGTATTTAGCAGAATAATTGGCTGTATTGAATTCCCTCTCAGCGCTATGATTCTCTTGAATCGAAACTATAGATCCCTGTGGAGCTATTCACACCAGGTGCAATCAATCACAGATAATTTTTTTTTGTCAATTAATTTTTTTCCTGTTGCCCCATGAAACCATCAAAATAGAGTGGTGCAGGTATGACCTTACTTTGTAGGCTTACCGCCAATTCGCATCGAACTGGTTCCCCCGACAAAAACCCAATAGTATTTTTTTCCCCATAGGCTGTTACATGTCTCCTGTGTTTCCCCCGTTCTTTGTGTATTTGGTTCAGTCCTGTTTCCATTTTTCCGCTCCTCGTTACGGTTTAGTTCATTCACCTGTTTTAGGTTTATTTTCCCCACCTGTGCCTTGTTCCCCTAGTCTGTTCTAGTGTATTTAAACCCTGTGTTCTCCTCACTCCTGGTCCGTTCTCGTTTGTAGTACAGTGTGATGTTTTGGTTATTAAAGATCCTGTTTCCTGCTATTCCTCGTCTCCTCGTGCTTCCAGTACCACACTACCGTAACAGAAGAACGGACCATATAAGAAAGAGAAAGAGGTTGACTGCAGGACCCAAAAGAAAGCAACAAGATGGGTATTTTCCTCACCCTTGCCAAAGTGAACAAATCTAAGCTGATCTGTTTCCAGGATGGCCGGCACATCGAGGAGTATGTTGCTGAATTCCTGGAGCTCTCTGAAGGGGCAAGCTGGGCAGAAGAGGTCCAGAAGAACTTCTTTTGGTTTGGGTTAGATTATACCCTTTATCATCAAGCGCCAGCAGCGGCAATCCCAGGATCATTTGTTCAGTACTTGGATCATGTGCTGTGGTTGAGTGGCTCACCCTTCACCGTAGATGACATCACCACTCAACCACCATCTCCAGCCATCTCCACCACGCCAACCATCAAACCAACTACCAGTTCAGTTTATGGCTGTCCAGGATTAATTTCCTGCGTGGCTGATCCACCGGTGATATCAGCACGTGCAGTCAGGAGGGCCATCATCCTAGAGTCTGTTCCTGCTGAAACCGTCCTGCCTGTTTCTTGTTCTGCAGTGCCTTCTCCGCTGGTTCTGTCCTTCCCTGCCGAGCCAGAGACCGTCCAGCTAGAGACCGTCCAGCCAGAGTCTCGTCCCGCCGAGACGGCCCAGCCAGAGTCTCGTCCCGCCGAGACGGCCCAGCCAGAGTCTCGTCCCGCCAAGACCGCCCAGCCAGAGTCTCGTCCCGCCGAGACCGCCCAGCCAGAGTCTCGTCCAGCCGAGACCGCCCAGCCAGAGACTGTTCGTGCCCCGTCTACCCCTAATCCGGGGATTCACCCCAAATATTTTTTGGGTGGGGGCCCAATGTCCCACCCACGGCCGCCTGAAGGGTCTTCACCGCCGTTTGTATATGTGCCTCCCACTTTTTAAGGGACCAAAAGTAGTAGTAGGTCCAGATTTCATTTCAAGTGTGCTTATTTGCATTTGGAATCCGTTGGACCTGACTGTATATCTCCAGGGACAGGATTGGGTACCCCTGGTTTATCGTGTCGCACTCACTGTTAAAGGGCCATTTTAAAGATTATAAAATGGAATTTAGAAATAAAACTCAAAATGCAACAGGTTGTGATGTACCCTTACTAAAAAATAAAGTGGCCTTTTGGCCTTATTGAAGTCCGGAATGCAATTTCTCCCCTACCTCAGCAGAGTTCTGGGCACGCCACTGCCCCCAAAGCTGGCACAGTCTTGGCTATAGCTCTTCCTGGGTTGACATTTCATTCAGTGATGCAGTTTTCTTTTTTTCATGCTGTTTAATGATCACATTAGCATACATGAGTGTAAGCGATGCTTACAGTGCCTGTTTGCGTGTATCCTACACCTGTGTTTTGACAAAAGAGGAAACTAGGGATGATCTGATTGATCTTTTACAGAGCGATTGGTTGTCAACAAGGTCCTGTCCCAAATGGCACACTTTATATGCACTTTCGGTCTAGTGGTGGTTTTTCAATAGCTGCTTGTGTCCGTTAAATCCATGAGACCGTAAGGTGTCCCATTTGTCATTTTTGGTTTCAGAAGGGTGCTTATATCGAAATGCGCCCTTGAAGAGTGATATTCACCAGAGAGCTTATATCACTCATATAAAGCTTGAATGATTGGGATCGGTATCGGGCGATCATGATGACAAGAAATTGGTTGCTGTATCGACTGCAAAAATCTTGAACAGAACATCCGTAGACTAAACACAACTACAAGCTAATCCAAACTTATAATACTCAATTATACTTTTAACTACATCTCGATCAAAAGATGCAAGTATAGGCCAAATATACCTAGACTTTTTTATGACTTTTTTGAGAAGTACATAAAAGGTAGACTGAAAGTATTAGTTTAACGGAAGTAGGCCTACAGGCTACTAGACAAATAGCACACACGAATAAACTTTTTTTGTAATAATAATATTTGCATTCTATCTTATGATCAGTCATCTTTCCTAGATTTATTTGCATACTGAATTTTGATTGTTCTTGTCTTTATAGTATTTATGTGCTACACATACATTTTTATTTGTGTACAGTGCTTACAAAAGCAAGAGGCATGTTGAGTGCCAAGAAACCAGCTAAATCTAAACCTGTGCACTTACCTGAATCTCTTAACACTATTCTTTGCATTGCTCTGATGTTGGAAGTGACATGAGATGTGTCAAACTACATTTGCATGGTCTCTCTCTCTCTCTCTCTCTCTCTCTCTCTCTCTCTCTCTCTCTCTCTCTCTCTCTCTCTCTCTCTCTCTCTCTCTCTCTCTCTCTCCCTCTGCTGGTGAATCACGTAACTGCAGCACTGTATTTAGGTCACCAGCAGATCAGTGTGGTTTACAGATACTGTCACAGACAGTAGCAAATAAACTGAAGCATGCCAACAGTGTTTGTACGTATATGAAATTTGTATAAAACGTGTGTGGGGGGATGCCTTTGTATGTTTCCCACTCATTCTATTTCTTCCATCACTCACACACACTGTATTATACCAGTGACATTGAAGGTGATGAATTCAGAATGTCTGCACTGTTAAACCGGCTGTCACACAGCACAAACAATACATTGTAAAATAACAGAGGCGTCCATCTTGGCTTTGGATCCTGCACAGTTTCCTCAGACCTCTGTCCTCATGTGGGCTGGCCAGCAGCAAACGCGTTCAGGTTGATTTGTTTGCCATCACAGTAAATGTGGCCACATGGATCTTGCAGTATATCCTACCACGTCTTGGTATTTTGACAACATGAAGGTGCTGATGATAACAGCACTGTTTGTGAGGCAGGAATTTCTGTGGAAGTGGGAAGATGTTGCTTTTGTTAATTATGATGGTCACGAGCTCCACTAGAGGGAGACAGAGAGCTGTCACAAGGGAAACATTGATCTATAAGATAAGAGAGACATGCAAAATGTGCAGGATAGTGGGTCTCGAGGACTGGAGTTGAGAACCACTGCCATAGACTGTAAAAAAAGATGGACAAGATGTCTCCGCTTCCTTCCTCGTAGAAAAATGTAGTCAAAATATCCCAGAAATGTTCGTTGCCGATTATGTCATTCTGAGCCTGTCATTACGTCATTGAGAGCGCCTCAGGAAATAAGTGCACAAGACTATCCTAGATTAGCCTAGAAATCTAGACGCACCCTAGTGGCAGCAGTGTGGTCTAGCAACTCTCAATAGAGGTTTTTGCTGGAAAAACCCAACTCAGGATGGGCCAATCACATCATGTGTAGAGTCGGCAGGCGGGCTTAACATAATGACGACAGAGTTGCGACGGTCAGAGCAAGCTCGGACAGTTTGAAGTCGTCCATCCTCGGATGAGGCACCACGCGCGCTGTTACAAAAAAGCTGGGGCGAAAGCATGGGCGAAAAACGATCAACTTGTCATTTTTGCTGTACTCGTGTGGACCATAGACTGTAAAAAAAGATGGACGACGCCCCTTCGCTCTTTTCCATCAGAGAGAACTGAAGCCGCCAGTGTCTCCTTATGACGCTGACATCTTGGAACTTGAGTCTGCGCACTTGCGTGTTTCGGGACCAGTCATGCGCAGTCGTGAGCAGGAAGTAAAGCCGCGAAATCAAGGCTGCGCCCTCATTCTCGCTGAATCAAACGCAAGCATACGCCCCGCACTTTCATTAAGTGTCCTCTGTCTGCTTCGTTCTTCTCTAATGATGTCTGCTGATTGCAGAACCTCGTTAAAATAAGGTAAATACACCTACTAACCACATAATGAACATTATTAAAAAAAGTCCACTGGTGCTTCAGTGACTACCTCGCACAGAGAAACCTGTCAGTCACAGCTGTCAATCATGATGTCAGAGCACCGTTATTTTATCATCACATAACTAACTAAAAACAAACTTATTTTAAAAACGAACACTTGAAAGTACATCAACGTGAAAGAAACTACAGTAAATGACAGAAACTATCTTTGGAAAAAGGATATGTGAAGTGTAATTTAATTGTTTAGTTGGTCTCGCGTCCCATTGAATAACATGGGGAGGCGGAGGTTATGAGCTATACGTACTAGGTCCGGTCACAGGGGGGCGATCGAGACGTTTTGGCTTCACTTTTGAGGGCTTGTGCGGCACGCTCGGTGCGGACGCGTCGTATAAAGGCTTTATTCCGTGTCAGCGCACGCTCTGATCGGTAAAGGCAGACCTCTCCCAAATCATCTCCAGCACTCAGCCTCCGAAGCACCTCCGTTTCCCTCGTAAGCTGATATTAGTATTTAAACATTCTCTGTGATATTTTTTCAAATGACAGACTGTCTCTTTCTCTCTCATACACACACACACACACACACATATACTGTGTGTACTCTTTCTCTCACACACATATGTAGGCTAGTTATAAACTCTTTAGACTTTTAATGATTAGTGTTTTATTTTTAAAGTTTGTGGGTCATGTTAAAAAAAAAACTTATTTTGGGGATGGATTCTGGGAAATCTCCCTCATTTTCAATGTTCAATGTTGACAGTGAGCTATGGACTGGATACTGTAAAAGTTTAATATATCAACTTGCTCCACCACTCTGCTTACTTTGTCACCTTCTTAGTTGATCTGATTGGTTGTAAGAATCCAATGGGCTCTATGCACGGCGTTATTTCCGGTGAAGGATTAAGGATGCTCGATAAGTTCCGCCGATCATAGAGTCCAATGCAATACCGAGAATTTATATTGAATTTTATACTCCACGGTTATACTAAAGAAACGTTAGTCACAAAAAAAGACAAAACAGACACCCCTCGTTGTGTTTATGCTTCTTTTTAAAATTATATTAAATAAACATAACTATATATAAAATTACATCTAAACGTATGTACGTTTCGTTTCAAAGACGGGAGGACAGTAAATTTTGAAGACTCTGCCATAATCCCGTTTTCCTCGGTTTTCCTCCGCTTAAATCTCCACAACCGGAAATGGACGAGCATCCTTGCGTCAAATGCGGAATTTATGCGTGCATATAGCCCATTGCGTGCGGAGAGAATTTGAAAGACAACCGTTTATCCCGCCCCTCGGATTGAGCCCCGTCAATGATGAGTTACCAGACCAAACATCTTGATGTAGATCTGGCATGCCAGGCTAATCCCAGATCTAAAAAATCCAAAACCTCAGTGCCATTATGGAAAGTTTTTTTCAGGAAGTATTCAAATAAACAAAAAAGGATTACAAGCGTTAACAAATGCAAATAATGAAATGGCTGACAAAAATTAATGAAGCAATGACACAAGGTACAAAAAAGTCAAAAACTTTGGACATTTATACCTGCATCTAGTACTAGTCCTAGAGAGGGATTTCTACTATTTCTAGTAGTACTGTTCTTATTGCAGAAAAACATTCTTAGGTTATTCTTGTGAAATTCCATTGTATGAAGCAGAGGTTACATTATACATTTTTGTGCTTATCTGTTCATTCTGTCCATCTTTCCCAGAGAATGTCTGAATACAGCTCGTTGTTGAGTGATCTGTCTGAGAACATCACTAATGAAGATGTGGAGCAGCTGAAGTCAGCCTGTAAGGAGGACATCCCTGAAGAACAGAGTAACTCCATCATCTCCTCCAAAGAGTGGTTCAGCTACCTGGAGAAGAATGACAAACTAACACAAGGTGAGACAGAGAGTAAAAGACACTGGCCTCTGCAGTGTCAATCAACAGTGAGTTAATGAAGTAATCAAACCTTAAGTTCCATTCACTAAAATTAAAATGCATCATTTACCCTGTTAAGTATAAATTAGAATTCAATTATTAGTCACTGATAATCTCCCTCTCTGCCATGCCTCTTAAAGGCCGTGATTGGAAGGAAGAAAAATCGATGTTTGACATAACCGCCCTTGTGAAATAGAAGTACACTTTAACATACTTTTAGTAAAAGTATTTAATATACTTTAAAAGAAAATACTTAAGTGTGAGTAATGTTTGCAGACACTTAATTGCATTACCTGCAATTAAATGCAAATGTATTATAGGTGAGTGCTTTTTCTTTTTGGATCTGCTTCTTTACATGTAATTTCATAATTCTATTGTCTTTGAATGGCTAAACAAATTGATTTACAATATATGGTAAATTAAAACTTTTAATTTCACATTATCAAAAAATGCACTTTTTAAAAGTGTACTTAAAGGTCTGGAATGATATTTGACAATATTCAAATGGAAATGCAAAGTCCATTTGCAATTGCATTTCAAATTTCTTACAAGTTATGACCCTGCTATTTTCTATTTTGGAATAGCAATAGTAAATCACCCATTTGCTATTGCCCTGACCCTCACAATATTCAAATGGATGCACAATCCCCTTTGCACTTGCATTTACGATGTCCACAGTCAAATGTCAATCAGTCTTAAAGGGCGAGGTTTATTGATATAGTCAGAAAGTATGCCATGCCCACAAGTGGTGGAAAACGGGGAATTTGGCTATTTTTGCAATAAAAACATGGCAGTTTTTTTTCAATTAAATTCAAACAAAGTAAAAAATCCAGATTTGATTCATTTTTACCTGGAAACCAGAACAAAAGAAGTAAAAAGAAAACGTCTCTGGTTACGTATGTAACCTTAGTTCCCTGAAGGGAACGAGACGCTGCGTGTCTATGCCATACTCCCAGCATGCCCGTGAGCGCTTGCTTCAGTCCTATCAGAAGCTGTTGCGCTTGTGTTTCGGGGATGCTTTATAGTTTCCTGGTCGATACGTCACCCCGCCTATGACGTTCCGTCTCGCCATTGGACAGATTTCATACGTGCTTCATGACTCGTCACGCAGAGGCGTTCCCACGGCGTTTACACGCAGCGTCTCGTTCCCTTCAGGGAACTAAGGTTACATACGTAACCAGAGACGTTCCCATTCAGGGAACTTCGAGCTGCGTGTAAACGTCGTGGGAACGCTAATACCAACGCCGCCATGCGAGCAGGTGTCCGTTGTATGAATATCAGGGTGCACATTCTGACGAAAGCATCTGAGCCCCAGGGGTGGAGCTGAAGTCCAGATGGTAAAACTTCACAAATGTGTGAGGTGAAGACCATCCTGCCGCCTCACAGATGTCACACAAGGGAACTCCTGATAAAAATGCCTTAGAGGCAGCCATACTCCGGGTTGAATGAGCCCGGACAGCCAAGGGAGAAGGCTGACCAGAGGACTCATAAGCAAGTGAAATGGCCTCGACCACCCACTTACTCATTCTCTGCTTAGACGCCGCAGAACCTCTATTAGGAGGCCCAAAGCAGACAAATAATTGTTCTGATTCCCTCCACAGGGCAGCTCTGTGGACATATGCGTCTAAGGCCCTCACCGGGCAGAGCAGATTTAGTTTCTCCTGGTCTGGTGTCCGAAACGGAGGAGGACAGAAGGCCTGTAGCACTATAGGTTTGACAACCGTAGTTGGAACCTTCGGAACATACCCCGGTCTAGGGAGGATGAAAGCCTTCGCCATACCGGGAGCAAATTCCAAGCACGAGGGGGAAACCGACAGCGCCTGAATATCTCCAATCCTCTTTAGGGAAGAGATGGCTAGGAGAAAGATGGTTTTGAGAGTAAGAAACTTCTCAGGCACCTCATCAATGGGCTCGAAAGGGGCTAAACAGAGCCCCTCCAACACAACCGCTAGATCCCAGGTCGGTACCCTCGTACGCACTACCGGCCTCAGCCTCAGGATACCACGAAGGAAACGGGTTACCAGGGGATGTCTCCCAAGAGAAGCTCCACTCAAAGGGACATGGTAAGCGGATAGGGCCGCCACGTACACCTTTAGTGTGGAGTACGATAACCCTGTGGAGAAGCGTTCCTGAAGGAATTCCAGCACTGCCGGCAACGGGCAGTTAACTGGATCCAACTGTCGCTCTCCACACCAAGAGGTGAACAGTTTCCACCTCGAGGCATACAACTTCCTCGTGGATGGGGCTCTGGACTGGAGGATGGTCTCCACGACCTCAGTCGAGAGACCTGAATCTATGAGCTGGGCCCCCTCAGAGGCCAAGCCCACAACCTCCACAGTTCCGGACGGGGGTGGAGTATCCCCCCGTCCGCTTGAGACAGAAGGTCCCTCCTGACCAGAATCTCCAGAGGAGGACCCTCGAGAAGGGAAATCAGGTCCGCAAACCATACCCTGGTTGGCCAACGGGGGGCCACCAGAAGTACACTGGCCCCCTCCTGGCGAATCCTTTCCAGAACCCCTGGGAGCAGAGCAATCGGGGGAAAAGCGTACAGGGGTGCCCTCGGCCACTCCTGTACCAACGCATCCAGCCCCAATGGAGCTGGAGGACTCAGGGAAAACCACAGCGGGCAGTGTGAGTTCTCCCTGGACGCAAAGAGGTCCACTTCGGCCTGACCGAAGTGTCTCCAAAGGAGCTCCACCACCTCGGGGTGAAGTCTCCACTCCCCGGGCCTCGGCCCCTGCCTCGACAGGATGTCCGCTCCCCGATTTAAGTATCCTGGGATATAAATCGCTCTCAGCGACCGAAGTTTCCCCTGGGACCACAACAGGATCTGGCGCGCCAGCTTGTACAATGGACGTGAGCGCAGACCCCCCTGGTGGTTTATGTAAGAGACCACAGACATGTTGTCTGACCGGACAAGAACATGATGATCTCTGAGGTCTGGGAGAAAGTGTTTCAAAGCCTGAAACACCGCCATCATCTCTAGACAATTTATATGCCATCGGAGATGATGGTCTTGCCACAGCCCGCGGGCCGAGCGACCACTCATGATCGCTCCCCAGCCCGTGAGAGAGGCATCCGTCGTCACCGTTACCCGGCGACACGGGGCTCCCAGCGCAGGTCCCAGGGACAGGAACCAAGGTTCTTTCCACATAGCCAGGGCACGGAGACCACGTCGCGTGACCTTGATCTTGCGGAGCGGGTTTCCCCTCGGGGAGAACCCCTTGGTCCTGAGCCACCACTGTAGTGGTCTCATGTACAGCAGGCCGCACGGTAACACGTTGGATGCTGCTGCCATCAGACCCAGAATTCTCTGGAATTCCTTTACAGTGAGTGACTGGCCTAGCTTCACTTGCGTGACAGTCGAGATAATCGAGGCTATACGAGCCGGCGACAGACGTGCCTGCATCGTCGTCGAATCCCATACCACGCCTAGAAAAGTGGTCCGCTGAACTGGCGAAAGCACACTCTTCTTGGCGTTGAGTCTCAACCCCAACCTTCTGATGTGGGCGAGGACGGCATCTCGATGCCGAATCGCCTGATGCTCTGATTGAGCCAGAATCAACCAATCGTCGATATAATTTAAAATGCGAATGCCCTGGAGACGCAGCTGAGCCAAGGCCGCGTCCATGCATTTCGTGAAGGTTCGAGGAGATAACGCTAGGCCGAATGGAAGGACCCGATATTGGTACGCTTCGCCCCCAAAAGCGAACCTCAGGAACTTCCGATGTTGCGGAAGGATGGAGATATGGAAGTACGCGTCTTTTAGGTCTATCGTGACAAACCAGTCCTCGGACCTGATCTGTGACACGATCTGCTTGAGAGTCAGCATTTTGAACTTGAGCTTCCCTACTGACCGATTTAAGAGGCGCAGGTCTAAAATCGGACGCAGCCCCCATCCTTCTTCGGAACAATGAAGTACCGGCTGTAATACCCCAGCTCTCTGTCGGGAGGAAGAACTCGTTCTATCGCCCCCTTCATTAGCAGAGCTTTCACTTCTTGTTCCATAACCAGAGCCTGCTCGGGGGTCACCACTGTGGGCAAAACCCCCCGAAAACGAGGTGGACGCGACCTGAACTGGATCGCGTACCCGCGTTCGATAGTCTGCAGGACCCAACGAGATATATTTGGAAGACTTCCCCATTCTACCAGAAATTCTACTAAGGGTACCAGCCTCTCGAGACTGGCCTCTGGAGTAGTTTTTAAAACAGAAACAGCGCCCTGTGACCGCGCACAGGCAGGGTTCAACGACCGTTCTGTATCGCTCCTCGGAGCAAACGAGCGTCCCTCGGGAAATCGCTCGCTGGGACCGTCTGCACCCCCCATTACAGGCAGGGTTGGCAGAACGAACCCCTGAGGGCACCGAGAGAGAGCGGGCGCCGGATTCAGCGGCGAACACCTCTGTCTCACGGTGGGGACCACCCTCAGTAGCCTGACACCAGTGGCGTCAGGACTTCTTCGACGAAGCCTTCCTGGCGACAATAACCGTCCTCAGATCGGTTCTATCCCGGGAAGACCTCGCCTGAGAACGCCGCGTCTCAGCCCAGTTTTGCTGGGGAGGAGCCCGAGACGCGACGCTCTTCTTCTGCTGCGCCCTATGCGAGGAACCCGACGGGCGGGGCTGCTCTCGCCCAGCAGCCCCCGAAGGATGAGTACGGACGGGGAGACATTTCTGGAGCGCCGCTGCCTGCTTTTTTCCCTCTTGGAATCTCTCAATCACTGCGTTCACAGAACCACCAAAAAGACCTTCGGTCGACAGCGGCGCATCCAGGAGAAAAGCTTTATCTTTCTCCTTCATATTAGCCAGATTTAGCCATAAATGCCTCTCCGTGGCCACCAGGGCTGCCATAGAGCGGCCGACTGATCTGGCCGTCTCCTTGGTGGCACGGAGAGAAATATCTGCCGCCTGACGCAGCTCATTAATCACGTCAGTGCTGACGACCTCCCCTCGCTCATATCCTTCAGCAGATCTGCTTGATACGCCTGGAGGATGGCCATCGTATGCAAGCAAGATGCTGCCTGTCCCGCCGCTGAATAAGCTTTGCCCACCAAAACCGAAGTATTTCTGAGTGGCTTGGTGGGCAACGCCGGTGTTTTAAAAGACGATGCCGTCTCAGGAGAAAGATGGCTCGCCAAAACTTCCTCCATCCTCGGCATCGCCCCATAACCGTGTCCCCTAGACCCAGCAATATTAGCGTACATAGAGGTCTGTTGTGTCAAAATTCTAGCTGACACTGGTTTGTTCCACGATCTACACACCTCGGTGTGTAGATCGGGAAAAAAGGGCAAACACCGGCGTGGAGGTAGTGAGTGTGATTTTAAAAATCTCTCATCCATTTTACTTTTTACTCTCGACTCTTGTTTTTCAACTGGCCATTCAATGGTTAATTTTTCCACAGCCCGAGTCAAAACCTCCATCAGCTCTACATTCGCGGGAGACTGGGATGGCGAGTCCCCGATCTCCACTGAGTCCATAGACTCTGCATCCACACTTTCAACATCCAGCTCCTCAGAACTGGATAATTGAAGTGATGGCGCCTCAGCCCGGGCAGGAGAAACCGCAACGCGGACCCCCGCAGCGAGAACTGAGGCACTGGATCTACCAGGTAAGGGCAGAGAAAGGGCGGGGCCCGTCTCAATCCCCGCTGATAGATCCATCTGCGAACCCCACGACGCAAGCCTTCGCTGTGCCTCGGCAGCAGCGGGACCCGAGCCGCGGGGAGCGCGCACCGAACCACTCTCCTCGAAGAGTGCCCGGCGGGAGCGAAGTGTCTTCATGGACAGACACTCGCAGTGCTCACAGCCGGCCCCCTCGAGAGCCGACTGAGCATGCTGCACTCCCAAACAAACAACACACAGATCGTGTGTGTCCCCACCCGTGATGAAGCGAGGGCAGGGATGAACACACTTTCTGAAATTCTGCTGTTGTTTGCTCGCCATATTTTCCAATATATATATATATACAATATCAGACAGACAGACAATATTCATACATAGAGCGCTTGTGAAGACTCAGAAGCTGTTGCGCTTGTGTTTCGGGGATGCTTTATAGTTTCCTGGTCGATACGTCACCCCGCCTATGACGTTCCGTCTCGCCATTGGACAGATTTCATACGTGCTTCATGACTCGTCACGCAGAGGCGTTCCCACGGCGTTTACACGCAGCTCGAAGTTCCCTGAATGGGAACTGCAGTTCATGTTCGTTTCGTAGGAGGATGCTCTGAATTCTGCTTCATTTCAACATTTTATTCAACATTATTTTTTTTAAATGTATTCATATTCTTTCAACTATATATGTATCTTTATTTTGACATTTAAAAAACATTACAAGTAGCTTGCAATCAGAGCTTCTTTTGGTTTCATTTGTGTTTGGTTGGCAGGCGATTTATACTTAGTTACATGTTTTTGGCTTTGTTTAAAGTTCAAAACACTACACAGCAGTTTTAGGAATGAATAACGATGAAAATAGTGCTTTGTTTTCCACCACTTCAAGGCGTGGCTTACTTTCTGACTTAATCAATAAACCTACCCTCAAGACTGATTAGCCACATTCCCACTTTTGGACCAAAGAGAGCTACTAGTGCATGTCAGGGCAAGTCACTTCTCCCCTGTCACTTCCGGGGCTTGATCGGCCTCATCTTGGCTTTCTCAGCCAGGGTTTTTTTGGGCCCGCTGAAAACCTTGCTTGGTCCAAAGCGGACCAACTGTGGCCTGAGGAGTGGCCATGAAGAGAGGCGGAGTTTACCTGGGTCAGGAGATGGTCAACACCGCTGCTCATTTATTAACTAATAAATCCTGTTTTCTTCTCATGAGCTCCCTCTGTTGCTCTGGCTGAAAGGATAAGGATGGGCGAGATCGCTCAAACCTCATCAGATCACAATCATTGCATAATTTCATGGAAAATTAATAGAAATTCGCAAAAATGTGACGTAATGTAATATTTTAGTAATATTTTTCTAAATGTGTAAGCCTTTAGGCTTTAATTGTTGTTCTATGCGATCGCAAATAAATGGAAGCAGGTGCAACTGAATAGGTATAGTATGTGTTCTCTTTTTATGTGAAAAACGAAATACCAGTTTGATTCAGCATGATTGATGTGCACTCCTGACACACACACACACACACACACAAATATTGTTACTGTAACTTTTTTTATTGTGAAACATTGGTCAGATATCAACGCTGCAATCTGAATTACATTTTACTGTGGACATCGGAAATTGTGATTCCATTTGAATTTTGTGAGGGTTGGGGGATGACACAGATGAAGTGAAATAGCAAATAGGTGATTTTCGATTGCTATTCCAAAATGGCAGGGTCATAACTCGTAAGACATTGGAAATGCAATTGCTTGGACAAAACTGGGACTACATTTTTATTTGAAATTTGGTAGAAATGTCACATACATGGAAAAGAAAATCCATAAATCAATTGTAAATCACGCATTTGTGTATGCATGTACTAATTGATACAATTTACAATTCCTTTTGAATATTGTCTGGAAAGTCATTCCATATAAGTGTGTTAAGAAACATCATGAAAGCTTACTTTCTTTAAGTTTACTTAATTGGCATTTAATTAAATTAATTTTATATTATTTACAAGCTTTTAAAAAAAAAAAAAACTTTTAATATTTGAGGTACACTGCCAGGGCACATTCAATATAATTTAGTGCACTTCTTTTTTCACAACGTTGTGACACATTTTGAGGCACCATGTTTAAATATGCTCAAGCATTCTGTAAAAAACAACAACAAAGGAAGTTGAATGCATCAGAAGATATGTTTTTATGCTTTTATTCTGTTTTAAATGACATCTCTGTGATTTGTCGGTCTTGCATAGATGACCTATCCTACATAGAGCACATCTTTGAGATCTCACGGCGACCCGACCTCTTGACCCGGGTCATTGAGTACCGCACAACCGTGCTAAAGATCTCTGAAGACGACGAGATTGACACCAAACTCACGCGCATCCCCTCTGCAAAGAAATATAAGGGTACAGATCAAGTCTGTGTGTCTTTTACTTCATATAAATAAACACAATAAACAGATCATTAGCATTATTTCTGACATTGCTCACGTTTCGTCCTATTTACTTCTGAAGGAGTGAGGCTTTACTGTAGCCTAGGCAATAGATTACTCAAAAGGAACCTCAGATTATATTAAGTATAAAAAGTCTACTGTATTATAATTAGCACACAAATTTCCAATCCCTCTACAATATCAACATGATCAAAAAAACTTTGCTGATAAATTTGTTGCACACAATCTACTACATACCTTCTGTGGTCTTATTGATAATTTATAGGGTTTTTTTTTTTAGCTAGTAAAAGATTATTAGTATAATTATAAAAATGTACATCTTCAAGTTGTGACATGTCTAGTTCTTTTGAGTTTTTTTTTTTTTTTTTCCTAGAATCAAACCCTTTTTTTCAGAGAGTTCTCTAGAGGTTGCAGTCTATGCTTGCATCATGTTTCGGCTGGACTACTGCAAATCCCTCTATTATGGCATATCACAGACTCAAATCTCCCGCCTACACGACTTTCCAGTTTCCGCTGGATTACGTCCTCCGAATTTAAACTTAATAAAAACCTTAACCTCGTCATCAGTCCATCGGTCATATTTTTTAAACTCCATTGTTCATTCGAAAAGCAACAACTCTTACGCCGCCTTCACACTGGCAGTTTAAATCAGCTCCGATGCGGCTGCGAAACGACCGGAAGTCATTCATTTCCTATGGAGATTCGCAGACCGCATGCGAACGGGTCCGAAACGGGTCCGACCGAGTGCGGTGCGAAGAAAATCGTGTCCGTTGGTCATCCGGATGCGTTCAAAAATTTGAACTCGTGCGAAAAGCTATGGACGGTTCCTATCCGACAATTCCAGCGGAAGTTGACTGTTGCTATGGTACTGATAAACAAACCTGAATTATTAACTTTTAATAAAATAAATAATGATTTTATAACGATAAGTTGTCATGTCATTTTTTTATTTTCATGACTTTCTAACGTTTATAAGGGCAGTTAATACAATTAAATTGACGGTTTGAACTATTGACCACTATATCACATTTTTTAGCCGACCTGACATGTCAACGTCCTCAGCAACTTTCCTTACGCAGCATAACCCTCATCAGAGAGATCATACAGAACTGACAGAATTGTAATCTCTCCGCCATTTTTGTTCTACCCGCGTCCGACGCTTTTCACTGTGAAGTACGATGTCCGTTGGGAACGTATTGCGTATTACGGAGCTGATTTAAACTAATAATAATAATAATAATAATTCATCACATTTATATAGCGCCTTTCTGGACACTCAAAGCGCTTCACATAGAGGGGGGAATCTCCTCAACCACCACCAGTGTGCAGCATCCACCTGGATGATGCGACGGCTGCCATAGTGCGCCAGAACACTCACCACACACCAGCTAACTGGTGGAGAGGAGACAGTGATGAAGCCAATTGGTATATATGGGGATGATTAGGAGGCCATGATGGACAGAGGCCACTAGGCAAATTTGGCCAGGATGCCGGGGTTACACCCCTGCTCTTTCGAAAGACATCCTGGGATTTTTAATGACCACAGAGAGTCAGGACCTCGGTTTAACGTCTCATCCGAAGGACGAGACTTCAAACTGCCAGTGTGAAGGCGGCGTTAAGCCGCGTTTCCAACGCAGGAACTTTCCCCAGGAACTAGGAACTTTGGGGAGGGACTTGGTGTGTTTACACCGCAGGAACCAGGGTCTAAATGAAGTTCCGGGTAAAAATTCCCCCCCCAGAAAGTCCCTGCTGGCGAGGTAGTACTTTTTCAGAGTTCAGGAACTTTCGGGGTGGGAACATTCTGATTGGTTCTTACCACGCTATTCTTTCTGCCCGATGGCACGCGTTCGTCCCATTCATCTCACGGTCAATGTCCGCTGATAACAAACGTCAACTTTTATATCTAGCATTACGAGCTTTCTGAATACGCTTTGGGTGCTTGTCTCTTTTCTGCCGTTTTGTTAAATACCTCGTTAGTAAACCAATCGCACACAAAAAAGCAGCAAAGCTTGAATCTCCTCCATACAAAACTCAAAACAAACGCGCAGGCTAGAGCAGTCGCACGCAGTTCAACGTCATCTTCCTGCCCCGGACAGGTACTTTACGCGGTGTACGCAGTAAGCAAGCGGCCTGGGGAAAAAAAAAAAGTTCCTGTGAAAAAAGTTCCTGGGACAAATAGTTCCTGGTAATTGCGGTGGAAACTCGGCTATACTGTACACAATACAACAGACTTTAAAAAATGGTGGTTGAAATTAAATGCTGCATGGAGTCAACCAATCAAAATGCTGCGTTAACTTAACCAATCAGCATTTTCAGCGCCCAGGGGCCACCCCGAAAGTTCCTGAACTTTGAAAAAGAACTTTCTAAGGGGGACATTTTTACCTGGAACTTCATTTAGACCCTGGTCCCTGCGGTCGAAACAGACCGAGTACCACGCCAAAGTCCCTAGTTCCTGGGGAAAGTTCCTGCAGTGGAAACACGGCTATAATAGACATATTCATGACTGGTCTGTGTGTACAATTAAACAAACCTGATTCCTGAACATATAAATTTTATAGAAATTTAACATATAGTAAATAAGTAGGTATCAATTATTTATGTATTTAACAAGTATTTTAAAATATAGGCCTAATGTAATCTAATTACTCTAATATAATCTAGTTCTTAATTTTTGAAATCTGATTATGTAATCCAGATTACATGTAATCAGTGACTACCCAGCACTCTGTATAATGTTGTCCGTAACAGAGTTCTCTTTGTGTCTCTCTTCTATGTTGTAGATATCATTCGCCAACCGTCAGAAGATGAAATTATCAAACTGGCCCCTCCCCCTAAAAAGGCATGAGGTCAAAGTTCATGACCTCTGCTGCTCATCCCCAGCACTTCATCTTGCCCATCATAGTTACCAAACCACTCCCACCACCCCGCCCACATCACCTCCCAATGAACAGAAGCCAAGCAGCAAATCAGATTGCCAAGATGCTTTACAGCCACGCCCATGCCACGGAGGCATGGAACACATGAAGAACACGGAAGACAAAGAAATGGACAAAAAGACAGCAACCACAAGACTTGTAGTCTGGTTACAATTGTATAGTAAATGGGTCATAGGTCAAGTTGTGTGTCGGAATGAAAAACAATCATTCTGTGTTCGCTGACACTTGTGTTGAATATTGTATGTGTGTGAGAGAGTTTATTTGGACCCTTGATAGCATTAAGTGGGATTGTCAGAAGTTGGTCAGACCAATGTAATAGGGAGTTTGCAGTTGATGTCCTAATGGCCTAAGATGTGAATCTAGTTGTGAAACAGGTTTAACCACTGGATCACTGTTCCTTTAGACACATTTATTCCCTAGTTAGTAATGTGGGTAGACTTAAGGTTGGTACATTCCCTTTAAAAAAGCTCATATCAACATTTAAAAGTGTTACAGAAAATTCATCTCTGAATTTGTGTGATTGCCACTTAGAAAGCCAATATTTGCCTTCTTTAGAAATTAAATGCATTGTTGCAGGGTATGCAATTACCTAGTAGAGAATTAATACTGCTTTTTATATTTCTGCATCATACTTCTATGAATTGTAGTTTATTAAATTATCAGTTAATTGTTTATTATCAAACAACAGCAGTCTTATATATCATTATAATAGTGTTCTAGTACATATGGAAGACAACATCCATATGCTATATTAGATGTCTAACGGGTCTAAAAACACGAAAAGTCCATCAAAACGGAACATGGTAGAACACAAAACTGATGAACGTGTTTAGAGTAACATTTTAACTATCAGGAAACAGAAGGCATATATTTTTTGTTAAAAACCTAAAATTTGACTACTTCTACTGTGAATTGTTTATTCAGATGCCTCAGTATACCATTATATGAAACATTAGGATAATATCACATATATTTTCTGTTTATAATTTGTATACTGATAGAGGGTAAGAAACAGCTGCGACTAAAACTGAGATATTTACGTCAAGGATGTGGTAAGAATAAAAATAAAAAAGTATTATGTTAATGGAATGGTAAATACATATCCATAAATTGCAGCACTCTATGTGGCCAAAAGTCTGTGTGGATCACATTGTGGATCCAAACGGCACAACATTTTTTAGGTGTTTTCTTCTATTTGTACTCTAACTTTTCTTGTTTCACAAAAGTAGGCTATATTTTAATAAGTATGACATTGATTTGAAAAACACACATCTTTGCCAATCGTTCTAACACAGAATATTAAGATCATGCTGCGTTTACAAATATTAATATCATGATTATCATTGTGATATTCTTTGTGTTGGTAAGATTGCGCCTTTTATTGACACCATCTGCTGAAAGACTGTTCAAACACGACTCTAAATTTGCTTGATCACAGTGTTGTTGCTTAACCCCTGCAGACTGTTGTTTTCATATTATAAAGTCATGCGTATTTTATGCGTCTGCATTTCCACCCACGCATGAGGGCAGGATGCATCGTTCAGTTACAGGCTGTTTCTCTATTTATTGTTGTGTGATTTCATTGAATCTAAGAAAACAAGTTCTAAGACCTTTTCAAAATCGAACCTAGAACTACGTATTTGTTAAAGTCTGGAACATTTTGAAAAGATAGACCGCAACTGGCTAGGAACATTTGTGGCCCTTTTAATTTGAAATAGTTACTATGGATTTCTGAGGACTGTAAAGAAAGTCCCGTCAAGTTTTAGATCAGTGAAATGTAAACTTTACTTCTGCTGTTGCCACCCAAAAAGGACAGCTCTTTATCTTTATTCTACATTCCGAGCCTGTATGTTTGTTCCAAATACACTCAAAACGAGATATTTAGGGAATGTTCATGCAATAAAAGTGAATGGGGACAAGTCAAGGCCCCAAATGCCCCCAAAAAAAGAGAAAAAAGTGTATACTTCTTAGTCCATTTGGGGCCTTGACCTATCCCCTTTCACTATCATTGTATTTGTGCAAGAACCAATAGCATTTAGTATCAATGAAACTGTAACACATTTGAATGCACGTAAATCCCCTTGCATTCTATGCAACAGTTCTCCTTTTTCATTCCAAGAAATAATAAAAGTCACACAGATTTGAGGGCGAGTAAATTACAGAATGTTCATTTTTGTCATTTTCCAAAGTGCAAATCCAGATATATGCGACGAGTCACAAAAAATCCTGTCAAAAACAGATTGTACATTATTCTATTTATTAGAAATTTTATGTTGTTGTTGTTGTTGTTGCTGTATTGATGTTTCTCAATTGTGTACAAATGTCATCTTGTGAATTTTGCGGTATGTGACGTGGTGATGTTCCCTGTCTAGTGTCTCTCTGGACACGTGGCCAAACGCTCAAATCAGTCTTTTCCGACACACCATGATCAGTCCTTGAATTGATTCGTTTTTCTGTTTGTTTTGCTCAGTTCTTCAGTAATCTTGTGGATGTTGTTTTTTTGCATCCTCCGGCCTGTCATCCATAGACTGAGTTCTCTGTGATATCTGATTCTAGATCAGCTCTCTATATGCTTATGCTAGTTTTACCAACCAATCATAGACTTTTATAATGTC
This sequence comes from Pimephales promelas, assembly GCF_016745375.1. The sequence continues at coordinate 99,784 of NW_024121106.1, read as the reverse complement.
CCCAGACCAGCAACCAAGGGCTTTAGATGTCCTCACGCCATTTACAGTGGGTTTTCAGTTCACACCTGATGTGGTTCTGCCGCTCACATATTGTGTGCATGAGCACCTGTAGGTTAGCCTTTGTTGAATGACAGCTTCGTCTATATCAAGAGCATCTGTTAAGCACTGTGCTTTGCGATTGAAATAATTTCACAAGTGTATTTTCAAAACAGCGCCTCAACTGGAGAACATTGGAATAGCCATATTGCTATAGCTCTCCCTTTTCCATGTTTCCTTTTTGAACAATAGAGGCGTATTCAGTTTCCAGAATTTCCTCTGCCAGCAGGAAATAATGCAGCGCTCAATGGAATAAACAGCATCTTTCTCTAGTTTAATGCCACTTCCTTTCCTCTATGCAGAGAATATATTTGGTACTGTGTCAACTCTAGACACATTTTCAATGTTGTTAATGACCACTACATGCAGTTTTCAAGAGTATTATGTGTTCGGCCAATACGATACTGTAAGAACTAAGAGACCACTGAAGCCATATACACATAATTCATGTCATTTGATTGTCAGATTGGATGTCATGGTATCAAAACATATCAGCCTTGATAATGCTGCAAAAGCTTCGTAATGATGAAGATTCATATCGGCATAACAGACATCATTGAATCTAGCTAAACAAAAAAAAATAACAACAAAAAAGAAAACAATTTAAAAAACCTTTTTGGGTGATTTGTCAAGAAAAGTAATCCTCAAAATAAATGTAATGAAAATATAATTTGCATAAGCACACAATATGTATTATATAATTATTTCTCACTACTGTAATAGAGGTTTTTATTTTGATGTATTTTTTTCCATTACAATAATGACAATGGGGGAGGATGTGTTTATTTGTCAAAATAATGCCAAAATGCAAAAAAAAAAAAATATATCATCGTTTGTTCTTTTTCTTGTTGTTCTGACTGATGGTTTGTTCTTAAGTTGTACATACAAAAATATTGTGGATTTATAAAAGTGTTTTATTATTAATTTATTTAATGCAATTGTTTCTTGTTTTGGTTGTACTGATGTATGTTTACTAATTGGACAAAATTGGAACGTCTATTCATAATTGTAAATGTGCGTGTGATGGCTCAGATTAGGTTTGTTATGTTGGTTTTAACATAGGGCACTGGGCTCAAGATCCTTTTCAATAATCTTCTGTTTTAATAACTTTACAGCATCATTTAAACGTTTTTGTATTTTTTTTTTTTATTGTAGTGTTGTTCCAAATGCTTGTTCTCTTTCTTAGTTATATGCTTATCAGCATAATATGACAATTTTGACTATGTGTTGTACCCATGCTGGTGTCATGTTGTGAAATGTTTGTATGAGAGGCCACTGGCTGTAAATGCAAGAACACCTTTAAGGTTCATTAATTTACGTACGTTTCAAATTCCCCATCAGAATGTTAGAATGAGGTCTTGAGGAATGTGGAATAGGTTTGTGTGGAGATAGCAACACTTAACATTATTTGTGCGATGCTGTTACTAAGATTGTCAAAAGATTGTTAGAGCGATTTTGATGGTGCTGAAACAGGGTGTAGTTTGAGGGAGTGCTTTAATGAATATGGTGAGATGGTGTAGTACAGTGCTTTAATGAATACAGGAACATTAACATCACAGAACCCAGAAAAGAAATATAACAGAGATATAACGTCTGTAGGGTGAATCTCACAGAGAAATGTTAGGGCCAGTTTTAACCCCAAATTAAAACAATATATTATTTTAGGACCATTAAGACTTCTTTTACATTGTAAAATTGTAACCATAAATGATTTATTTTCAGCATTAAAAATAATAGTTAATATTATTCATTTTTTTATTATTTTAGGGTGAAATATGGCCCAAAACATATTCTTGCAACTTTCTTTTTTTCTTCACTTCACATGTCTAAAATATTCGGGTGTAGCCTACATGTAAAGACCTTGTAGAGAATGTTTGAGCTGAATAGCTCATGATAAACAAGTTAATGTTACTGCAGAAACTTAAATGTGTGTAAAAAAAAAAGGCAAATAGAGAAATGTCATATAGCCTATTGGTAATGCACATTTGTAGCAGGAAAACATTCAAATATAGAGCACATGCAAAACCGTGCGCATAAGAGCTATTCTTGTAACGTTTACACTGAGGATTAAAGCATGCTCTCATGCCATGATAAAGTGCCAACTGAATTCTTGTTTATTCAGAAGCTTAAAACAGACATTATTATGCAGAACTATTTATTAATCTCATGATAAGAAGCTACATACAATTTAAAAAAAAAGCTTAAAAGAGCTTACACCCTAGAAGTTTTTGCTGTGCAGTAGTGTTTAGTGCTCGGATTGGCGTGTAAATTGAAATGGGATTGCCATGCTGTGCTGAAGTCGGGTAGAATAGCTGCTTGTAAATGAAAATAGATACTGAACTTTGGTCTGTTTTAGACTGTTGTTGAAAGACTTCTTTGTTTGGGCATTTTATGGCCATTGCATATTTATTTATTGATGTGTTGCAGTTCTCTTTTTGAGAACAGCATAGCCAGTTATCGCTTCACAAGACACATTGGCTTGAAACGCTTTGCAAATCGCTAATGTTTGAATCTCATTTTTCTCTTCTGTCATTAAACATTCATGGGTAGAGTGATGTTAGCATTACTTCAGTATTCTTTTTGTTTTCTTTCTTTTTTTTCTTTCGTTGCAGTGAAGGACAGTATAAAAAATGTTAGATATACCTACAGATGTGGCTTCTATATTGGGGTAAATTTAGCTAAACCAAAATTATGTTTTGTCATTGTGCTTAAATGAATATATAAATATATATTATATATTAAAATATATTTGCTAACCTACAGATTTGTGCAAGACAGTTCTTTACTTACCACACTATGATAAGTTCACAATGAAAAGTGTTTGCTACGGCAGAATGTTCTGAGGGTTGCTAAAAATAAGGATCTAACAGCAATTTTGCTGTGGATCTAAAGTGATCACTCAGAGCTCATTAGCTAAAAAAGAAAAGAAAATTCAGTAATGTCCCTCAGCACATGGCAGGTCACTACAGTACAGCGGTCAAAAGATGTTTTAATGTTTTTGAAACAAAGGCTGCATTTATGTTGCACCACATTTTCAACCAGGAACAATCCTTCCAACCACTATAGATTCTCAAATAGCTTGATCTATCTCGGCTCCTCAGTGAACCTAAACAAACAGATGAACCAGAGGAAATGACTAGCAGTTTGAGCACCATTTTCTTTAGTAGCCTACATTAGAAATTGTTGCACCAATTAGATTAAAAAAGGCTAGAGAGAAAACTAAAGCACCATGGTACAACACTGCTATGCATGATATAAAGAGAGAAACTCGTAACTTAAAGCGTAAATGGAAACAAACTAATTTAGAGGTCTTTAGAATCGAGTGGAAAGACAGTAGCCTATGTCATGTCTCATGTTATAAAAAATGCTCTAAAAGCAGCCAGGGCTGCATGTCCGCAAACTAATAGAAAATAACAAAGATAATCCAAGGTTTTTATTTAACACCGTGGCTAGACTAACAAATAACAGCCCATTCTCACTCCCAAGGCGTCACCTAACTGGCGCCTTGGGAAGCATTTGACCATGCTTCAATATCTGACGCTTTAAGCGCCCTTTAGCGTCAGATGACGCCCTAGGATCGCGTGTACCCTACCTCCACCCCATACCTAAACCTAACCGCGTCCTCTAACTGACGCTTTCCTTTAGCGTCAGTTAGATGACGCCGTAGGATCGCGTCATGTAAGTGACGCTAAAGGGCGCCTAAAACGTCAAATATTGAAGCATGGTCAAAGGTGACGCCTTGGGGTGAGAATGCGTTGATATTTGACGTTTTAGGTGCCCTTTAGCGTCACTTACATGACGCGATCCTACTGCGTCATCTAACTGACGCTAAAGGAAAGCGTCAGTTAGAGGACGCGGTTAGGTTTAGGTATGGGGTGGGGGTAGGGTACACGCGATCCTAGGGCGTCATTTGACTGACGCTAAAGGGCGCCTAAAGCGTCAGATATTGAAGCATGTCCAAATGCTTCCCAAGGCGTCAGTTAGGTGACGCCTTGGGGGTGAGAATGGGCTGCAAATATTGAAGCATGGTCAAAGGTGACGCCTTGGGGTGAGAATGTGTTGCAAATAAACAGACATCACCTGAGCAAAATATCCCATTACAATGTAGCAGTAATGATTTTATGAATTTCTTCACTGAGAAAATCGAAAGCATCCGAAACACAATTGTAAATGTAGCTACAATCTTTTATGGTGTCTTATGATTCAGCCGCGGTTAATTTACCGCCAGCAATCAAATCCAGCTAAATGAGTTAGGGACGTACGAAGAACGGGCCCCAGGTGTGAGTGAATGTATATGTGTTGTATTATCTTGTTTTTGTCTCGAGGACGGTCCCCCTCGAAAACGAGATGTTTCATCTCAAGGGGTTATACTCAACAATAAAAATTCAATTAAAGGTGGAATACCTAAGATTTTTGCATTAAAATATCCAAAAATCACAAGGCCAGTGTTATATATTTAGTTGATAACTCACAATATTCCAAATGTTTCAAACAATGTTTAAATCGCGAGAAAATTGAGATTTTAACCAAGGAAACGGGGCGTGTGAGCAGGGGTGAGCTGGGAGTCGCCAGTCAATCGCGTCATATCCGCTTACCTCGCTTTCCGCTCGTACTACCCCAGACAGCAAACTGACATTGAATCAACGTGGAAACGACGTCTCTCATGACATTGAAACAACGTTGATTTTGCTCATCGAATTAACGTTGAACCAACGTCAGACGCGGCATTCTTCAAAGCTAAATGAAATCGAAAATTGGTTTGCTATCATAACGTTGAAACAACACGTTGATTTCAAGTTGATTTTCCGTTAGTTTTGAAAGAATGACGCGTCTGACGTTGGTTCAACGTTAATTCGATGAGCAAAACAATGTCAGATCAACGTTGTTTCGATGTCATATTTCCACGTTGATTCAATGTCAGTTTGCTATCTGGGACGTGTAGTCCTGGACAAATGCGGTAGTTGTGCGTTAGCGTCTATCAAGCAACAAACGTCAGCTTGTTTCGCGCATTTGTTATGGAATGGAGCACAATTATTCTTTTCATTTATTCTGGGAATGTGAACTGTTGGCTGTAAAGGGGGTCGCACACCGGACGAGAAGCGCTGCGCCACGTTTAGGACAACTCCACAGTATCGCAGACCGGACGCGCACTTTCTCATCAGTGTATGGCCAGCAATATTATGTTTAATGACAGGAAATGAAGATAATGTCTGTTCTATGTTATGATTGTACTGTACAATTAAATACAATCGTTGCTCTGCATTCTGAAAACTTTACCTCAGAGCATCTGTTAACTGAATGAATTGAGAATCTCACCTGAAAAATCTAATAATAACATCAGCAATTGTCATTCAAGCAGCTGATTTCTGTAAATGACTGCAAAACTAAATGCATATTGCAGCATAGGGCGAAGTCAGGATCCATTAGCAACGATTTGAGACAAAAATAATAAAAATTTTATATAAAACTATGTAAATGGCGCTCTGTGGCGCAGCAGGATTTTGAACACGGTCCTGAGGCGTTGCTGGGCTCCGCCGGTATGTGTACACTTATAGATAATAATGTGTTCGAATTTTAAAGATGTGGCGCGACGTGGCGCTGCAGTTTCTCGTCCGGTGTGCGACCCCCTTAACGTTAATTTTGTGAAACTGTAGCTGTGGTTGAATACTACACGATATGAAAAGATGTGTCAAATGTACATTTAAATTGATTTTTTATTTTTATAAAGTTACCAAGGAGGACCAGCCACGTCAACTCCTTGCAAGAGACCTGCCCCTTCAAACCCTCTCCACCATAGCTTCGTCCAGTGACTCGTACAGTAACATATGTGATAACTAATTTACTTTTAAACCTTTCTTGCGGTTATTTCAGTTTAATGAAAAACAAGCATGTCATTAAACGCTTATAGAAATCGAACTTTACCTCATCCATGACAACTAATTTTCGATTCCCGTCTGACTGATTTATCCACAGTGGAGTTGAAAACAACAGTTCCCATCATTCCGCGTTCCTCCACGTCGTCATCAAGCAAAGCCGTTGTTGTTGTTTTGAATGTAGCGCCCTCTAGCGGCATCTAAATCTTAAGTATTGTAGCTTTAATATAGGCTCATATTAAGCTCTAATTAAACGTACACGTTTGTGATATTTAATTCATAGTAAAATCTAATTCATTAATAGTAGGCTCTCAGTTTTCATGTCAATTCGATAAATAAATTAAGTTAATCACCAACTGCTTTTACAAAACCAGTTATCTTGCCCTGAGAAATTAAACAGTATTAAATAATGAAATTAGAGTTTTTATATTTAATATCCTATAACCAAGAAATGTTCATATTGCAAAGACAGACTGCCGTCAGTATGTCAAGTCGAGTAAGTAGTTGATCCTGTAACTTTTCGTTGGTAAAAACAAAAAAACAAAAACAGTAGTGTTAAATGCTTGTATCTTGAACAGATTTTTTCATTTACCTGTGTGACAGTTGAAATCATAGGGATCTTGTAGGGATAGTAAAAATACTTTTTTCATTTATCTTTATTTATCTTTTTGCATTTTTAAGTGTGCCGTATTTGGAAAAAATGCGTCCCCCGCATGAATATACTTTGTCTGATTATGCATTGAATCATGCAATAGCATAATCATGTTTTTCTCGAGGGACTGATTTATATGATTGTATGTGTTGTATTCAGCATTTTTACATTTAAAGCTACAATACTTAAAGGAACACTCCGACTTTTTGGGACTTTAGCCTATTCACCTTACCCCCCAGAGTTAGATAAGTCCATACATACCTTTTTCATCTCCGTGCGTGCTATAAGTCTGTTTGACGCACCCACCGCTAGCCTAGCTTAGCACAAAGACTCGATGTGACTGGTTGCAGCTTTCATACTGATCCAAATGAGTGGCAAAATAACGCAAACGTTTTCCTATTTACATGTTGTGATTTGTATAGTCACATAATGTACAAATAACAAAGTCAAATGAGACACAGACATCTTTTAACCGTATAAAACCTGGGAACTATTCTCTGAAGGCGAAGCACTGCTACTTTGACGGCGTAATAACCGCATCACCGGAGACACGCCGTGGTGAGGAGCGAAGAGTTCGCTCGGTGTTTGGGTAATAGAGTCAGCAATTTATAAATAGTAAAAGCCTAGTTTAGAGTCATGGGTTTTCGCTCTATTGTAAATAGCTGCGACTGTAAACAGGGGAGGTAACCATGTTTCACAGAATTCCAACTAAAAACGCTGACTGGATAAGAAATGGCTATAACTTACTCTGGATATTTATCCAAACACACCTAAGATTATCAAGGGACATTATGTTTGCTCGGTACATTTCAATGAGGACGACTATTTTGAAAAAATGGAATTTGCCACACGGACCATAATGTGCTGAAGGATACGGCCATCCCATCGATAGCACAGACAGGACAGTGGATCACCTGCGGCTGAGGTAAGTGTTCCGTTATGTTTTTAGATGACCTACTGTAACAGTGCCTTTAGCCAGATCTAATGTAACGTTAGTGACACTATTATATGATTAGGGTATGAATATGTTTTTATCTTGATGCGGTGCGGACGCGCTTGGGAAAAAAAACGAGCGCTTTCACCGCGTTGAACTTGCACCCTGCGCGCTGCGCGCCTAGTAGCCTAAATTTGAAATAACCATGGAAATAACGAACTTGAGCGTGCAAAAGGGTACGATAGGCTGTGAGTTCATTGTGCAAAAACAATTTGTGCTATTACTTTCCCCTTATTCTATCCTATAGTAATGCAATATATAGGCAAATGTATTTACTGTTGAATACATTTGGTTCAGCTAATAAATTGCATTTAAAATATATTGATTCCTGTAATAATAATAATTATTTATTCATGTGATATTTATAAATCTGGGTGCGTTTTTGGTTGGAAATCAATGAAACATGGTACTGTATTACCTGGTCTCCCCTGTTTATTGTCACAGCTCATACAATAAAGCAAACACCCATGATAAACTATGCTTTTCTATCTAACGTTAGTAATTGCTGACTCTTTATTCCAACGCTGAGCGAAGCGAACTCTCTGCTCCTCGTCACGGTGCGTCTCAGGTGATGGTTATCACTCTGCCCAAGTAGCAGTGATCCCCTTCAGAAAATATAGTATTTATACGGTCAAAAGATGTCTGTGTCTCATATGGCCTTGATATTTGCACACTCTGTGACTATACAAACCACAACATGTAAATAGGAAAACGTTTGCGTTATTTTGTCACTCATTTGGATCAGTATGAAAGCTGCAACCATTCACATCCAGTCTTTGTGCTAAGCTAGGCTAGCGGTGGGTGCGTCAAACAGACTTATAGCACGCACGGAGATGAAAAAGGTATGTATGGACTTATCTAACTCTGGGGGGTAAGGTGAATAGGCTAAAGTCCCAAAAAGTCGGAGTGTTCCTTTAAGATTTAGATGCCCTCAGCTCAAGCCCAAGCTTCAAGCTTCATCTGAGCGGTGTCTTCCTGAAACCTCAGAAATGGTTAGAAAATTCTTTATGATAAAGAAAAATCCTATTTGTAATAATAATTATATCTTTCTTTTTGTGCATTGACACTTCAGTGAGTGTTCTGAATTAAGTAACCAAAGTGACAGCTTTTTGTCACGTATGAGAAAGAGGACCCAAAAGCAAAGGGCAGTCAATGAGTGATTTAATGTTTCAGAAGAGTTAACACAGGAGCCGACAGGCGAGTAAATCCAACAAAGGGATCTCAATGGTAATGGAACAAAAAGTCTCTTAATAACAGAACAGAAAGCTGCCGTCTTGATCAGCACGGACGGTCACTCAGAGGAAGAGACAGGCTGGGTCCGTAGCTGGCACGGGAACGCCAATCCTGAACCACTATGCTGGAAGTGTCAGAGTAGAGTCGAGGTAACACAGAGTACAGAACAGCTAGTACCAGACAAGACAGGATACGATACGACAGGATCAGGAGCGATATGCACAGGTACGTAACATAGAGCAATAATCTGACAAAGAACAGCAAGAGGGAAGCCAAGAAATAGAAAGTCTAATCAGAGATAGTGAGAAACAGTTGGGAAGGTAATGAGGAGGTGATGAGAAGATGAGCCACACAGCTGAGGGTGACCGGGATAATGAATGAGTAGTGTGTGTGTAATGTAATGTAAGAGAGTGACCAGAAGAGGGCAAAAAAGGAACAGAGAAAGAAAGAAAGAGCCGGCCCAGGATCATGACACTTTTTATTAGAATTATACTGTAAATTAACAAGTTTATACTAATGCTTGTTTTTTTATTCTTCACAGATTTCCCTCAGTGGTTCTGATGTCCCCAAAAGAGTCTATGGCAGACTGAACAAGTCACAAGCTTCTCTTTTTACTCAAGATTTGGCCACTTTGCTTTTTGCTATTGTATTTCACTTTGTTTGACTTAAAGGAGTAGTTCACTTTAAAAAAAAAAAAAAAATTGCTAATAATTTACTCACCCCCATGTCATCCAAGACATCCATGTCTTTCTTTCTTCAGTCGAAAAGAAATTAAGGTTTTTGATGAAAACATTTCTCCATATAATGCACTTTAATGGTAACCAAACGGTTCAAGGTCCAAAAGACAGTTTCAGTGCAAACTGTTCAAAGGGCTTTAAACGATTCCAGACGATGAATCAAGCAAAACGGTCGCTCATTTAAAATATAAATAACAAAGTTTAAAGGGTTAGTTCACCTAAAAAAATGATAATTCTGTCAGTATTTACTCACGTTGTTCCAAACCTCTGTGTTTATTTGTTCTGCTGAAAACCAAGGAAGATATCTGGAAGAATGTTTTAATCAAACAGATCTCATTCCCCTTTGACTACCATAGTATGTATTTTTTCCTATGGTAGTCAATGGGGAATGAGATCTGTTTGATTAAAACATTCTTCCAAATATCTTCCTTTGTGTTCAGCAGAACAAATAAACACAGAGGTTTGGAACAACAAGAGGGTGAGTAAATACTCAAGTCAAGTCAAGTCACATGTATTTATATAGCACTTTGCACAATACAGATTGCATCAAAGCAGCTTCACAGACAGTGATAACATGAAAGTAGTACAACACAGATCAATAATATTGTTGAATATTAAATATTAAATATCCCCGATAAGCAAGCCAAAAGCAAGGCGACAGTGGCAAGGAACCAAAACTCCATCAGATTGGATGGAGAAAAAAAAACCTTGGGAGAACCCAGGCTCAGTCAGGGGCCAGTTCTCCTCTGGCTAACATTCATATTGTTTCAAAGAAGCTTTACAGTTAGTGTATTTCAGAAAGTACATGGAAAAATACATTTAGTTATTCATGTAATATTAAGGGAATAACATGTAGCTGGCGTTGAGTCGTCTCTTCACAGGCGTGGATTTGTCTCTTCACAGGCGTTGGTCTTCTCATCACAGGCGTTGGGGCATCCGAAATCCCCATGAGAGGCTGGATACAAAACTGGAGCTGACGAACGCCATTCAACAGCAGAAAGGCAAATGGGAAATAATTAGCATAGCTGATGTTCATAATGATTTCCATTACACGGGAGTAGGTGTTCAAAAACCACAATCTCACAAATTCTCCGCAATCCTAAACTCTCCACAACCCAAACATACGCGCCGACCCGTTTGTCTAAAAGGCTGTCGAGCCCCACTGGTGCTTTGAGCAATTTCAGTGGCAAACGGTTCCGTATGGCATAACAGAGGAATAAGAGGCAAGCATTATGTGAATGCTTGACTAAAGATATGCGTCTTTAGTCTAGTTTTAAACTGTGTCAGTGAGTCAGAGCCTCGGCACGTATCGGGAAGGCTATTTCAGAGTTTTGGAGCTAAATGTGAGAACGCCCTCCCTCCTTTAGTGGACTTAGATATCCTAGGAATGACCAGAAGCCTTGAATTTAATGATCTTAAGGAACGCGGTGGATTAGGGTGAAAGAAGGTCAGGATAGGAGCTAAACAATTTAGGGCTTTATAGGTCAGTAGTAGTACTTTGTAGTTGATACGGAACTTAATAGGTAACCAGTGTAGAGATGATAAAATCTGTTATATGATCATATTTTCTTGACCTATTAAGAACTATAGCAGCTGCATTTTGTACTAACTGTAGCTTGTTTATTGAGGATGCAGGACAACCGGCTAATAAAGCATTACAGTAATCTAGTCTCGAGGTCATGAATGCGTGAACTAACTTTTCTGCATCAGAAACAGATAGCATGTTACGTAGCTTAGCAATGTTTCTAAGGTAGAAAAAGGCTGTTCTTGTAACATATGAAATATGATTTTCGAAAGACAAGTTGCGGTCTAGTATAACACCCAGGTCTCTTACTGTAGTGGATAAAGTAACAGGACATCCGTCTATATTAAAGTTGTATTGTAAGAGGCTTTGTGTGTAGTTTTTTGGACCAATAAGTAATACCTCCGTTTTATCTGAATTTAATAGCAGGAAATTAAGCGTCATCCAGCATTTTATATCGTTCAGACACTGTCAATTTAGATGAGTAAGTGTTTTCGTCTGGTCACGATGAAATATACAATTGAGTGTCGTCAGCATAACAGTGGAAATTAATTCAATGTTTTCTTATAATGTTACCAAGTGGCAGCATATATATTGAGAATAGCAGAGGGCCTAATAACCAATCCTTGCACTACTCCATAGTCTACTGACGTTATCTTTGATTTTTCCCCGTTTAAACAGACAAAATGAGAACGGTCCGATAAGTACGATCTAAACCAGCTTAATGCCTGTCCCTGAACACCAGTGTAGTTTTGTAGTCGATCCAAGAGTATTTTATGATCTATAGTGTCGAACGCAGCGCTAAGATCAAGTAGAACTATTGAAATACAGCCTTGGTCAGATGCTAAAAGTAAATCATTTGTAATTTTCACTAGCGCAGTTTCTGTAATGCGGTCTGAATCCTGACTGGAATTTATCATAGATATAATTTTCTTGCAAAAAAGAGCAGAATTGAGCGGACACAACTTTTTCTAGTATTTTGGACATAAATGGAAGATTTAAAAGGAGTCTGTAATTTGGATCTAATTGCGGTTTCTTAATGAAAGGTTTTATTACTGCCATTTTTAATATTTTTGAAACATGACCTAAAGATATAGACGAGTTAATAATATTGAGGAGAGGCTCTTCCACTACAGGTAATAGTTCTTTCAGTAGTTTAGTGGGTATTGGATCTAATAAACATGTTGTTGGTTTAGATGCAATGATAAGTTTATTTAGCTCTTCCTAGTTGTAAAGCGGTGTAGTTGTTCTAGAGGGGCCATAATTGAGGCTGAATCACAAGACACCATAGAGGATTGTACATTTATAATTGTGTTTCGGATGCTTTCTATTTTCTCATTGAAGTAATTCATAAAATCAGTACTACTAAACTGTAACGGAATATTCTGCTCCGGTTATGTCTGTTTATTTGTTAGTCTAGCCACGGTGTTAAATAAAAACCTTGGATTATTTTGGTTATTTTCTATTAGTTTGCGGAGATGCTCAGCCCTGGCTGTTTTTAGTGTCTTTTTATAACGTGACATACTGTCTTTCCACACGATTCTAAAGACCTCTAAATTAGTTTGTTTCCATTTACGCTCTAAGTTGCGAGTTTCTCTCTTGATAGCATGTGTAGCACTGTTGTACCATGGTGCTTTAGTTTTCTCTCTAATCAGGTAAGCTATTTGAGAATCTATCTATAGTGGTTGGAAGGATTGTTCTGCCTGGTCTATAACGTGGTGCAACATGACATTTCAGCAGTACGTATTATGCAAGTCACCATGTAATCATGCATCCAGTGACATCATCACTTTGCGGTATAATATCTATATCAGTTGGATTGGTTCCATATGATATAATTAAATCTAGTGTATGATTTAGACGATAAGTGGGACCACTGACCTTTTGTTTGACCCCAAAGGAGTTTAATAAATCTGTAAACACAGCCCCTAACACATCATTTGTATTGTGTATGTTAAAATCTCCAACAATTATTGCTTTATCGACATTCACCAATAGATCCGAGAGAAAGTCTGCAAACTCTTTTAGGAATTCAGCATGGCCCTGGAGGTCTATAAACCGTAGCCAATATGGATTTTTTTCTTACATCTAAGAGCGTAACATTAGCACAATACTGACAGAAAAATACTGACAGAATTTTCATTTTTGGGTGAACTATAACCCTTAAGTTTTATAAGCTCAAATGCTCGCCTTGCTCTGTTCTGTGATATGCGTTCGTGACTCTCCTATTTGAACTCGTTCATCAAGCGTGCATGCGAGACAGATGTTGAGCTCCTAACGGCATGGTCCTAACCGCGCACGACGGCAGAGGTAAGCAAGCGAAAGACCTTGCGTGTCTATCGCAACACTGTTAGCCATTGGATCTTGAACCGTTTGGTTCCCAGTGAAGTCCATTATATGTAGAAAAATCCTGGAATGTTTATCATAAACCTCAATTCCTTTTCGACTGAAAAAAGAAAGACATGACATATTGGATGACATGGGGGTGAGTAAATTATCAACAAAGTTTTTTTAAAAGTTACTCCTTGCAGTTAGTTTATTTATTTATTTTTGTTCTGTTTAATACATCTGCAAATCAATGCATTTTATGTTAATGTATTTTGTTTAGTTTTCATAATGCTGTACTGATGTAGTGCATTAAAGTTTATCTTTCAAAGAGTGTTTGTGTGTTTTGTAGAAATAATTTTTACTGGGTTTTATTGAATTAAAATGTTTAACTGTATTTTTAATATATTATTTTCATATTAAATGGTTTTTGGAAAAATATATATTTTTACTATGTCAATAGTGGGTCCTATAGTGTTCTACTAATACATTATTAATAAGCTGAAATTATATTTAAAATATACTCGGAACAAGCTAAAAATATACTAATGCTGTATTTCTAAAGTCGATTTAAAGTGTATTAAAAATACACTTTAAAGAAGTGCTATTATATTACATTACACTAAAAGTACTTAAATTGGTTCCATTTTAACACAATTAAGTATAATAAAATATATTACAATTACCTTAAAATTGAACTTAAATACATATTAAAGTACACTTAATATACTTGAAGTTGTTTCAATTTAGCACATTTGATACATACTTAATATGGAGCTACACTAGCATAGTTTAAATATATTTCCTTTTCACCTGGGAATTGCCACCTAATTCGAACAATACAATGTTGACACTTGACACTTTCTCAAAAGAAGATTCATATAATTTTAGCATTTTATTCTCGTATTCTCTTCCTCGTATAATAAACATCTGGTAACACGTTTAGATCTTATCGTCATGCAACCGATCTAAGCGCCACTGATTAATTCGGTTCATTCAAGTCAGGTGTTCGACTTTAATCCCCGCTTTTATAAACGGCCTTCATGGAACAATCCTCGGCTGTGCTCTCATTAACTCTCTTATTATTGGCAAACGTCATTAGCGCAACTACATGCAGGTGGCATGAGTGAAGCCGACACGGTCATCAAGCAATTAATAATTCGAGCACAACGTAAAAAAAAATCACAATAAAAACGCATTGGTAGCTGTTAGGACGTTTGGAAAATCATGAACCCACAGGTAGGCCTAGTTAAGAAAGAGGATACTGTGCCGCGACTGCAGTTGTTTAACTGCTCTTATGCTGAATGTGGCGCGACATTCACTCGACAATGGCGTCTGCTGGAGCACGAGACTGTGCACACTGGTGCGGTGAGTTGTAATACATTAAGTGTTTAAAAAACGCGTATTAATGATTCTAACTTTCTATGATCATATCCTTTTGTTTTTTGTTTTTGTTTTTTGTTTTGTTCCTTTAGCGACCTCACAAGTGTGCATTTGTGGAATGTGGACGCAGCTTCACCCGTAAGTCGCATCTGACTCGGCACGTTTCGGTCCACAGCAGCGAGAAAAACTTCAAGTAGGCAAAATTGGGTTATTAAATGTGATCAGTTTAAAATAGGCTAGAGAATTTTGTATATTTGTCCGCGGTGTCCTACCGTTAGACCTGTTTTAGGCACATGCTACTTTAGTCTCAGCACTGCGTGGGTGACTTCTGTTTTGTTTTAACATTTTTCAAAATTCTTAATTTTGAGGTTATGGCATTGTATTAATTGAGGTTTATTATCTGTGGGCTACTTTAGTCATGTGAAAATTGCTAGGGAATTCTTTTAAGTCGACCACAAAACGCTTAAATAGCTATGACATGATGAGCAAGAAAATGTGGCCAGTTTAGAATGAAGGTTCTTAATGTGTAAGCCCGTAAGACATTATTTTCTTTGTTTTAGTGATTTGAAAACGTTTATCATTGAGCAGGTGCACTGCCGCTGCATGTGGCAAAAGCTTCTACGCCGCAGATAAACTTAAGAGGCACGTGCGTTACGCGCACAGCGAAAAACGCGATTACTTCCAGGTTTGACTTCCATTTTTCCCTTCCCACCAATTTAACGTTACTGGCTCTTGACGCATTTTGCTGTTTGCGACACAAGTAAAGCTTATCAAAATGAAGTCTTCCTCCCCAGTGTAAAGAACGTCAGTGCACAAAGATGTTCAGGAAAAGACGAGCGTTAAAACTGCACCTGGCGACGCACGGTACTTCAAGTTTCAGGTGCGTATGTAGCATAAGAGATTTGTATAATGCTTTAGAACTTTGACAGCTGAAGGTAAAATATGGAGGAAATTTTTGTTTTGCACAAGATGCTCGAAAAGCGGCTGTGGAATGAGGTTTAAGTCTCACGTTGCGCGGAAAGCTCATCATAGAAGACACACAGGTGAGGATTCATCAATTCTTTAAATGTTCATTTTATTGGCATTTACTGAATAACCATTTTTGATTTACTTGATTCTTCAATGTTAAGTGTACTTTCAAGTTAATTATATAAATGAGACAAATGTAAAGTGCACTGGAGGGAATATTCTGTTACTTTTCTGTACAAGCTTCTCAACTCCCAGGCATCTAAAATTGGAGGTCCTGAGATTGGGGAGACCTAATCACTCACAACGCTTTTTGACTTTCTCAGTGTAAACTTTGGGTTTGAAGTATTTACACTTCCCCTGCATTTTCTCAGTTGTCCTTACAATAATAGTGTATACTTTTTTTTCTTCTTCTTTACCCTGAAAAAAATAAGTGAAATGTGACAATAAATATAATAGACTTTAAATAAGTTTTTCATACAAAATAACAGCTTTTTTTTAAATAATCTTTTTGGTGTTTGATTAGGGTTGGAGATCTGTGCAGGATTGGGCACCTCTACTGTAGCCTATAACTGTGTTTTCTGGTGTTTGTTAAATTCAAAGTTAATGTAATTAAAGCTGTTATTTTGTATTTAAAGTTAATTGCATTTTATTAAATTTTAGTCTTTTTTTTATTAATGTGCATGTCACATTGTACTTAAATTTTCAGGGTAAACAAAAGAGAAATCCGGGGGGAAAAGTATACGCTGTATTAATGAAACAATTATAGTTGAAGTGTGAAATTAGCAGGATTGGGCACCCCTGGGCTACAGCATAGTTAAAAACATAATTAATAATTTCTGAACATTGACTCTTTATTTGCTTTTTTATGGTCTCAATAGAATAGCATGATAGTATAATAGTTTTACCTACACAACTTATTTAAACCTTGTTAGTGTCTTCTGCTAGTTGGCAAAGCATTAAATTGCAACTGTTAAAATATCATTAAATTAAATGATCAGATTAGTCTAATTTGAAAACACAACATAGATAACATTAACATTTACTTTTGCTCTGGTTAAATGTCAAGTGAGATCTTCCAAAGTTTTTGAATTTAATTTGTCTCTATAGTATTGAAATGTAAACTAGTAAATGCACTATGTTTCAGAATGCTAGCATGTATGAAAGTATTTCAACGGTGTCACCACTAGCCCCGTGTTAGGTTGTGCCCCGCTCACCCATACTGCAAACTTTGCAATACTGGAACTTGGCAATATTGGAAATGGCGTTTTATTGAATAGACCATGATGGGTTATGCCATCCATTTTCTCTGAATCAAGACCTAGTTGGCCCAAACCCAAAAACTCTTACCCACTATTCAATTTTGGCAGTGTGCAGCCTTTTAAAGGTTGTTAAACTTAAATAGAATTTTCAATATCAGGTTACTCTATTGGTATTGTAATGAAGTATCACTCAAACACCTCTGCTAATACTTGCTATAAAACAAATAGCAGAAAGAGACCACTTAATTCCACCACTTAATAACCACTAATTCGAACTGGTTTGACAATGGCCACCCAGTAACTGTTTCTTCAGGTTATCGCTGTCTTTATGCTGAATGCCCCATCAGTGTGCACAACTGGACTAATTTACGGAAACACATGGCGAGTCACCCAGGTAAACCAGTGAGAACTTAATTTATTAAATGTTATCTGCCAGTACCTTTCCAGTTCCCATGAGTGCTATGCATTCTCCTTGTGCCTGTAATGGGTTACACGAAAGCTCAAGTCATATAATTTTGTCAACAGCATCATTCTGCTGTATGGTATGTCAAAAGGCCTTCCGAAAACGTGATGCCTTGAGGAGGCACAAGCGGACTCATGCCTTGCAGAAACCAGTTTTGGTATGTCCCAGTCAAGGTTGCCAGGCATACTTTTCCACAACCTTCAATCTGCAGCACCATATTCGAAAGGTTCATCTGCAGCTGCTCTCACACCGTTGTTCCTTCCCTGGCTGCAGCAAGACTTTTGCCATGCGTGTGAGTACATTGAGGAATGTGGTAGGGATGGTAGAATGGTCTTGTGGTGTCAATTAGAGTAGTAGTTACAATTTCTTCAAAAAGACTATCACATGTCGATATAGTTGAAATACTCCTATTTGTAAAGAAATTTACCTGAAACTCACTACTCTGCACTCTTTTTTTTTTTTTTTTCATCTCTTCCCTTAAAGGGGGTTCCCAGGGCCAGCATTGGAAACTAATATGAAGACAAAATTGAATCTGTAGCAAAGTTTGGTTTTACAAGTGGTGTTAATGCATGCAATACATTTTTTCAGTTTAATGTTTTTTTTTTTTTTTTTTAAATATTTAACGCAGCCTGGGCAATAAAATGGTGTTTATCGAAGGTGCACTTTTTTCGATTTTAAAAATAGAAAGTGTCCAGCATAATGTTCTTAGTTTCACACTTATTTAATCTAAAGACGCGTACTATGAGTAACAAGCAAACAGACAATAAGTTGTTGCTGTGAGGTTTGGTTGCACCATTTGACAGTCAGAACAAGAAGTTGAATTGTAGGTGTGTGTTAGGGAGCCGTATTAGTAGCATACAAGATTCAATGATTTAGGTATTATGTTTTAAGGTTTATTAGCCTATCCAGTTGAACAAACTCAATTCTCTTGACAGAATAACTTTATGGAGCTTTAAGATGGATTAATCTATTCCGTTTATGGTTTATTCACTGAAGACTGTGACGTGTTTAACTTTATTCAATTTCTGTACATATCCGACCTGTTAGACCTTCAAGGTCTTTGTTGAATAGTGAGGTGGCATTTTGATGTAGAACCCGGTAGCACTGCAATGTGCATTTTCTGGTCATCTCTGTAAAGCTGCTTTGAAAGCTATTGTAAAAAGTACACTATAAAAAAGACGTGTCTAATTTTGAACCGTTACACCTCTAATGCTATACTTAATGGATAAAATTGAGGTAAAAATCTTCCAGAAATACCTCCGCGGCCGCACGCACTCATGTCTTCAAACAACACGAGCGAGCACTGTGTTGCTCTCTCTCCCGAGCTCGCGCATATTAATCAAATCATTTGGCACGATAGTAAAAGTTTGGAAGACCGCAGTTTCACGTGGAGCATTTGGAGATTTTTAGAGATTACAGACTCCATGAACAACATCTCAATACTAAATTATAAAGGCCGTCTCATAGACAAGCCGGTGCATTTCGACGATATGGGAAAATTAAAGCCCATGCTATTATTTCTAGTTTTATGGTAGTTTTATCATTATTTTGAATTAATTTGACAGACAGCATTCCCAGATGTGGACCAAGCTAGCGCCTTTCAGAGCTGCCAACTCTCACAAATTCACAGCGAGACTCACAATTGACACTTTTCACACACTCTCACGCCACACATCAATTTTGTAATGCACAGAAAAGGACACGGAGACCGATCTCAGCTCTCAGATTTTGTTAATTTTATTATGCAATTCAAACAATAAATGCAGTTTTGGCGCTTGTAAATGTTACACGACCAATCCCTAGCACATGTGAACCGATCATCTCTACTAGCTAGCTGCTAATGGTAAAAGAACACGAACACTGTTGAAAGGTACAGTATGTTACAACTTACCAAAATGTATTCCTCAAGCATAATATCAACCAATAATTTTTTTAACTCTTCCCTGAACTGAAATGTTGTAGTGGGCTGTATTTTCCACACGACTGACATGGTTCAAGTACACACAAGCCGTGCGTGTTACTCGTGTATTGCAGTTTGGCTGGTGGTTATGTTGCCAGCCCGCATACAGCCTCCCTTGGCCGAAACTGGTATTACGACACCTGCCGGGCCGGGGCTAGTAATTTAGCATGCTAATTTACTTGTCATTAAAAAAAAAAAAAAAAAAAAAAAAAAACCAATCAACCTTATTTCTTGTTCTTTTGGTGTGTGTAGCTCATTTTTGGGATATTTTAACCTCAATTTTTACAGAGGGCACCTTTAAATGTGAAATTACAATATAGAAGTATATTAAAAACAATGTTAGGAGTGGATTAATTATGATTAATTACAAAAGTGTTTTAAATTGATCAATTGACAGCACTAGTTTTTACTCTTAACTCATGTTCTATAATGTGTTCGTAACTCTTATCTGTGCTTTTTCAACAGGAAAGCCTCGTCCGCCACATGTTACATCATGAACCTGATGTGGTCAAACTCAAGGTAGGTCTATCCCTTAAGAGTATGATGGGTTGAAAGCTGCTTGAGCTATGACATGCTATACATTACCACATTAACAAATCAAGTTTAATGTTGGTTTCTTTTTATATAAAACGCCACCATCTCTGTAACGCTTGTATTCTTATTTAGCATCCACATAAGCGGAGCAGTAAGAGTTGGCAGAAACGATTGGAAGGGCGAAATCGACGTCCTCTGGTTGAAGACCTTCACTCTCTCTTTTCATTGCGCATGAACATCACTCAGAGGGCCAAACTGGAAGCTGATCTGACGGGCCTGTTTAATGAGCGCAAAATCCCACACCACATTGATCCTGAAGTAAATCTGCGAGATCTTTTCAGTATTCGGGCGACTCCAAAGGTGGTTGATCAAAAAAAATAAACCCCCACACACTTTTTTTTTAAATACTGTGCTGACATGCACTCAGTTTGAAAATGATGTTTTGTTTAATGTTAGTACTCGGAAGTACAGATTTTGTTATTGGACTACTGAGAGCAGAAATTAAGTTTTTGTGAGTTTAAGTTCTCTATGGTAAATAAAAGTAGTTCTGTTCTGTCAGTCTGGCTTCTGCACATTTTTTTATATCTATGGATTGTAGTGTCTTGGTTTGAAATACTTTTTCAAAGTGGTAATTTAAACTTGCAGATATTATGTGACAAGCTGCATGTTTTGATTTGCACAAATAATTAAATAGATGGGTTTTTATTTGAAGTTGCAGATATTTGTAAAGTGACATTCACAAACACCAAGTTTATTGTGCATTTACTTTTGCATCTTCTTTACTATACAGTCACAGAGAAGCACTTGCCTCACATTACTAGGATGTAAACTAGCATTTACTATCATTGTTTTCCACCAGTATGTGCTTCCCTTGGAAGAATCAAGGAGTTTTCACTTATGCTGATACTGTCAGGCCTATATATCTTAGTATAAAATACACAAATCTAATGAAATGCATAGTTGTATGGCTGTACTTGTATAACTGAAATAGCTCCCCAAGAGGTGTTTCAAAGATTACTGAGTGCAATGGCTTGCCTGAAAAGGACTTTAGATAAACCCATATACTTTACTTTATATTCTAGAAGAAAAACTAATGGTTATAGGGAATTGTGTTTGTTAATATCTTTAGGAATAAATGCATACTTCACGGAAGCCATTACAAATTTTGCAGTGTGTTGTTTGTATTTCAAAATGCTAAACCTGGGCAGGCAAACATTAACTTTCAATTTGTGTTCTCATTTGCACACAGCAACTCAAAATTGCTCACACTTGTTTAAAAATTTTAAAACTTATTTAATTTTTTTTTTTACTTGTTAGTTTAGATCGTAATTAGATATGAAATGTATGCCAAATAAGGGTGTGGTTAACTTTGATTGACAGCTGATAATGGGCTGGACCGAGTAGACGGCACAACAGAACACGCATTGCTGGATAAAGCTCAATGAAACCTCTATTGTAGGTATGATAAATAATGATGATGTATGTCAAGTCAAATATATTTATGTAGTGCTTTTCACAATACAGATTGTTTCAAAGCTGCTTCACAGTATCAATCAAGACAACAGTGTTTGTTTATTCATGAAAAAAGACAATCAAGTTTGGTAGAGCTGATCAATGGATTGATGGGTCATTTAATTTGAATATCCCCAACTGAGCAAGCCAAAGGCAACAGTGCCAAGGAACTGAAAAACTCCATCAAGTGACCTGATGGCTGTCCTAAAACTCCATCAGATGACCCCATGGAGAAAAAAAAAAAAACTTGGGAGAATCCAGGCTCAGTTGGGGGCCAGTTCTCCTCTGGTGTTTATATATGAACTAGAGGCCAAATTTACAGTAACTCTAAGATAAAAAAATGTATATGAATGCCAGGCTAAATAAATGCGTCTTTAGTCTAGTTTTAAACTGGGAGAGCGAGTCTGAGCAACAAACCATATCAGGAAGGCTATTCCAGAGCTTCGGAGCTAAATGTGAAAATGCTCTCCCTCCTTTGGTAGACCTGGATATCCTAGTAATGACCAGAAGCCTCGAATTTAGTGATCTTAAACAGTGCGATGGATTGTAGGGCGCTAGAAGATCTGCTAAATAGACTGGAGCTAAACCATTTAGAGCTAAGTCAAAAGCAATACCTTGTAATTAATACGGAACTTTATAGGTAACCAATGAAGTGATGATAGAATCGGTGTTATATGATCATACTTTCTTGATCTAGTAAGAACTCTAGCAGCTGCATTTTGGACTAACTGTAGCTTGTTTATTGAGGATGCAGGACAACCAGCTAATAAAGCATTACAGTAATCTAGTCTCGAGGTCATGAATGCATGAACTAACTTTTCTGCATCAGAGACAGAAAGCATGTTACATAGCTTAGCAATGTTTCTAAGGTGGAAAAAGGCTGTTTTTGTAACATATGAAATGTGAAATAATATAACACCCAGGTCTTTTACTGTAGCGGATAAAGTAACAGGGCATCCTAATATGTTAAAGTCGTGCTGCGAAAGGTTTTGTGGATGGTTTTTGGAACCGATAAGTATTACCTCTGTCTTGTCTGGATTTAATAAAAGAAAATTACGCGTCACCCAATCTTTTATATAACAAAATTTGGATATTTGGATAGTTGGATAATTTAGCGTATTCATCTGGCTGTGATGAAATATATATTTGAGTGTCATCAGCATAACAATGGAAACTAATTCCATGTTTCCTAATAATATTACCTAGTGGCAGCATATATATTGAGAATAATAAAGGGCTTAACACAGATCCCTGCGGCACTCCATAGTTTGCCGAAGTTATGATCGATTTTTCTCCATTTAAGTAGACGAAATGGTAGCGGTCAGATAAGTATGACCTGAACCAGCTTAATGCTTGTCCTTGAACACCAGTGTAATTCTGTAGTCGATCTAAGAGTATTGTGTGATCTATAGTATCGAACGCAGCACTAAGATCAAGTAAAACTAGTATTGAGATACAGCCTTGGTCCGAAGCTAGAATGAAATCATTTGTGATTCTAACAAGCGCAGTTTCAGTGTTATGATGTGGCTTGAATCCAGACTGAAACTTTTCATAGATGTCGTTTTCTTGCAAGAAAGAGCCGAGTTGAGCGGACACAACTTTTTCTAATATTTTTGACATAAATGGAAGATTTGAGATGGGTCTGTAATTTGCTAGGTTATTTGGATCTAATTGTGGTTTCTTAATAAGAGGTTTTATAACTGCCAGCTTGAACATTCTTGGAACCTAAAGATAAAGATGAGTTAATAATATTAAGAAGAGGCTCTTCCACTATAGGTAACACTTCTTTCAATAGTTTAGTTGGTATAGGATCTAAACATGTTGTTGTTTTAGATGAAGTGATAAGTTTATTTAACTCTTTTTGTTCTATGGTTGTAAAGCATTGTAATTGTTCTTGCGGGGTGATAATTGCGGCTGAATTATAAGGCGCAAGCAGCAGAGATTGAGAGTTTACGATTGTTATTCTGTTGCTTTCAATTTTCTCGGTGGAGAAGTTCATGAAATCATTACTACTAAACTGTAAAGGGATATTTTGTTCAGGTGTCGTCTTTTTATTTGTTAGTCTAGCCACGGTGTTAAATAAAAACCTTGGATTATTTTGGTTGTTTTCTATTAGTTTGCTGAGGTGCACAGCCCTGGCCGTTTTAAGGGCCTTTTTATAACGTGACATACTGTCTTTCCACGCGATTCTAAAGACCTCTAAATTAGTTTGTTTCCATTTACACTCTAAATTACGGGTTTCTCTCTTTAAAACATACGTAGTATTATTGTACCATGTTGCTATACTTTTTTCTCTGACCTTTTTTAATCTAATGGGTGCAACAATATCCAATGTTCTAGAGAGAATGGAGCTCATAGTGCTAGTTAGTTTGTCTAGTTCATCTGTTTGTTTGGGTTCAGGCAGCAGCTGAGTCAGATCAGATAAGCTATTTGAGAAATGATCTGGTGGATGGAAGAATTGTTCTACTTGGTCGATAATGTGGCGCAGCATGTCATATTACAGCAGTACGTAATATGCAAGTAACCATGTAATGGTCAGTGACATCGTCACTTTGAGGAATGATATCTATATCGGTTGGATCAGTTCCATATGATATAAAAATTAAATCAAGTGTATGATTAAGACGATGAGTTGGTCCGGTGACGTTTTGCTTGACCCTGAAGGAGTTTAATAAATCTGTGAACGCAACCCCTAACGCATCATTTGAATTATCTACGTGAATGTTAAAATCTCCAACAATTAATGCTTTATCAACGTTGACCAATAGATCTGATCTGAAAGTCTGCAAACTCTTTTAAGAAGTCGGCGTAAGGCCCTGGAGGTCTAGTAGCCAATGCTAGAGATAATAGGGATTTTTTCCTTACATCTAAAATGTTGTAATAAGAACATATAACGTTTAAAAATTCTAACAGGATGATTGACAGATTTTGAAGCAAAAACTTTTAGCAAGTGAATTTCTAAGGTGGTATCGGCCACAATGTGCAACCAGAACAGTTTCAATCTGTGCAGGAACTGATGATGATGGAGAGCACGGTTGCACATCCAAAGTCTACTGCAGGTGTTTGGTGCCTCATTCTTAGCTGTATAGAATTCACTTCAGTCTAAATTTGGCCCCTGAGGATCATACAAACCCCTATTCCAGTGAAGTTCCTATATTCAATGAATATACAACGAAGACAAGATGTTTAATGTTCAAACTGAAAAGCTTTATTGTTTGTTTGCAAAGATACACTCATTTTGAATGTCATGGTGCATGGGTATGCCATGGACACTAACACACCCCCATGGCTTTTGAACTTAGCACTGAAAACAATCTGGGAGGTCCTTTTCCTTTTTATCCGAGGAACACAACGTCGATGATTTCCATAAACTATTTTAAATGTGTACAGCACTCATAGTACTTGTAGTAGCGACAAACTGTGTTAACTGACAATTGTTTTCCAAGGTGTTCCTGAGCCCATGTTACAGTAATATCCTTTATAGTTGTGATTCCCAGCATCACATAGCATCCCCAGAAGACTCAGTCATTCACAACCAAGGATGACTTGCTTGTGAATGAATCCTGGGATGCCCCTTTAATGCCCAATCATGACACTCACATGTTTTTAATGAACCTGTTCACCTGTGGAATGTTCCAAACATTCCCAGTCTAGATCCTGTTGAAAATCGTTGTATTATGTTTTTATTTTTGTTTTACAGTTGACCCAGCTTAATTGGATTTGGGTTTGTAAAACCTATTGAATCAGATTGACAGAATCTTCATACTTAGTAAATCATTTTGTGAGACCCTGTGCCCTGTGAATTGAAGCATTATCAGTCTTGAAGACACATCTCCCATCAATATTAAAATTACAGGACAAAGGTGATATGTGTAGGAGGAACTACATTCGTTGTTTTTCCCCTCATCTTCCAGGCTTTTCCTTGAATTGATCACCTGTTTGTACATCTTTCTATAACCCTTAGTATAACCCTTAGTAGAGTGAATAAGTGACCATACAGCATATGGTTGAACAGTGTCCATGTATTTCAATGAGTACCCTGGCCTGCAAATATCTTTCCAATTGTAATGTGACATTATATATTTGTTATTGGAATAAAGGTATTTAGACCAGTATTCATTGTAATAACAGATACATTTCCTTAATCTCAACAGATATGTCTGCAAACAACAGAAAGAAGCAGAAGAATTCTGCAGCCTCAGACATGTCTAAAAGGAAGAAACTGAGGGGGATACAATCAACCAAAGGTTATTAAGCTTTAGTAGTTTTACATCTCACCATTTCAAATCAGACTTCAAATACAGTGATTCTTTTGCCTTAGCCAGATATACTTCACTTCCAGCCAGGTCATAAATATATCATGTGTAGCCTGTCAATTTTTTTTATATATATATTGATGATGTATGAGGTCAAACTCATTTACTTTTTTTGCTCATGTTCTTTTTTTTTTCTTCAGATTGTAACCATGGAATCCTAGAAAAGGAGCCTTACTACCCAGTGAAGAGGGTGATCCGCTGCAAAATGCAAAAGGTTAGCTTTAGAGTAATTTATAAAAGTTATAGATGTACTCTGTACTCGGTAGAATTGCAGCACCACATCTGGAAACCCCTTAACTCCCAACTTTGATGTTTTTACAGGGGATCCAAATGAAGTTAGTGGAATGGGAGCCCTGTTCACTTTGGTATGTACAATTTATCATATATTCCATTTTGATTGGAATAGCCTAATTCTTAGTACTTCAAAACAAAGTAATAGCCTTGGCTTGTATTTGTGGGCGGCTGTGGCACAGTGTGTCAAAGTGTCCTTGGGCAAGACACTGAACCCACACTTTCCCCCCAGTGTGTCATTGGGTGTGTGAATATGTGGGAATCCAATCTCCAAAGCCTGTCTGCAAACAGTTCTGTATGAATGTGTGTGTAAAAGGGTGGTAGTGAGGAACATTGTAAAAGTACTTTGAGAGGTCCCAGAAAGTCTAAAAGCGCAATAAAAGTGCAAGTCCATTTAACATCCATAATTGCTTCAGCCACTTAACTGAACAGGTTGAATTTGGGATAGTCATCTATATGTGGCTTGCCTTTAATTTATTTTGTGCAAAGCTCTTGTTCAAATATAAATGAATTATAATTTGGTGCATGTGGGTAACATGAGACTAACTGGATGGATTAATTGTTTAGAATCAAACTAAATAATGATATGTCGCATGCTGCATAAAGTTTAAACATACACGCTAAACAGCACAAGGGAACAGATCTACTATGAAAAAAAAAAAAAAACTAACTGAGACTGAGTTTCACTTATCAAAATGTGCTATCACATCAGGTCCATGAGAGGGCGGACAATTTTTGGTACTGAGCTTTTAGTTCATGTTTTACAGTTTGTGTATTTTATCAGTTATGTATTGCTTAAGGCAGAAAAACCTGACTGATGATAATGGAGAGACATATGTTGGACATAATCACCAATTTATTCTGAGCCAGGATTTCCTTTTTTTTATTACATTGAATTTTGATTAGATGTTGACATTGTGTTGACATAAAGTAACACACATTGGTTAAAGGCATTTACAAAAGTCCAAAGACTTGAGAGGTCTTTCATGACTACATTTTCAAGACAATTATTGTGCAGCAAATTGCAGAGGTCTTTTACAATGGATACCTTCAGAGCAGAGGTATAGACCATTTCACAAGATGTAAACAAGACTGGTCCAGAAGCACTTCCTGTTTCAGTTTGTAACTGTTTTCTTTATTTCACATGTAAAGAAAACATCTTAAAGATGTTTGTTTAACTTTTTGATTCAGTTTTAAATGTTCTGTTGGTTGTATTTTATCCCAGCTTTTTTGTAGTGTTAAAAAACTGAAACAGGAAGTGCTTCTGGACCAGTGTTGTTTACATCTTGTGAAATGGTCTTAATGGCTACACCGTAGGTAATGCAGATTCAAACCTTAACCAAAATATTACCATAGGCAGGCAATTGACTGTTATCAGGCTACTGTAATTTTATAAACCTACTGAATGAATGGGTGGCTTGCTGCTCCTCATTGCCCTTAACCTTGTCATGATTGTTTTGAATTAAATTCATGGCTGATGTAAAGACCTAAATTAATAACAATCTCTTTTAATTACAGTGGGAAAACTTGGCCGACACAGTGGGTGACGGAGGAGAACACCAAGAATTAAGAAAATGTTCAATTCCATTGTTGTTTATGTTGTTATACAGTATATTAAAATACTTTTTCAAAAGCCTTAAAGTTGCCTGAAATCTTTTTTTCAAAAGCCTGAAAGTCTCCCACTTTGTAGAAAACCAGAGAACACATGCTGTGTTTGTAAAAAGCTTGACAGATCAACTCTCTCCTTCACACAGATAGATAGATAGATAGATAGATAGATAGATAGATAGATAGATAGATAGATAGATAGATAGATAGATAGATAGATAGATAGCGCGTTGCCACCACCTGCTGTGAACTTGATCCAGAAACTCTACAAACTACCCTCTCCCCATCCTTCCAGACTACCCTCTCCCCATCCTCTCCCCATACAAACTACCCTCTCCCCATCCTCCCCAAGTCACGTGACTCAACCAAAACGTTTCAGTTTCACATTATTCTGGCGAGATCTAAACATTCTAAGCAACAACGAGCAAGTGAGTGATTACATTCAATGACTAAATATTATGAAAATAAAATATGTTTCTCTCTAGAAATGTAATCAAAACTTATTTTCATGCAGAAACTAACTAAAAATATGGCGATAGCAGCATCCTAACAACCAAAACGTTTCAGTTTCACATTCTGTCGAGATCTGAAAACTATCGCAACAACTAGCAAGCAAGTGATGTACATTCACTGAGTGGATGAATTTTATATATTTATATTTCTCGCTAGAAATGTAATCAAAACTTATTTTTATGCAGAAACTAAGATAAAATATGCCGATAGCAGGGTCCATGGAACCAAAACGTTTCAGTTTCACATTATTCTGGCGAGATCTGGAAGATATTCGCAATAACGAGCAAACAGGTGATTATGTACATTCACTGAGTGGATGAAAATGAAATATATATTTCTCGCTAGTAATGTAATCAAAACTTATTTTTATGCAGAAACTAAGTCAAAATATGCAGATAGCAGCGTCCACCCAGCAAACAAGCTTCTTTGGGGCCCGAATGGGGCCCTTGCGGGCAGCCCACTGTGGGCCCAGATACCGGCGTGAAATGCGGGGCACGTGTGGGCCCCACACTTCGGGACCCAGGTGGGGCCCCAGTGGGACAGCCCACAAGTGTGGGCTGACTGTGGGCAGGCCCACAGTAAGTAGAGTGGACCCCATTGGGGCCAGTTGGGGGCCCACGGTAAACCCTTATAGGGGCCGATGTGGGGCCATTGCGGGCAGCCCACTGTGGGCCCAGATACCGGCGTGAAATGCGGGGCACGTGTGGGCCCCACACTTCGGGACCCAGGTGGGGCCCCAGTGGGACAGCCCACAAGTGTGGGCTGACTGTGGGCAGGCCCACAGTAAGTAGAGTGGACCCCATTGGGGCCAGTTGTGGGCCCACGACAAACCCTTATAGGGGCCCATGTGGGGCCATTGTGGGCAGCCCACTGTGGGCCCAGATACCGGCGTGAAATGCGGGGCACGTGTGGGCCCCACACTTCGGGACCCAGGTGGGGCCCCAGTGGGACAGCCCAAAAGTGTGGGCTGAATATGGGCAGGCCCACGGTAAGTAGAGTGGGCCCCCATTGGGGCCAGTTGTGGGCCCACAGTGGGCTGCCTGCAATGGCCCCAAATGGGCCCCTATAAGGGTTTGCTGTGGGCCCACAACTGGCTCCAATCGGGGCCCACTCTACTTACCGTGGGCCAGCCCAAAGTGTGGGCTGACTTTGGGCTGGCCCACACAAATTATAGCAGGCTGGATGTGGGCACACTGTGGGTGCAGTTGCAAAGTTTCAGCACACAGAGTAGGTACACCCATATTACTATATGCAGTACAATCGCACTTGTTAGCAGCAATAAATCGAGGGTCATGTTTTTTTCCCCAAATAATTTATTTATATTTAATAATAATTATAATTAATGATAATACAGTTTAAACGGCAATAACCACAGAAAACAGGGGATTGAAAATTAAAAATCAATCCCCTCAGGGGAAACAGTAGGTATTTCTGCAGTTCTGGCCCTTCCTTGCCGTCCCCATCTCTGTCCCAGGGATTACGGAGCCATGTCTTCATAGAGGCTTCCACATCACATGCAGTGGCTTGACTGCTTTTTGTCACAGCATCTAAGTGAGAAAGGATCAATTGAAATACAAATGTTAAAAACAAAATAAGGGTTGTACTGTTGAGCCATTTCAACCTAAGAAAGTTTTCAACCTGCACTTTGAATGAGGAAATGTCTTCTGATTGTTCCAGGTGCTATTTATAAATGCTCAACTAAGAGAATGACTGAATAGGTCAATGAGAGAGCTGCGGTTTATAATAACATTTAGTTGTAAGTCATTTTGGTTGGTTAATGATGAACTAAGCTTTTACAAAACATTCATAAATGATTAGCAATTGATATACTAACATTTTATGTATGTTTTGTTAATTCTGTTACAAGTCATTTACAAGTGATTAGTAAATGATTAACTTATTTTTTATGAAACATGATTATGCATTTCATAAATGTTTAAGTGATGTTAATTATTGTATGTTTTGTAGATTCAGTTATAAATAATTTACAATTGTTTAGTTAATGATTAACTAATCATTTAGAAAACATTAACATGCGTTTAATAAATGTTCAATAAAGGTTTTTATTTTCTCCCTACTTATTAAAATTTAAATTTAAAATTACAAACAACCACCAGCCTGAAAAACATGTTGTATGAAGACTGTTTAAAATACCCCTCCTAATCCTCACAGAATTTGCAAGACAGAACTGATAACACCTGGGCTTATCGATACTGCGGTCTTCCTTAAAAAAAGCTTGTAATTATTTTTTTTTGTACTCGTAATGATTTGTCATTACAAGTGCACAGCTATGTGAGTGGTGTTATTAAGAGTGACCATGGTTAATAGATATGAAAGATATTAATAAAAATTATGTTAATTCAGCCAGCGCACATACCTCTATTTGCTTCCTGTTTTCGGGCGAAGCCCACAGTAGTCGATTGTCGAGTTCACGCGCGCGATCATAAGTGAATATCATCTCAAACCTCTGTGTGTTCAACATCTGATTCGGATGAACTATCCATTTGAGCTGATATTCTCAGAACACCACACAGTGGTAGGTTTGAGACGATATAAATGAACTCACGTGTGAGATCGACAATCGACTACTGTGGGCATCGACAGAAAACAGGAAGCAAATAGAGGTATGTGCGCTGGCTGAATTAACATCATTTTTATTAATATCTTTCATATCTACTGCAGTCAGATTGACCGTGGTCACTCTTAATAACACCACTCACATGGCTGTACACTCGTAATGACAAATCAAGGATGTTAAGAGGCTAAAAGCAGGTTTAGACCATGCCCCATTGAAGTCAGCAGGGTGCAAATTTTAAAAAGATGATAACACAGTGTAGGCAACACCAATTTTTGTCTGTACTGACAGCACTCCAAATGTACAAAAAAAAATAGCTCAATGTTAAAATTGACCGGAGTTTTCCTTTAATTTGGCCCCAGGGCCCGTTTAATGTTTAATACCGGGTTTTGGTTACTATACCAACGTATGGGTGAGTTCTTATGGATGAAGGCCTGTTGTGTTCGGTCTCTTGGTTTGTGGTAGTGGCAGCTATTGTGAAACTCACCTTTGTCATGTACTGGGTGTGGATGGCATCAAGATCTGGTCCTGAAGAATCACAGGGTCAAATGATATCTCATCTGGTAACAAGAGCATAGTAACTTTAGAAACTCTAATGATATCTTCACCCCCTGATATTGCATTGTGGATTTAAATTCAAACATTTAAAGGCTAAGAATATGAGCCATGAGTAAACTGGCCAGATATCTGTGAAAAATAACTTAAAGAAAAACTTAAAGAAAAGAAAGAAAAGAAAAACTTAGACTTAAAGAAAAATAACTAAAGTTGTCGACCCCCTGAATTCAGCATTAAAAAGTTAAAAGAACTTTAGTATTTATCATTAAAAAAAATTACATGAAAATAAATAAATACCTTAGCGCTGGACAGTATGGTGTCTCATTGGCCAACATAATTAAAAACACACCTATAGAATATACCAATGACCATGATATCCTGTTATCATAATAGTTTAATTATTATAACTTATGACCATTATAACATTATATTATTTTGCCAGCTATTATTTAGCCTACAGGCTTCTCAAGGACAATATCACTGAAAAAAAAACTGAGGTTAATGAGTGTGAGACTTCATTAAAAAGCATAAATCCTACAGACCCCAAAATTTTGAACAGTATGATTGAAGTTTTGCTTACTAGTCGAGTTCATAGCCGTGGAGGTTGTCTTGGGACAGGGCTGTAGCAGGACATCATGATGATTTTCTAGACTAGAAAATAACATGCAATGTGTCACAGAGCCAACAATGTTACATAGGATTTGCAATAGAACAAAGGGTTTATTACAAGGAATCAAGCTAGAGATGCAATGCAGAAAAGAGAAAAAGAATATATAAAATCTTAACGTAATATATTGTGCAAGAAATGCATATGAAATTATTATCATGAAACAATAATTCCTCCTTTGTTGTGGAGGTTTTTTTCTGTCCCTTCTGAAATCACTTTTATTATCAATCTTTGTAAGTACGTTACAGTGTGAATTCTTTCAGGCTAGCTAGCAATTAGCTAATTTCCAATAACCCATTGACAAATTACCAGCAAAACAAAAACTGTAATCAACACAAAGATGTGGTTAAAACCCCAAACTTATGTAAAACAAGAGCTAACGTTAACTTAACTTAACGTTTAACGTTACCTATTCTGAAAACAGTTGAGATGCTAACTACGGACTTTTTCGAAGACTCAAAACCTTTTCTACAAAGTAAATATTCAACAGAAGCGTATCAATTATACGTAAGAAAGGTGTCAGGAACGTTTGTATGTATTATTTGTGTGATTTTGTTAACCAAACTTACCTGAAAGCAGTGGAAAAACAGGGAGACGCTATTTTTTGCTGTTTGTCAGTTGAAGAGGTTTCCTCGTTTCCATGGTTTCCATCTGCTCGCGTGCGCTCCTGTCTTTGAATCGGACAACTTTAAATGCGACTCGCACGCGCACGCGCGTTGAAATCATATCAATTCAAAAGGCACGCAGCATTTAAACATCTAGAATTATAACATGTAACAATTTAAAATATCATTCATTTTATATCATGAATTTAAAAATCATTATGTAGTTTTGACCAATGTAATATTATTTTTTTCATTAGAATATGAAAGCACTAAAATGCTTTATATAAATGAAAGTTGGTAATGAAATTACGTCCAGTGACGTCGCAGTTTCGTTTGTGTCTGATTGGGCTCAGTCGTTACATCAGTGATGTACAGTAGGCCCATTTATTAGTATCAATAATATATGTTATATATCAATAGTATAAATAATATAATATTATGATATTGATAAATATCCATCACTGATGAATACCAAAACATATCTGTAAACCATTGTATTGTTTTTATTGTGACAAATAAGTTAATTTTATTTAATAAATATGGTAACACTTTCTGTGCAGTCCATACTTATAATGAATTATAGCACCATTTCTACTTATTTATGAGCAATATTACAATTCTATAAATATATTTATAAAGACTCATTAAGACCTACCGCATTACATTAAATAGTTACATCTATATTTTTTTATAATTCCTTATAAGTCAAAAATTTGTTTTTAAATGCACATGCTCATAATCCATTATATGCAGTTTTAGTTAATTATGGACTGACATTTCACAGGATCGTTAAATAGTTTGATTAAGCTTCTAATATTAAACCTTCTAATGTTAAAACATTTGACGGTTAAACAACTTAACTTTGCATGGGCTAACTGCCTGGGGCCCCATGTGGGTTTTCTGTGGGCAAACCCACAGTGGGTTGCCAACAGTAAACCCTCATGGGGGCCCCATAGTGAAAAACAGCTGTGGGCCCCGTATGGGCTAACCCACTGGGGGCCTGTGTGGGTTTTCTGTGGGCAAACCCACAGTGGGTTGCCCACAGTAAACCCTCATGGGGGCCCAAATGGGCAAATCTGCTATGGGCCCCGCATGGGCTAACCCACTGCGAGCCCTTGTGGGTTTTCTGTGGGCAAACCCACAGTGGGTTGCCCACAGTAAACCCTCATGGGGGCCCAAATGGGCAAAACTGCTATGGGCCCCGCATGGGCTAACCCACTGCGAGCCCGTGTGGGTTTTCTGTGGGCAAACCCACAGTGGGTTGCCCACAGTAAACCCTCATGGGGGCCCAAATGGGCAAATCTGCTATGGGCCCCGCATGGGCTAACCCACTGCGAGCCCGTGTGGGTTTTCTGTGGGCAAACCCACAGTGGGTTGCCCACAGTAAACCCTCATGGGGGCCCAAATGGGCAAATCTGCTATGGGCCCCGCATGGGCTAACCCACTGGGGGCCCTTGTGGGTTTTCTGTGGGCAAACCCACAGTGGGTTGCCCACAGTAAACCCTCATGGGGGCCCAAATGGGCAAAACTGCTATGGGCCCCACATGGGCTAACCCACTAGGGGCCCTTGAGGGGTTTCTGTGGGAAAGCCCACAGTGGGCTTGCCCTCAGCAAGCCCACATGGGGCCCCAAAGGGTTTGCCCTTGCCCACACTGTCCCACAGAAAACCCACACTTACCCACAGTGGGCCCGCACTGGCATGTTTGCTATAGCAACCAAAACGTTTCAGTTTCACATTATTCTGGCGAGATCTGAAAAATATTTGCAGTAACGAGCAAACAGGTGATTATGTACACTCACTGAGTGGATATTATGAAAATAAAATATATATTTCTCGCTAGAAATGTAATCAAAACTTGTTTTTTATGCAGAAACCAACTGAAAATATAGTTTTTTTCACTAAACATGAAAGAAATGTCCGCCATGTTTTTTGTTCTCACAGCCGTAATCTTGAAAGTCACGTGACTCTGACGGAAAACAAGAATAAGCAAAAAAAAAAAATGTAACAGTCATACAATTTAAGAGCCATTATTGTAACCCCTCTACGTTTTGCACTTTGGACCAACGTAGTCAGGGTACATTTTAATATGAGACTGGGTTGCTCAAGACCACAGATTACACGGTTCATGAGGCGTTGAAAAGTCGCCGGAGCATTTCGTAGACCAAAACTCATGACCCGGTAAGAATGTAACCCTGACGGGGTGACAAAAGATGAAATTTTTTGTGCTCTCTTGGTTAAAGGCACTTGCCAATAGCCCTTCAGCAAGTCAAACTTGCTGACGAACTTGGCTGAACCAACCTGGTCCACACAATTCGACTCGGGGCAAAGGAAAACAGTCCGGCTTTGTTAAGGCGTTAACTTTACGAAAATCCGTACAAAATCTTACAGTACCGTCTGACTTCCCAACTAAAATACACGGAGAAGCCCATCAGAAAAAGAAGGTACTGCAATATCGTGATCCTGCATATACTTAATTTCCCTCTCCATTAGTTCTCGTTTCTCAGGCGCAACACGATAAAAACGCTGTTTAATAGGCTTTGCGTCCCCAACATCGATATGTTCTACCCAATCGGTACGCGATGGCACATCTCCAAATAATTCAGGAAAACTACGCAATATGCTACATATACACTCCCTGAAAACAGGACTGGTGGTGCCGCGAGAGCAGAAGGCTTAGCATGTGAACTTTGTGCATTATGTTTGGACTTCTTTTTAAGGACCGGACAATCTACTTTCCAGTTCTCATGACAGTAATTGCAAATCTTGTTTGGATCAAAAGTTCCTGTGGAAACACAGTTACCGTTAGACGGAGACTTTATGTACTGAACATCACGAGCATGCCAATCAACAAAAGTGGTTTTGTGCGTCAGTACAAAATCATCGGCCAACCTAGCCGCTTCCTCTGGTGTTTTAACATTATGCTCACCAATATACACAGCTATACGGCTTGGGACTGAATTTTTAAATTGTTCCAACACCATCAAATGCGTAAAATCCTCCAGTGTTTTAATGTCTAATGATTAACACCAATGATTAAAGTGTTTTCTCAGATCACGCACAAATTCTAAGTTTGTTTGTAACTGGTCTTTTTTCTGCCATCGAAAGCGCTGTCTGTATGCTTCGGGTACACATTCATACGCCTTTAAAATTAAAGATTTAACTCTCTCATAATCTTTACAATCATCAACCGACAATGAAGAAAAAACTACTTGTGCTTTCCCAGTTAACACACACTGTAGAGCAACACGATTATCATCGGACCAGTTCCTTAATTCTGCCATGCGTTCAAATAGAGTAAAGAAAGTATCAGGATCTTCCTCGTTGAATTTAGGAATGAGTTTTAAGTTTGAATTGATCGAAAAAAAAACACATTCTGTTCCTGACCAGAACCAGAAAGCTTACCTTCTTTCACTAGGTTGAGCTTGAGAAATTCCAAATCCAACTTTGCCTTTTCTAATTCCCTTTTACCTTGTTCAGCACGCAGTTTTATGTTCTCATGGTCCATCTGTAGAAGTAGCAGCTCTTTTTGCTGTTCAAAAGACAAATTACTTTTTAAGTCAGGTGCAATCGGTACATCTTTTTCCTCCATCTCGATATCTAAGATACCTTGTTTAATTAACTCAATTTTCAAAGCTGTCTTAACATTTTCTTTGAGCCTTTTATCACAATTTCATAATGTTCAGCAATACTCAATAATTGCTCTTTAGTACACCCGTTCAAAAGTTCATGAGAAGGTGAACTAACAAACTCATCAATATCAGCCATGCTGAAATCACCAGAACAAATATAATCAGCACAGTGCAATCAAATAACGAGAGTTTTCCCTCTACCTACCTTTCCAATACTTCTCTACCTAACTCAACCCTAGTCTTCATGCGATTACCGGTGGGGGGTATTTATGCACTGTAGCCCGCTGGGTGAAAAACGCAACTGGTCAAACCAGCGACGCCCTCAACACCACGGATGTGCTCCCGAGATAATTACTACTACCCACTTTCACCGCAACACTACACAAAAATAACAAACCCGACACATCTCAAAAGAAACATGCCGCTATGCCTATCAGAGAAAACTCACGTTCAAAAAAAACAATATTGCACATTCACTTACCAACTGGTGATTTCATACGGTGAACAAATTGACTTTGGCACAAAAACATTTTCGTGTGTCCAACAAATAATCAATTATCAAATTAAGCATCCAAAAATGTAACGCAATCAAATTATCAAAGGACAGACGAGCCCCCAATTTGTTACGACCCTTGGCTCAAGGGAAGCAACAAAAACAAGGGACACACGCAAACCAAATTATAGGCTCAAAAATAATGTTTATTTAACTACAAATGATAAGACAAAACAGAATAATGAAATGAAAACCATTAAAGAAAATAAAAGTGTTTCTGTAGTAATCAGCAAAATCAGTGTGTAGAGCACGGTGCATGGTTGAAAGTGTAATGCAATGTTGAGGTTTGAAATGTGAATGCAAAAAGCAACAAAATACAACGCAAGCCAAACACCAAAGCAAAGTCCAAAACCAAAAGCCCTCCTTCCTTGGCTCAGATGGTGATCTTTTAACTAAGGTCACAGGTGTTTCCATTGAGGCAATTAGGCCATTTGATGCAATTAGCGGGCTCAGGTACCAACAGCAACACTCAAGACCAACAGCAGGGGTCGTCACAGCTCAGGCCTATAGATCAGCCCATTCTCACCCCCAAGGCGTCACTTAACTGACGCCTTGGGAAGCATTTGGACATGCTTCAATTTCTGACGCTTTAGGCGCCCTTTAGCGTCAGTTAGATGACGCCCTAGGATCGCGTGTACCCTACCCCCACCCCACACCTAAACCTAACCGCGTCCTCTAACTGACGCTTTCCTTTAGCGTCAGTTAGATGACGCCGTAGGATCGCGTCATGTAAGTGACGCTAAAGGGCGCCTAAAACGTCAAATATTGAAGCATGGTCAAAGGTGACGCCTTGGGGTGAGAATGCATTGTATAGATAAGATACTGCCTATACTGACTAAATTGGCACATCCTAACATTACTGGCATCATATACTCTCACAGTTATACCTTTCCCTCCTCTTGGCTAGGTTCGCCTCTCTAGCTGCAGGATCTGCCCTTAGCTTTGCATGGAAACATGCACCCCTCTCCTTACTAGAAAGAGGCATCTGTAATAATGTGAAAAAATGCTTAAAATAGGCAGAAATATATTATATATGTTAATATTAATTCATAGTAGTCGTACAAACTATATATGTGATATAACAATTAAGAAATAACAGTTAAATGCTCTGTCATATGGTATAACAACATGTCATACGGTAAAATCGTTTGTCTGTATGACATTTTTTGTTTGCCCTTATGACAGTTTTGTGCTGTGTCATTTATAACAGGCAGTTGCTTGGCCACCTCCTTCCATCTTTACCATTTACCTTGACTTTTAAACTTTATATTTCACCTGTAAATAAATATTTTTTCAAATTTTAAATGTTTTAAACCCTTTTTTGACGTTTGACCATATGACACCCAAATCTGTGACACATGTAACTCACTTGGAAAAGGTGAAATTACCCCAAATGTAGGAGCAAAATCTTAAACTTGCCTTCAACTTGGCTGGTCCTCAGGGGTCCTCTGAGTGATGTCATCATTAATATTCAGTTCCAAAATGGCTTCTAAACTTTGTTTTACCGTATGACATAGGGAAAATGTGTTTTTGCGGAACAATTTGTTTTAGATACTAATGACATTTCTGAAAGGACTATCTTACTGATACTTTAATATGCTTAT
This sequence comes from Pimephales promelas, assembly GCF_016745375.1. Next base: position 61,355 of record NW_024121106.1, on the reverse strand, counting down.
CTTAAGACTTGAAACAATATGCCAAATGAAAAATTTTATCATTTTTAAATATTCATAATTTTAAATACAATTGTCTTAAATAACTTTAAGTGAATTGCGTTTGACCGTATGACATTTGACCACATTAATAGTCTAAAAATTACCTATTTTTGAAATTTCACACAATTAAGAACAGTGAGGAGGACAGATGATGTGAGATTAAAACATGTATATAATTTTAAACCTATTTTATATTAATATATAACATTTATTGCTCCTGGAAGTGCAAATCAGTGCGGCACGTCACTGACTTGGCAAACACTTACAGAGTAAACTGTCATAATGAAAACATGACAAAGCCATTTGACTATCTTGTTCATAAACACTGGTGTTAGGACTTTTCATCTTGACCACACTGACACTTTCAATGATATGAATACTTGCTTTTGAGGAATGAGTAATCCATTTTGAGCAAGTGACACACTTTTGCAGGTTATCAACTAAGTTTTGCAGTTTGTACTAATTGTTTTGAGAACTGCATTAACTGTTGTGCAAATGTAAATAGTCATGTGATAAATGCACCAAAGCGACGGAGAAAAACTGTATTAGAAAAGAGGTATTTCTGAAGTCAAATAATGTGACTCCAAAATGCTGCAGTAAAATTGTTTGATATGAGGTGTGTATACTGTATGGGACGTCCCCTACAAGAACTGACATTTTTTTCTACTTATTAGAAATAAGGTATTTATGGCCCTCTAAAGTCGAATAATGGGATGGGACATTTCTTCAAAATGCTACAATAAGATTGTTTGATATGAGGTGATACTGAATGGGACGTCACCTATAAGAATTGGCCATAGTTTTTTCTTATTACAATTTTTTTTAACGTTTTATACAATTTCTCTACTGTGGTAGCACCACTGACAGACTTGTTAAAGGGTAAGACAAAGTTTTTATGGTCTTACAGCTGCGAATTGGCTTTTGAGAATGTAAAATCCCTGCTGTGTTCAGCGCCCGTGCTTATGGCTCCGTGCTTTGATGAACCGTTCACGTTGCACGCTGATGCTAGTAATGTTGGGGCTGGAGCTGTTCTTCAGAAGTCGAATGTGGACGGAGTAGACCATCCAGTTAGTTTTTTTTTCGAGAAAGTTTAACTCGTATCAACGTAACTATTCTGTGGTCGAAAAGGAAGCGTTAGCCCTGATTTGGGCCTTGCAGCATTTTGCGGTTTACCTTAACGCCTGTGCACCTATTGTGATATACACCGATCATAACCCATTAATCTTTCTCAATTCTTTGCAGTGTCCGAACCAGAGGTTGGTTCGGTGGTCCTTGTTTTGCAATCCTTCTGTCTGGATATTCGACACATACGAGGGTCGGAAAATGTGGTAGCTGATGCGCTGTCACGCGCTCCTGATGCATTTTAATCTATTGGATTCAAATGTATCATTCCCTTTGGCGTTATTGGGAGCTGTCTTTGGTCCTGAACTTGAGTAATATATTATGCCTATTTATTGAGATTTGTTTGTTCTGTTACAGGGATCTTTGTGGGAGTCCCTGTCTTTATGGGGAGGGGTGTGACGACCCCTGCTGTTGGTCTTGAGTGTTGCTGTTGGTACCTGAGCCCGCTAATTGCATCCAATGGCCTAATTGCCTCAATGGAAACACCTGTGACCTTAGACGCTTAAAAGATCACCATCTGAGCCAAGGAAGGAGGGGTTTTGGACTTTGCTTTGGTGTTTGGCTTGCGTTGTATTTTGTTGCTTTTTGCATTCACATTTCAAACCTCAACATTGCATTACACTTTCAACCATGTACCGTGCTCTACACATTGATTTTGCTGATTACTACAGAAACACTTTTATTTTCTTTAATGGTTTTCATTTCATTATTCTGTTTTGTCTTATCATTTAAATAAACATTATTTTTGAGCCTATAATTTGGTTTGCGTGTGTCCCTTGTTTTTGTTGCTTCCCTTGAGCCAAGGGTCGTAACATCAGCATCACAATGTTTCTGGAAAGTGGCTTTATATACAGTGGAGCCAAAGAGTATTTAGTCAGCCACTGATTGTGCAAGTTCTCCTACTTAGAATGTTGAGAGAGGTCTGTATTTTTCATCATAGGAACACTTCAACTATGAGAGACAAAATGAGAAAAAAAGTAAACACTGTAAACACCAGCTACAGTGTGTGCAAACCTGAAACGTTTGACCTCTGTCATTGCCAACAAAGGTTATGTTACAAAGTATTGAATTGAACTTTTGTTATTGACCAAATACTTATTTTCCACCATAATTTACAAAGAAATTCTTTAAAAATCCTAATGTGATTTCCTGGATTTTTTTTTTTTCTCATTTTGTCTCTCATAGTTGAAGTGTACCTATGATGAAAATTACAGACCTCTCTCATCATTCTAACTAGGAGAACTTGCACAATCAGTGGCTGACTAAATACTTTTTGGCCCCACTGTAGATATATTATTCGTGTGTGTGTGTGTGTGTATCTCACTGTTGTAAATCTGACTGATATTGTCATGTTTTACATATGATATAGCACGTCCTATGTGTCCCTTGTACTGAAAGAGAGTTGAGTTGACTAAAAGAAATGTTCATGTGTTGGGAAATATATTCTGTTAAAAAAGGTTCACTTGAGATGCCTGTTTCTTTGAAATAATTTTGAATTGGCCTACATCAATTTATTACATTAAAAATGCAATGAAACATTGAAACTGTACTACGGTAAAACAAAATATGTCGTATGGTAAAACATTGAATTTTAAAAGAAATAAAAACAGATACTTTGTTTGTTTACAGGGTTCATGAAAATAATGGAGGAGAGTATGATATACATATATATATAACTTCAAGGCATTTTTGACTAATTTCTTGCAAAAAAATAGAACAAATGTCCATAGATGACATGCTGTGGTTGTTAAAAAACAAAATATCTAGTGGTGTAGGTGGTTATATTTTGCAACTTGTTATATAATACTTACAGATCAACTATTACATTCATTGTTGTTTTTAACTGTGTCATGAATATCAAATTTAATTTATTCCTAAAAATCACTTCGTTTTACCGTATGACATTTTCAAGGACTGTATACAAAGAAACACATTAAAATGTCGTATATTGTTATTTTTTATAAAGGGCACTAATAAAAACAAAAAATATACACATTGATGTACACAAAAAATGTTATATTTAATTTGTCCTTTAATTTTTATTTTTTTACTGTTTTGAAATTCTAAAACGTCACTGACCCCATTGATGCAAAAAAGTCAGATCTTGGTGACACTACCTGAAAATGCTCAAGACAGTCCTATAAACTATTTGCACAGCCATTTGAAAACTACAGTAAAGTTTCACATTATTGTATTTAGTGAGGTACAGTAATTGAGTATACAATACCTTTTTACTGCAGTCTTCTGCATAGCAAAAGAAAAAATACACCCTTATTTACAACAAACATACAGTAAACTCCCTTTGGGTAGATCGGTGCACAACTGTAAACAATATCACAGTACATATTGGAACTGAACATACAACATACATACAGTATAACCTGCTTGTGGTTTTTTAAACTTTATTGTGTCTGATTTGTGTTTTTAAAATCTTTATATAATTTTCCAAAATGTATAAATTTTGGATTAACTTGTAAAGATTATCTTGCTAGACAAAACGTGTAAGGGTCACAACCCTTTGTTAAACACAGATCTTATTTTTTGCGATTTTCCAAAAATCTATGGGGAAAATGCATTGCATTTCTACCGAGGGATTCATACCTACTTCTGGGTTGTCCTACAAAGTGACGTCATTGGACTGACTCTAAGATCAGCGGAAGTTATCGAGCATCCTTACACACCTTCACCGGAAATACCGCCGTGCATAGAGCCCACAGCCCTGTCTGAGAATGATAGAAGATGAAGAACAGCGATATTTGATGGTGGACTTTGTGAACACCCAAATGTCCTGCACTGTGACAACAAAACTCTGACAAATAATTATGAAATTAAAGGATTAGGATTTGCCTTTTCTATCAATCTTATCAAAACTTTATTTAAGACTTAAGATAGATAGTTTCTGTAATACGCCCCTGTACTGTAAAAGATGTCTCATGCATGATACATTTGATGATGATTTTCTTTTACAGCTACAGCTCATCCATAAAAAAGGTAGGAACAACTTATAAACTGTATAAAACTAATTTTTTATAAAGGTTACAAACTACTTTAGTTAACATGAACTAAGAGTTAACACAACTTCTACAGAAGTTGATGTTAATTTCAGCATTTACTAATACATTTTTAAAAATTTTTTTTTACAAAAGTTATTTGTAAAAATTACTCCATTGTGAACTTACCAATCAACGGACAGCTGCATTTTTATTAACTCTATATTAATAAAGATGTATAATTACTATAACAAATGTATTGCTCATAGTTCATTTTAGTAAATACAAAACTAAAATAAACCATATACATATTTATAAACTAATAATATATAAACTAAATATACTAATATAAACTAATATAATATAAACAAAAATAACCATATACATATTTATGTTTAGCGTTTCAGCCACAAAACAGGTGATTTTTAAATTATGAAACTATATTTTATTATACATTTTTATTATACATCATACCACCTCTTCTCACAAAATCACTGGAAAATAAGTGCAAAATTAAACCCATCCCAAATTGACATCCATTTTAACATGTGTTACCCTGTGTTTTGAAACTAGATAATATAAACATAACAGAAAAAATATTATCTATACAGACAAAGTCAGGTTAAACACAACCCATATTAATAAATATATAAACACCATGTCACTTCATGTCAATTATATTTTTTGTAATCTTATGAAAAATCTTATATTCAATTTAAATAACAGAAACATTTCAGCAAAACATCTTATTACAGGAATGAATACTGACTCTCAATACATGTGTCCACACACTCTTCAAATGCCAATTCACTGCATCATCACTTTCAGGTGAAATGGTGGCTCATTTGCTACACAAACTCTTCATCCAGCCGTTCTTCTAGTCATTTTCACCATCTTCTTCCTCTTCTGGGGTATATTCTTCATCTTCAGACTCAGTGGAAAGTGGCTCTTCCTCCTCCTCACTCCTCATCTCCTCACCTTCTGCATCACTTTCATCATCATCATCATCAAAACTTTCTTCATATTCATCATCATCATCCACCTCCTCACCATCTTCCCCTTCACATATACCTACAAAAAATAAACAACAAAAATACAAGAACAAAATGTTGATAAGGTTCATGACTGGGTGTTTTCACTGAAAAACAAAGACAAAAAAAAGGCAATATTGTTGTACAGAATATTCTTTTATCAAGTTTACTTTCTGTACCTCATTAGGCCAACAGTGTTATTTTAGTATAACTGTTACAGATGCTATTATGATTTTTCATATTTCATTCAGATTTTACAACTGTTTTTTATATTTTGTTTTCATTTTATTTTTAGTCATTTTTTGTCATTTTTAGGAAATAATTATTATTTTAAATGTGCCAATATAGTTTGTTTTATTTCAGTTTTAGAACAAGTTAAACTAAATAAAATGAGAAATGTTGCCTCGGCAACTGGCTGAAATAAAATGAAGTTTCTTTTTATTATTATTATTATTTTTTTTTTAAACTATATAACTCTACTTTCCATCTGCGATCAGATTTGCGTTGTCATCTGAAACCACACTAATATGAATGAGTGGACGAAGTCATGTTGCATGACTCACAAGAGAATGTTAAATGCGCTAAACAAAACAAATACAGATGCCAACTGCAACATTCGAATATTCAGGTAACGCAGAGAAGTTTGAATCCCTTTTGTTTGGTGCACCTCCTCACAATACGCTCCATAACGTTTAGCAAAACGGCACATTACCGCAGTCCAGGACACATTTAGGATTGATAGCAATATGAAGGTAGTCAAAAACATTCTACATGGTTTCAGGGATCCAATCACAAAATATTATATCCTATTGTGGAGTTTAAAGTCATTATGCAATGGAAGTAGGAACATATCTTTTTCACACAGACACCTATGCACATACGCATGTAAATGTGCATGCTTGTAGACTAAACCCTGATAGCTGGTGGGAATTTTCTAAATTTGTTTAATTTAGGAAAATGAAACAAATGCATGCAAGAGTACTTCGCAAAAAGGCCTAATACGCATTTAGAAATCTCATTTCATACCATCTATAAGTGATTGGATATAAGTTCTGGGGCCTGTTTACCCGTATTTAACACAAACCACTTGAGACTCACAAAGTGTGCTGATGAATGTGCTGCCATGCTGACGCAATTCAGCAATGAACTCCTCCATCTTTCCTTCCATTGTTTCATACAGTGGCTCAGTGTCGACTGTTGGCTCATCAGGGAAAAACAGAGGTTTTTTTAACTGTCTCTGGTACCTGACACACAGTTAAAAAACAAAACAAAAAAACATTAACATGTGGACAAAAATAATGCCCCTCACTGCAAATGTTTGAATTAAGCACCTCAAATCAAAAGTTTGTCTTACCTTTTCATGGATAAATTGTAATCCTGAAAGAAATCCAAAGAGAAACCACAAAATGAAGATCAAATGTAAGTTTTGTTCAAACTGCCAAACAAGGGACACTCGGTTTAATAAAGAACTTGAAAAGAGTATTTTCTACCTCGCCATTTGCAGTGCGGTTGCACTTCGGGAATTAATAGGCATTGCCAGTCAAATAACCAATGATATTTTTGATACTGCTTTCAAAGGCATATTTGTATTTATGCTTTAAAGCATTGTAGCCTATTCACAGACTTTTGAGCGCATTAATGCAATGGCCAATCAGAGGTGTTTAATCCAATGGTTCAGCGATTGTTCATTGACTGCACCCTTGCAAAATGTCTCATAACAAACAAAGTGTAGGCACACTGCAAATAAGAGATTCATGGTGAAGTGTAGCCAGGTTAGGCTATAACAAGAGTTTTCACAAGACACAAGACTGTAGAAGTGATTTGCGGATCAGGTTGCGGTCTTTATGTCACATGGGTAGGGTGCGGAATTAAATTCTGATGCCGTCAGATAACAGGTCAGGTGTTCTGTTAAATATTGTGGGTGAAGGTTTAACAAACAGGACCCATGCAGGACTCTGGTGTAGATGATGCAAATAATGTACCATATTTGGAAACACATTTCGAAACATATATAGAGCAGCAGATTATGCTTTTAAAGAGAATACCATATCAATCCCCAGACCCCAAGGAGGATCTTTACAGACCCTTGGAAATTGATAAATAAAATTAGAGCCAGTGTGTAGGTTTCTACAAGGTGTGCTTTTGAGGAAAAAACAATTACTAGGTTTGCCATAGTTTGTGGCATCAAATATTTGGGATTTGAAGAATTTAGCCACTTTGTGTAGTGTTTGTGATCAAAGCAAAATCATTTCAGTACTTTCTGTAGATCCATTTACATATTTTTTATTTACACATCCCATGTCATTCAGGCGGTTCCGGTCTAAGTGGCCAGTTCTTGGCCAAAATAAGCTTCAAAGTGACCAAACTTTAGCCTGCTCATCAACTTGTAAAACTGCTGGATTCGTCTCTCTTAAAGAGGCCGCTTACACAAAACCATTTTCAAATAAAAACGGAAAACATTTTAATGCTTTCTGGCCATTTATTTACACGACAAATGTTTTGAGGGCATGAAAACACAAACTTTTGAAAATGGGTTTAAAGTGCATGTTTTTGAAAATGATAGCACTGATGATAGATTGTCTACAAAAACATGAATTTGAGAAACCAGTGAAGTGTGACATTGCCAACTACTGGTCTGGCATGCATAACACCGAGTGAATGGGGACAGTTTTTGACAGCATTGCCGTCTGTATGAGTAAAACAAAGGAAAAACTTATCCATGTTTAGTCTATTGTTCTTGTTGTCGTACCCTTAGCCAGACAATGAAACAGCCTTAAAATTGTGTTTATATGTAAAATGTACCTTAATGAATTGGAAAGAGTCATTCTCCTGTAGAAGCCTCTCAAAGCCTGAGTGAACCTCTTGTAGACGAGTCTGATCTTCAGCTATTCGACTCAGGTTCTGCTGGATTCCAGAACAAATCTCAACATCATAGGTGCTGACACATTCACGCAGCGATGATAGAAAAGCATCCAGATGTGCAATAGAAGTCACTCGGAAAGCATCTAGGTGCTGTTCTGTGTCATCCCGGTAGACCTAGAACAGAACAAATATTTCAAACAAGATTTTTACTTTTTTTTTTTTTTTAGGAAAAGGGGTGCTTGCCCTTGCAAAAAAAATTTACTTAGCAAAAACAGTAATGTTTAACAAAAGGCAAAAACAAGAGAATAAATATTCACTGATAAATTCTTTAAGACTAAAAACAAAATGATACGAGATGTGAGGCCTCGTGATTAAACTATGAATTGCAATTAACTAAATGACATGACTAACTTCACCTTGTTAATCCGTTCAATCTCTTTTTGTTCAAGTCGATTTTTCTCTGCCTTTAGGATCTTCCTGTTCGCCTTGTGCAGCTGAATGTCAAGATAAATCTAGAGAATAGTGACCAAAAAAAGAGAACAAGAGAGAATTTACTAACATGGGAATGATTCTGTTGAACATTCAACAGTGAACAGCAAGTGAACATTCATTATTGAAACAAGCGGATACCGGATAATGTTTCAAATAAAAATAGTGGTTTTCAATCTTGTTCCTGCAGGTCCGTCAACACTGGACATTTTGTGTTTTAGCATCTGAAATCACGTACTGCCAAATATTGTACAACCTTCCTTTACTCATTTTTTGTATTGCATTTCAAACACTACATTGGTAGCCAACCCTGCTCCTCGAAGACTACCTTCTTGCAGACTTCCAACCCAGTTCCAACACACTTCATGCAAAACACAAACTCATGCAAATTTCAAGTTCCAACAGCGAATTTTGGCCCAACATAGTGGAGATGGAACATATTGTTTTGGTGCGCTTTCTAAAAACACGTCCAATATAGTGCGCACGTGCTAGGTCATAGGGAGGCAAGTAGCTGCTCGTATCTCAGCCTGTCTGACTGACATTTCTAGCTGCATGAAGGACTGCCACCTTCAACTAAACCTTGCAAAGACAGAGCAATTTGTGATCCTGGCCAACCTAAAACTATCACAACTTCTTCATTTAGCTAGGCTCATCATTCATCAAGGCTAAAGCCTTGTTTATACTCGACGCGTCCGCAAGAGCGTGAAGGGCGCGTGCCAAAAATGGCGTCATTGCGGTGTGGGCGGTCGTGCGCGTAGGTTCCGCAAGACCCCATTGCGCCTGGCGGTGTGCACGGCACTTTTTGTAACTTTGCGCGCGGCGCCGCATCCGAAGATGGACGACTACGAGCTGAATCTGGTCGAACTGGTGGTACGATCTGTACCAGCATGTTTATGATCCTTCTATACACCGAGACATTTGCATTGATGGGCGACCACAACATCTCATTTTGTGAACAACACATTTGCATTAAGCACCTAGTTCGCACTTGTCTAAAGTACAAACCCGATTCCAAAAAAGTTGGGACACTGTACAAATTGTGAGTAAAAAAAGAATGGAATAATTTAGAAATCTCATAAACTTATATTTTATTCACAATAGAATATAAATGACATATCAAATGTTGAAAGTGAGACATTTTGAATTGCCATGCCAAATATTGCCTCCTTTTGGATTTCATGAGAGCTACAAATTCCAAAAAAGTTGGGACAGGTAGCAATAAGAGGCCAGAAAAGTTAAATGTACATATAAGGAACAGCTGGAGGACCAATTTTCAACTTATTAGGTCAATTGGCAACATGATTGGGTATAAAAAGAGCCTCTCACAGTGGCAGTGTCTCTCAGAAGTCAAGATGGGCAGAGGATCACCAATTCCCCCAATGCTGAGGCAAAAAATAGTGGAGCAATATCAGAAAGGAGTTTCTCAGAGAAAAATTGCAAAGAGTTTGAAGTTATCATCATCTACCATCATCAAGGGTCAAGGCCGGAAAACCATACTGAATGCCCGTGATCTTCGGGCCCTTAGACGGCACTGCATCACACACAGGAATGCTACTGTAATGGAAATCACAACATGGGCTCAAGAATACTTCCAGAAAACATTGTCAGTGAACACAATCCACCGTGCCATTCACCGTTGCCGGCTAAAACTCTATAGGTCAAAAAAGAAGCCATATCTCAATGGGAACCAGAAGCGCAGGCGTTTTCTCTGGGCCAAGGCTCATTTAAAGTGGACTCTAGCAAAGTGGAAAACTGTTCTGTGGTCAGACGAATCAAAATTCGAAGTTGTTTTTGGAAAACTGGGACGCCATGTCATCCGGACTAAAGAGGACATGGACAACCCAAGTTGTTATCAGCGCTCAGTTCAGAAGCCTGCATCTCTGATGGTATGGGGTTGCATGAGTGCGTGTGGCATGGGCAGCTTACACATCTGGAAAGGCACCATCAATGCTAAAAGGTATATCCAAGTTCTAGAACAACATATGCTCCCATCCAGACATCGTCTCTTTCAGGGAAGACCTTGTATTTTCCAACAAGACAATGCCAAACCACATACTGCATCAATTACAACATCATGGCTGCGTAGAAGAAGGATCTGGGTACTGAAATGGCCAGCCTGCAGTCCAGATCTTTCACCCATAGAAAACATTTGGCGCATCATAAAGAGGAAGATGCAACAAAGAAGACCTAAGACAGAGCAGCTAGAAGCCTTTATTAGACAAGAATGGGACAACATTCCTATTCCTAAACTTGAGCAACTTGTCTCCTCAGTCCCCACACGTTTGCAGACTGTTATTAAAAGAAGAGGGGATGCCACGCAGTGGTAAAAATGGCCTTGTCCCAACTTTTTTGAGATGTGTTGATGCCATGAAATTTAAAATCAACTTATGTTTCCCTTAAAATTATGCATTTTCTCAGTTTAAACATTTGATATGTCATCTATGTTGTATTCTAAATATAATATTAAAATTTGAAACTTCCACATCATTGCATTCTGTTTTTATTCACAATTTGTACAGTGTCCCAACTTTTATGGAATTCGGTTTGTAATTGATTACATCTACAAAATAAGCCTACAATAGCAGAATTAAGCCCTGCTGGTAAAATTAAGGTTTAAACACTCTCCAACAAGGCTTCAGTTGTTTAACTAGTTTACATGCAATGAAAGTAGGCTACAATAAACCTACTGCATTTACTCTTTTATGAATTAGCAATTAATACTACTAATAAACGGCAAACTACTTCTTTACTGCTGATTCCTGGTGGTTTAGAGGAGAATTACTCCGAGTTCGCCCCCTGTCGTTTCACAGAATAGCACAACGGCGAGCGCGTCAAGTATAAATGCCTCGTCCGTTTGGAGAGGTGCGCGCGCAGGCAGCGGAGACTCGCGCTCTTGCGGACGCGTCGAGTATAAACAAGGCTTAACTAGGGTAGGAACCTTGGGGTTGTAATGATGATGATCAATTGAACTTCACAGACCACATTGCTAGTACTGCCCGGTCCTGCAGATTTGCCTTGCAAGACATTAGGCCCTTCCAAACAGAGCATGAATCACAACTCCCTTGTCCAAGTGCTTGTTCTATCCAGACTGGACTATAGTAATGTTTCCTGGCTGGTCTTTCAGCTTGCTCTTTCAAAACTCTACAACTGATCCAGAATGCTGCAGCCAGAACGGTCTTTAATGAGCCGAAAATCCTCACAAAATTGCACTGGTTGCCAGTTGCCGCTCAAATTAAATTAAAGTCAGACATTTGCCTACAGAACAACCACTGGCACTGCTCCCTCTTACCTAAACTCACAACTTCAGACTTACGTGCCATCCAGAAACTTGCACTCTGCTAGCGAATGTTGTCTTGTGGTACCATCTCAAAGAGGCACAAAATCTTTTTCTTGGACCTTAACCATAACTGTTCCCTGTTGGTGGAATGAGCTGCCTAACTCAACCAGAGCTACTTAGTCAGTAGCCACTTTCAAGAAAACTACTGAAGACGTATATTTTTCGACAGCACTTGATCCAGTAATACTAACACTTTCTCTTTTCTATTCTATTCTATTCTTAAAAGAAAAGAACTGCATTAAACAGATAGGTCATAGCACTTACGTTTGTTGTCCTTCTGTTAGTTTAACTGCTTCTATTGTTTTCATTTGTAGGTCGCTTTGGAATAAAGCGTCTGCTAAATGAATAAATGTAAATGCAAGTAGGCGGTCTTGTCCTGTTCTGTTCAAAAGCATTCGACTCTTACAGAATGCGTTTTTGACAACTGGAAGAGGTTGAAAGTGGAATAGCTCAAAAACATTTTAGACCCCATTTAATAGCAATTGTAAACCGTACTTGGCCATCTTTGGAATACTCAAACCAAATATCATCTTCTGTGCTAACTAATGTCAGAAGATTGAATGGGCCTTGACACGTCAGACCTACCTTGAAATCTTTCATGGTGTTCTTCAGCGTTTTGATGCAGTGTCCATTGTGCGTTCCTTCTATGGTGCAGGCATTACAGAGGAACAAGCGCTCATCCATGCAATAGTACCGAAACATCTCATCATGTTCCAAACACTTCCTCTTCTTCATGTCATTAAGCGGCTCCACCAGCGGGTGCTCTCGGAAAGCCGGGAGCTCCAAATGAGGCTGAACATGCTTTGCGCACATGGACACTTCACACTTCAGGCAGGTTTTAACCGCCATGGGACCTTTCCCATCTCCACTGCCATCCACTGGACAGTAATCACAGTGTACCTCCTCAGCAGGTCCGTGAAACGGTTCACCCCGGATCTGGTTGGAGTGAACTGACTGGCAACGACGGCGGAAACCATCAGCAATGTTGGCCAGTTTGAAGTTCTTCTGCCAGTTGGCAGAGCTGCGGTGACTCTGTCGGCACTCCGGACATCGCAAGCGGCCGTGATCTGAGCGGTTCTTGAGCCTCCGCAGGCATGGCAGACAGAAGTTATGACCGCAGGGCAGCAGGTGGGGATCGCGGTATACGTCCAAGCACACTGGACAGGTCAACTCTTCCTCTAAAATGCTGCTCTCTCCAGCAGATGTCGCCATAACTAGAACTGTGAGAAGGACTCTGGGGAGTTGGACTGTAAAATATAGCATACGTCTAAAGTTAACATTTGACATTACAGTTTGCAACCTATCTTTGCCAAATTTGGATTGTTGATACATAGGTTTATAAAGGAGTAGTCCAAAAATGACATCATGTTATTTTAAATCCACATTGTGTTATATTTTTAAACTCTTCTTACGAATATGATTGTCTATGAAAAGGCTATGAAAGCATAGCAATAATCAAATTATTCAAATTATCAAATTACAAGCAGTTATTAAAATGAACAATTCCACATTTAAAGGGGTCCTATTCTGCCCTTGATTTTGTTTTGGGGGTGTACTCCAATATGTTTTCATGCTTGATTGTTAAAAACAATGCATTCTTTTACACATATTTTTACAGTATAACAGCTCATTTCTCCCCAGTCAGGGTGAACACGCTGAAGCTCCTCCTTTCAAAATACAAAATGTGCTGTGTTTGATTAGCTGGCCCAGTGAGCTTTGATTGACCCAGTGTGCTTTGATTGACAATGTCCCACTCCTTTATAACAATGAGCTCCACCACAAGCCTTTAAAGATACTATCAAAGTGGGATATATATATATATATATATATATATATATATATGCGTGTGTGTTAATAAATTATAATAATCATAATATAGATGCATTTTCTCTTATACAAACATTATTTTTTTTTCACACACACAAAAGGAGTGCGGGCGCGCACACACACACACACAATTTTTTTTTACATTTTAGTCATTTAGTAAAAAATTAATTAATACAAGCATTAACCACAACGTACCCTATGAGGATATATCTCAGCAACGCCTCTCCAGTCCACCAGAATATCCCTTATCTTCCGCTGGAGAAAAAAAAAAGTTAAATTAAGTTTGAACAGGTCAGGTGGTGGCTGGACAAAATATCATCGCAATAAAACAAGCTGTTTTGGACGAGGTTTATTAGCCTGCTCGTCGGTGTTCTGGATCTACATATGGGTCAACATGTGGCTCTTCAATAATTATACATAATTTAACACCGTTTATCGTTGTTACTGTCTTGTTCATGCGTAAATTATTGTCCTGACCCAAGTGACATAAAGCTCTCACACAAACCTGGAAAACCTGACGTGCAGTGCACAAAGAAAATCACATTCACATGTACTAATTCATTCAATCAGTCACAATACACACTATTCTGTTGGTTCCCCCGTGTTCTAGTCCCTTACTGAACATGCGTTAGTATAACAAACACTAAAGTAAATTATTTAAATAAACAAAAACAAACAAAAAAAATGACCCGAGACTAAAGGAAACTAGCACTGACTGAAAGCAAGGCTCTGTTTATTAGTCCCAATTTGTTTAATTATCTTATTGACCCTTGCGTTTTTTGAGGTGTTAACTAAAATAATCTGTACAGACTGTCTTTCCACTTGTTGCGTGAGTTACTTATTTATCATATTAACGTTAATGTAACAACTACTGATACACTTGTACAAACATTTGTGAATCTTCTACAACCGCGTAAACTATACGTACCAAAATTGTTTGTCGTGTTAAGCCACCGGTGTTCTGGAACTGTGGATAATTCGTGATTTTTTTCTCTTTTTGTTAGGAAGAGCTGTCGCGTTTATTTCCCTGTCCTCCCAGTCTCTTGCATTTCCGCAACCAGAATTTTAAACAACTCTCAGTTACGACATTGTTAAAAACTACTTTAAACACAGAATTGCAAAACAATATAACTGTGCGTGCGTGTTAATATAAATATAAACTACAATGCCTGTTGCGTTCTGGGCTGGCAATCCAGTGCTGACTAATTACGTTAACCAATAAAGAGACTTGTTTTGTACCACGTGACCGGACGTATTATTAGCAGAGTATTATTGGTGACGGGAGAAATGAAGCTGCATTCGAATCGCAACACTCTGGTGACCCCTCCTGGTCAGAACTGTGTAAATGCAAAAAAAAAAAAAAAAAAAAAAAAAAACACCCAGGGCAAACATTCAAAAAGTTTTATTGAAAGTGAAATCTATCCAATGCAATCATCATCTAGGATTAGATATCAATAATGTCAACTTTATAGGCCTATAAGTGTCATTTGATCAATTTTCAGGATTTTTTTTTGTTTGTTTCACCAATGGCTCACTCTAACAGGCCAATCAGAGTCTATTAACCACTTTTTTTTACTTTTTAGTCAAATTAAAACGTCCAAAAATGTATACATTTTACGTTTTAATTTGACATCAATATAATTAAAAAGTAAAAAAAAAAAAAAAAAAAAAAAAAAATAGTATCACAATGATCATCGCCCCCACAGAATAGTTATATTTGTTACATGCTCACTGTCATTCGAAACAGAGTAATTAATAGAAGAGAAAGATTCAAATATGAAGTAAACCATCAGGGAAATAATGCAGACTTGGTATGCTAAATTAAATATATCAATCAATAAACTGATTACATAATTGAATGCATCATGGTTATAATACGTATATACGTATATAATACTTATAATACGTATAAGTTTCGAAGCATACCGGTGTGCAAGGTTTGATTGATCCACGCTCCGGAACAGATGGTGGCGGTAATGAACAAAGATGTATGCCAACCACCATTGAAGAAGAAGAATGAAGCAAATCGCAAACACTACACACGAAGGTGCGTGCGTAAATCTATGGTCATGATTTACACGCCAACATCGTGACGAAGAACGCAGTTTCAAACGTTTGGTCCAAAACTCTCGGCTTTTTATTTCGTTAAGTGCCTTAGTGTGTGTGCACATTTGATCAAGTTTTTATAGTGTTTTCACCTGTTGGTAGATATGACAGATGTCAGAGCGTTGAGTGTTTTTCAAGAGCGGGTGAAATCTTTGTTCGGCTCATTTCTTGATGTCTTGCTGGTTGAAATTACAGAAGCTTATAGAGAGAGTTTCGCAGACAGCATGTGCCTAAGCCACTGTAAGTGCCATCCTGACAAACAAAAACTTTTCAAAAGTGGTTTATTCATTTTTGACTGTTGTGAATGTATGTGATTGTGTTATCGAATGTAGTAGGAACTATGGTTAAACTGAAATGTCCTATTATTATTATTTAATAATAATAATAATAAAAAAAGGAAATTATAAACTGTGTTAAAATTTCCAACAGGTAACGTTAACAATAAATAAGCAAACAAAAGCCAGTGCCTATGATAGTTCACCTCAAAATAAAATTATGGCATTATTTACTCACTGTGTTGTAATTTTAAACCTGTAAGTAATGACTGTGTTTCTTTTGCGGAACATAGAATGTTTTTGGTTGTTTTTGTCCATCCAGTAAAAGTTAAAAGGGTCAAAAACAATGTGACACCCCAACTTTCACTGTGTGGGCAATAAAACTGAATTCAGAAGAGCATACTAAAACTATTTATGCTATATCAGGTTTTTGTGTGTGTGTGTGTGTTCCGTGATGCTTAGTTTGTACATGTAAATCGTATTTGACTTTGTTTATTTATAGCACAATTAAACTGCCGCTTACCATTGTGCTGTACAAAACTTGTAAAAACAACACCAATCAAAACAATAAAATAACATGCAAACCATTTTACATGTAGAAAAACAAGCTCAGATCATACCAAAATATTTAATAAAACATGTATCTAAACCATCTCAAATTGGAAACGAATGACCTGTTTCTTTGTATAATTAGTAAGCATGCACATAATTTGGGTATTCACAAAGTCAAATGAGTCAATGAAGTGTTAGTAATCTTCACACATAAAAAACAGAAGAAAACATGAAAAAGTTGTCAAATTGTGTAATTTATGCAAATACTACTGTAGTGAGTGTCTCTTGCATGTTTCATCATTTACTGATATTTCAAAATGCTTCCCAGCATTTTGACAAATAATAATGAAAAAATGGTATGTTGTGTTTTTCTGTTTAAGAAACATTCACACAGTAAATTATGCTATATGGGGATTGAAGGTAAAAAAGAAGGGATACTTGATTGAGGATATGGGCAGAGAAATTCACAAAAAAACTGCTAGTCACCCATATTTTAAAAATCTATAGACTCATTCAATTCAATCTATTCACATTTATTTGTAGAGAGCTTTTCGCAAGTCATACTCGATGCATATAGATTCAAAGCAGCTTTACTTAAAATCCATGTCTATATTACAATTTAGAGTAATCTATGTAATGTCCATATGTCAGAAATGCACAGTTCTAAGATCATACAAATCATGCACATTATTCAGAAAAAGGTGAAAGATAAAACAGAAGCAGTTAGCATCACAGTGTTGTTTTCTGAATTTATGATTTTGTTTGAAGAAGGTCACCTTACTGTTATCTCGCAAACTTTTCTTTCCATTTTTAAAGGTCATATTGCTTATGGTGAGTGAGTAATGGTTGAACTTTCATTTTGGGGTGAACTGCTGCTTTCTATGATTGATCATTACTGAAATCTGAGTGAATTCAAGGGCTTCAATAAAATAAAATGAAACATAAATGAATTTTTATATATTTTTAAAATATAAATTAAATTTAATCAAATTTATATAATTATGTAAAAATTACATATGTTAAATATTTTTGAAATTCTTGTTTTGCAGGTGATCAATGTGCCAGTAATCAGCTTGATAGCAATGACAATAAGGTATGTTTGTGCTATATACTTTACAGTCTATAGCCGCGTTTCCACCGCAATTACCAGGAACTTTTTTCACAGGAACTTTTTTTTTCCCCAGACCGCTTGCTTACTGCGTTTACACCGCATACTAAAATAAGAACAGTCTTTCAGGACAATCTTTATATATACCTGTCTGACACAGAGGAAACTATTAATGAAAATTCAACAAATATCTTATTTTGTCATTGGATGAACAACCCAGACAGGTTTCTGATTTGTCAATGAAATGATTTGTGAGCCATACACCTTTGATGGAAAGGGTAATGAGGGTTAGAATGTTAGCATGTTGACTGATACTATAGAAATGGACCTTGATCGATTATATCCATACAAGGCCTTAACTATATTAAATAAAAAATAATTAAAAACAACTATTTAAAGTAACTATCAATGTAGTGTAGTAAGAGTATTGGGTAACCTAAAAGCTGTTCTGATTGACTAGGCCAATCTCAACATGTTAAAATAGCTTAAAATCGTTTTTTTAGAGTTTCCCTATTTAGGGCTAAAACAGGTAGTGCATCCCCAAAATGTCAATGTTAACATTCAGATTAATATTCTACACATCTAGACCTTTCAGAAAAGCATGATTTTGTCAGGGGAGGGGGTTGGGGTGTATGATAGGCGAATGGTCATGGCCTATGCATGAAATGGGCTCATTATGTCAACATAAAGCCTTAACTATGTTAATTTTAGACACCTACCAATAAGCAGCATGGTAGATATTTGACCTAAGTCATCATATGTTAAGTTTGAGTGTGTATTGGGTCCCTTAAAAGCTTTTCTGATTGACTAGGCCAATCTTGAAATGTTAAAATCGCTTAAAAACGTTTTTAGGGTTTCCCTATTCACAGGCCTAAAACAGGTAGTGCAACCCAAAATTTTCAATGTTAACATTCAGATTCATATTCTACACATCCAGACCTTTCAAAAAAGTATGGTTTTGTTGGGAGGTGGGGGGGGGGGGGTAGGCCTATGTAGCTCGCCGCCTAATTTGTTTGACGGGTGTAGTAACAATAACTAGGGGGCGTGGCTTTTGCCAACAGTCAATAGGAACTACCAGTGACGTGTAAGTGTACATTGAATAGCCGAAGGCATGCCATGTGAAACACCACCACCCACCATTTTTAAAAAGCTATGTTAACACTGTTTACATATGCCTACTCCATGAACTAACTTCACGAACCCTGAAGTCCAGGCACATCTCAACCTATCACTCATCCATCCCCAAGTTGTTGACGTACCACAGTTAAATGATGTCACTATCAACTGGCTTACATCACTTTAGAGTTCCTCCTAGTGGTGTCAATGCAACCAGGAAAATGAGTTATCGGGGTTATCTTTAGTTATCGGGGAACATCCTGGTGGCAAGTTTCTTTAACAGATTTCCTATAACTAAAGTGCAAAAGTCCCATAGTGATGCCATAGATAGAAGAGCCATTTTTTTCAGTGATGATCAGTCGTTAAAAGAAGTAAGTTAGTGTAAAACATTTTAATAATCTTTATTCACTATAAAGTACCTTTTTTTCATTAAAAAGGTTCAATGAATGCTAAAGGTTCTTCATGGATCCATCAATGCCAATAAAGGACCTTTATTTATAAGATATTGTTCAATGAAAAGTTCTTTCGGAAACCAATAATTGTTATTTTATGGCATCAATTATATGGCAAAAAGCAGATTTTTTAAATCTTTTTTTTCACACAGTCTGGCTTAAATAATACTTGACTTTGCACAGTCTGCATTGTTGTTGTTTTTTACCCAATCTAATTGAAATAATATTGTACCGTCAACAGTCATAAAGGTCAAGTGAAATCTTTGTGCTCTTTGCATCTGATTGAACTACTTTATCCATTATGTTTGATTGCACAATAATTGCATCATCATAGTATATGATTTTCTTCCATTTTAATTGTCTTTTGTCCTGTAATTTCAGCAGGACAGTGAAGTCAGAGTGGAATCTGAAGAGTCCCAGCTATTAATGAGATTTCAATGTAGTGACACAGTCACTCCATTGCAGTTGATGCACAGGGAATCTAAACAACCAGAAGGAGAACAAAACCAGTCCAACACCCTGAAAATTCTCAATCCGTATCCAGTGCAGGTGTCATCTCCTATATTAACAGCACAGATAAATCAGGATGACATACAGATAGCCATTGTAGAAAATATGATGATACAAACTACAGAATCCATAAATGACAATGAAAAGCAGACATTTCTGGAGACTCCCAACATACCTGTCCGAAAGCCTGAAGAAGGGCCGCCAACTGTTCATCATCAGCCAGAAACATCGGGCAAGACTGAACCAGAGCCCGAACAAGTCATTAAACAGGAAAATGAAGATGTCGCTGTGACGATTGAAGAAAAAGAAGAACTAGAAAATGGGTGTCGAGCGGAGACGCAAGTGTGCCAGATCTCAGGTGAAAATACTCAAGCTCAGCTGAAGCCTGAAGATGGTGAGCTTCATGAACCAGTAGAGTTAGACCAGAGCACCTCTTTTCAACGAGAGGATTCATGTCTTCACTGGAATCAGTCTTCTTTCGGGGTTTTTGGCACTGTACGAAGCCAGATACCTCAGAGCCATCAGGAAAGGCTTGAACCTTTGCAGAAGCTGGACAACTGTCAAATGCCCAATCGCTCTTTGATGCCTCAACATAGGGGGTGTTTAAGACCTTGCTTTGTACAACTCCAGAAGGCTGAAATACTGCAAAGAACCATCGGCCAGCCTAGACAACTGCATGTTTGCAGTATCTGTAACAAATTCTTTATCTACAAGAGAACCCTAAGAAGGCACAAACGCTTCCACACTGGCGAGAAACCCTACAGCTGCTCGCTCTGTTCCAAGACCTTCATCTTACGCAAAACCCTCCGTCAGCACAAGAAACTACATTTAAGGAGACCGTACAGCTGCACTCAATGTGGCAAGAGGTTCAAACACTGGAGAAAGTTACGCATCCATTGGCGTTCTCATGCCGGAGAGAGTCCGTTCAAGTGTAGCCTTTGTGGGAAATGCTGCAAGACTCTAAAGAGCCTTGACCGGCACCTGGCTTATGTTGACCACACCTGACTTATCGAGAGAGGAATCAATTGTTTAAAAAAAAAGATGTAAGGACATCATTGGATTTTCATTTGTGTGTGAATATTGTTGTACCGTTTTGTTTTTGAAGTGTTTCAATTATAACTAAGTGAAATAAATGGGTTGTATGTGTTCTTTATTGTTTAATTGTTTTGTTTGTTTTTTTAAATAAAAACAAAAACTTACATTCGGAAAGGATGTTGGTCTGTAAGGGTTTTTTTTGTTGTTTTTTTGTTAATGTATTGAGCATTTTTCTGGCCAGTCCACAGAATACACTCTAAAAACAAATGTTTTGGATCAAGAAAAATACTAATAAATATAACGCAATTGTTAACTTCAATCTTTTTGTTATAACAACTTTTGATGAAATTGTTCAGCACACAAACTAGATTGAGTTAGAAGGAAATAATTTAAATGGAGTGGTGGCCCTGTAACCAATTAATCTTACATATTTTAGGTAAGCATATGTAGCGTAGGTTAGACTGGTAATTTAAATCTAATTTAAAATCATCAATTTTAAAACTAATTGATTCTGTTAAGTTAGCATAATGAGTGAACAATTTACAATTGATAGATCAAACATGCTTTTGATGTATTTTAACCCTTGTGCACTGTTTGAATTCTGGATACAGCGTAATTGGATTCAATACAATTGTCAAAAAATCTTTACTTATGTTTTAATGTGTGTTTTAAAGATTGAATTTATGTTACACCTCTACTCTTTTTCAAAGGGCATTCTGGACAAATTTACCCATTGGTCTCTGTCCATTATCATGACCTCCTTATCATCCCCATATAATTCATACTGTTTGACCTCATTACTCTGTCTCCTCTCCATCAATGAAGCTGGTGTGTGTGTGTGTGTGTGTGTGTGTGTGTGTGTGTGCGCATTCTGGCACAATATGGCTGCCGTCACATCATCCAGGTGGATGCTGCACATAGGTGGTGTTTGAGGAGATTTCCCCCCTTCTATATGTAAAGCGCTTTGAGTGCAGTGAAAATCATATCTAGACTGAACATCACCTTAGAGATCACTGATGAATTTTCTTGTATTTTTGTTGAAGAGATTTGATGTATGAGATTTGTTTTTGTTTTGTTTTTTTACTTATAAAGGGTCCCAAATCATAAAGTCCTTGCAAATCTGGAGAAAACCGAAATAACTATTATTGAAATTAGTGATAATTCATCATAAATAAATGACAAATGATATAATTGTCGGTTACTCTTTATTTCGACAGTCACTTTAGACGTTCTCTTAAATATAAGTAACTTATCAACTACATGTCAACTAACTCTCATTAGAGTATTAGTATATTATAGTAGACTGTCAGTAGACTGTTAGGTTATGGTTAGGTGTTAGGCTTTGGGTTAGGAGAATAAGTTTACTTGTAGTTGCCAAGTTACTTACAGTCAGTTGAATGTCTGTTGGGGGACCAACAAAATAAATTAAGCTGACAGTCTACTAATACTCTAATGACAGTTAGTTGACATGTAGTTGAAAAGTTAATTATAGTTAGTAGAATGTCTAAAGTGGACTATCGAAATAAAGTGTTACCATATTGTCTCATTTGTTTGATTGGGTTCTCGGCTTACTTTTTGGACTGGAAATCTGGGCCCGTATTCATAAAGAATCTTAATGCAAAGAGTAGCTCTGACAAAATTCTAAGAAAATTCTTAGAAATGTGGACGTTTACACTTACAATTAAAGAAAAAAAATCAGAGTAAAGAAAAAAGTAATTCAAAGAGTATCCTAAAAGAATAATTCAAAGAGTAACCCTTAAAAGAGGTATTCAGGTCAAAATTGTTAGGAGTACGGACGAGGACTTTTAAGAGGCTAAAGAGTTTCTTTAGCAGAGGAAAAAATGGCAGAAAGATGAAGAGGGAGAAGAAATGTGTTGCAGACAATGGATGACACTGAGTTAATAAGACGTTATAGATTGACTCCTGGCCCGAATGTTCCTTTAAGGATGACCTTGTGTTCATCCACTAACTGGGCTAACAGTAAAACACTGTTCCTCTGTCCAGTCGGGCTTTCTCGTCCTTCTTAGTTTTGATTCCATGTTTGTTACATTAAAACCAACATTCAAACCACCATTTAATAGACATGCCAGCTGTCAGTGCAATTGGAAAGAGTGGAATAATTTGTTTCATTCTAAGCCAATCAAATACCTTATAGGAAATTAACAGCATGGTAAATAAAAAAGGATTTATATACACTTATTTAATGTGTGTGTGTGAGAGAGAGAGAATGGTAAAATAGGAAAATTTATGCAAGTAATTTCAAAGTGAAGTATCACTCTTTTTTCCCTTCTTGGACAACCAACCAATCAGTCTTTACAAGATTGTGTCATACATGATTTCAACGGGGTCAACCCCGCCTCCTCCCTAAGATGAAAGTTTTTGTCTTTTCCTTACTCAGAGTTGCTCTCAGATCGGTCCCGAATCGCTCTTAAGCTAAGACTCCAACATAAAAGTTTTTAAAGAGCCCCTATCATAGCATTTAAATTAAAATGTTCCTATTTTTGTTTTAGGAGTTCCCAAAAACAGTCTAACATGCATGCAAGGATAAAAAACACTTTATTTGTCTTATAATATGTATTTATTTTTAACTGATTTGCTCACCGACTCCCAAATGATTCATACAACGACTCATTTTTCCAAACCACTCCTTTGCGTGACGCTAATCGGTGGTGATTGGTCAGATGACGGACCCAGTCAGTTATTGTTTGTTAGCATAACACATATTGATAAAGCACTGCAGTACTACAAGACGATCTATTCTTTATGACAACTCCAATAACAGCGACAAACATTTCACATATTTAAAAAAAATTGACATTGGAGACCTAGAAGCTGCGCTGAGCGTAACTTGCGCACACACACACATACTTATTGCGCCTTCCCTCCTCGCGCCCGACGCTACAAAACCGTTCAAAACCCATAAAAGCAACAATTATTAATAATACTTACAGGTTGTGATTCATAGGAGGAAGCTGATCCATATACACTGGGTAAGTAAGTTACTGAGCCCTAGCTCCTTCAGGAACAACCGCTTGCGAATCCACATTTGAATTCATTTATGCTTTTGAACGAGTCGTAATTAAAAAGGATGAGAACTATACTGTTGTGGTATCGTTGCAAATATGAACTCTAACCACCGATTCTTCACATGCTCGCCCCTTTGTAAATGAAAACAAAGTGGCTGAACTATCTTTGCATTGTAGAACACAGCGTCTTCTCGACATGATGCTATGATGAAGTATTTGAATGTGTTGACTTCAAGTTTACACTTCCGTCTGCGCGCGCAGTAACTGGGCGCGGCCAATGACCTCTCTACGTCACGATGTAACAGCTAATGACTCGTTTCAAAAACAATTCATTTCATAGACTCAGAGAGTCGACTCTCACTTTTGAAAGAAAGTAACTTTATATACGGTGCACTTTCGGTTATAAATCTTTGCAGGATGTTTTCATTCCCTTAGAGCTATATTCCACACCATATGAATAGTCATTTAAAAAAATCCATGATAGGGGCTCTTTAAACTAAATTAAGAGTTTTCTGAGAGGATTGTTTGAATCTTTATGAATATGGGCCCTGATGTTTTGGGTCATATTTATACAGAAATATAGATAAGCTAAAGGGTTCACAAACATTCAAGCACCACTGTGTAGTTTATCAACTATAACAATTCCTGTCAAAGGACTATAAAACGAGCACATACTCTCGTTTGTGCTCGTTATCATTTGTGTTTTGGAATTTCAAATGTTACTCATTCTTGATGTTGAACTGTCCGTTGCATTTCTCGTTTGTAAGTTGTTATATGAACAAATACAGCATAATAAACATTTCTTAAAGGAAACAAGTATGCTAGGCTAGGTATGTGTAACAGTGCTTCATTGGCATACTTATTATTTTGCTTCACTTCAAAGAACAAAACAGTTTATTTTATCAAAATTAACACATTTTCTCAAAGTGGGTCTAAAGCCATCATGTACTGACATTTTAGGGACTGAACGTGTTTAGGGACAAAAAGAGAATCATTTTAAAGCAATTATGAAGTTAAGTAAAAATGTAATGTCTATGGCTTTCTACAAATTAGCAGTTATTGTGCTTCTTGATCTCACTTGCTTTCATGAGCGCTTTAATGGCTCTTGCCCTCATTTCCAGCTCCAGTAATTCCAGCTGTTGAGCAGACGGCTGCTCTGTTGGAGCTGCCGGAGCATTTTCTATCGTGGCTGATTTATCCAGTGATTCGGTCCTCAAATCTTTGCTGGGTTCAGAGGACGTCAGAGCCAGAATTTCACTGACGCTTCTATCAATGTCCTGCTGAAGCACCATTTTCGGCTCAGCTGACTGCATGACTGGGGCGAGAGGCAGAGTTTCATCTCTGATCACGGATTCTTCAGCTTTGATGACTTTATGACCCTCAATGTCACTGTCGTCAATTTCTGCATTGATGCTGAGAACATCACTGTCTTCTCCAGAACCCGCACCTAAGATACACACAAATGCACACTCACTAAAACTTTCAGAAATAAGTTTAAAATCAATAATAGTGCTGCACAATATCAGAAAAAAATGACATTGCGATATTTAGTTTTTCTGCTATATTGCGATATGAAAACTGTTTCACCAGATGAATTTCATCAGATCAAGTCTGCAGTGTTATTTTAAATTTGATTAATATATTTCTGTATCTGAATATTGTTATAGTCTTCGGCGTATAAATGAAAAAAATGTTAATCAAACAAAATCACATTTTTAAAGGTGCCATATGGAATAATTGAGGTAAAAATATCCAAAAAATGAGCTACACACATCAAAAGAATGAGAAGAAATAAGTGCAATGATGTCATTAAAAAACTGACAAGTTATAGTGCTGCCAAGATATAACCTAAATTAGCATGTTAAATTATTAGCCCCGACCCGGCAGGTGTCGTAATACCAGTTTCGGCCATGGGAGGCGGTATGCGGGCGGGCAACCTTACCACCAGCCAAACTGCAGTAACCACGAGTAAGTCGCGCCGGCTTGTGTGTACTTGAACAAACTTGAACCTGATGTCATGTCGTGATGTCGTGTGGAAATACAGCCCACTACTAAATTTCAGTTCAGGGATGAGTTAAATAAATGATTGGTCGATATTATGCATGAGGAATACATTTTGGTAAGTTGTAACATATCTTTCAACAGTGTTTGTGTTCTTTTACCATTAGAGATGATCGGTTCACATGCGCTAGGGATCTGTCGTCTAACATTTACAAGCGCCAAAACTGCATTTATTGTTTGAATTGCGTAATAAAATGAACAGAATCTGAGAGCTGAGATCGGTCTCTGTGTCCTTTTCTGTGCATGACAAAATGGATGTGGCATGAGAGTGTGTGAAAAGTTGTGTGTCTCACGGTGAATTTGTGAGAGTTGGCAGCTCTGAAAGGCGCTAGCTTGGTCCACATCAGGGAATGCTGTCTGTCAAATTAATTCAAACTAATGATAAAAAATGTAACATGAGCAAAACGAATACCATAAATTAAAAATGCCTGGGCTTTCATTTTCCCATATCGTCGAAATGCACCGGCTTGTCTATGAGACGGCCTTAATAATTTAGTATTGAGATGTTGTTCATTTAGTCTCTAATCTCTGAAAATCTCCAAATGATCCACGTGAAACTGCGGTCTTCCAACCTTTTACTATTAGTTTTACTGACTAATATGCGCGTGGGAGACCCGCTCGCCCGTGTTGTTTGAAGACATGAGTGCGCGCGGCCGCGGAGGTATTTTTCTGGAGGTATCCTACCCCCATCTGGTATGGAATATGGTGTATGATTTGATTTTTTATCCCAGAGGGCACCTTTAAAGATTAATTATAAAGGACTCATTTAGACAGTATATTAACCTGCTGTCACTTTAAGTGCTAATGCACTGACCCAATATAATTAGAAACCGGATGCATATTTCTCAATTGCTTATGTAAGCCATAAGCGACTGAGTTTATGAGGATACTCGAAGACAGACATTTTGATTTAATTTAGCATGTATTTGTCCATTCAAACACAAATAGACGAGAAAGAGAATGGAATTCTATGTTTGCGTGCTGTGTGTGCACAGAAAACAGTTCTCTTTCGCATCTTTGTGTGCTCGGATAGGTTAAAATCGCTTGAATTTTTAAACTGGCATGCCCTAAAACATGTGCTGATGATAAACGTTCACTCTATTATGGTTAAACTTGCAATTCATTTGAGAATCACATGCGGTTTCGAATCATGGTGCCTGGACTTTACGGATCACGTATCAACTACGATCCCTATGGACATTGCACATGCTGTGATGCGTAGGGTTGGGTATCGTTTGAATTTGAACGATTCTGATTCCGATTCCGATCCCTGGTTTCGATTCCGGTTCCTAACGATTCTCGATTCCGATTCTTTTAAGAGGCAGGGTCAAAAAAAGTTTAGCTAACCTTGCTAACCAACGGTCTTTCTGAAGGAAATAATCCTTTTGTCACAAATTTTGCATTTTGCCGAGATTTCGTTATTTTTAGTAAAGTGAAGCCACACTTTGGACCGCTGACGTAAGCTACTCATGTTCGACTCGCGCGGTTATGCCAACACTTCCGGTAGACGCTTCTTCGTTGGTGTTGTTCAGCGTTTTCTTCTTCTGCTCGGCAGACTGTGAATATCGAAACTAGGAATCGAAATTTGAACTTTTGAACTATGGAATGCCAAAGCTGACTTAATTAAAAATAAATATATACATAAATAAAAATACGAAGAAATGTAAAAAAGCAAAAATACAAAAATAAATACATAAATAAATATACGAAGAAATGTAAAAAAAGTACAAATAAATGAGTATTTATAGTTTTATTTCCATATTTATGTATAATTGTATTTTTTCACACATTTATTTATTTATTTCTACATTTATTCATTTATTTATTTCCACTTTTATTTATTTCCACATTCATTTATGTATTTATGTTTTTATGTCTACATTTATTTATTTTCACATTTATTTATTTCCACATTTAATTATTTCCACATTTATTTATTCCAACATTTCTTTCTCCGTATGTTAATGAGGGGGGCGTGTTTTAACTCAGACGTAAGCAATCGAGCTCAGAGTGGCAGTGCTGAAGCTTTGAGGCCACAGTGACACCTTGTGGTGTTTGACCAAACGAAACGCAAGAGCTGTGCAGGCAATATCACATTTAAGTCATTTGTATCACCCTAAAGGTAGCCTTTAACCCTTAAAGACCTATATGGCCGCCGCCGGCTAAAATAGCCTTTAACTGTAGCCTATGTAGGGTAGGCTATATAAGGTAAACTATAGCGCACATGAACAGAAACTGTCTTCAACGGGTCTGATAGCAGATACTTGGACAATGGACATGAAAGTGTGTGAAAGTATATCCACTATTAATAACATGCGGTGAATAGCTGATAGCTTGCGTTTGGCTTGGGTTTATTGTCGATAAGACTTGCACACCAGCGCAGAACGCGGAGAGAAACCAGCGCACATTTCACTGACTCCTACGCAAGCATACTGATCAGTTTGAAACGCGACTCAGTGGTTTACAGTCGCGTTTCCTCATTTTGTATGCATAACAGGTGACAATTCAAATGTTTAAAACGCAACCAACATGGATGCTGCTCTTAGATAGCTACTGATCTACTGATAAAGTCATACATTTTGAATTATTCTTAAATCAAACAAAAGGGGCTCATGTAAACGCAGTGAGCTACATCTCACGCCATGGAGCACAGAAGAATCATATGCCCATTCAAACAGCACCGGTCGTGCCCATGGTCCTGGTGATATTTCCCCCTATAATTGATATTATATCTCCCCAAACCTTATTAAATAGGTAGGCTTAGCTACATCATCATATATGTCAAGTTCTTAATATTAATCGATAAACTACTCAGTTATTATAATAATAAGGCACTAGAGACCTGCGCGGGACACAATTTTCAGACCCGCTCCCGCCCACTCCCGCAGTGTTCAGTCCCGCTCCCGCAAAGATTTGTCATTTTTAGTCCCGCTCCCGCCCGCATCTGTGATATAATGTCCCGCTCCCGCCCGCACTTTCTGACGAAAGGTCTTGGCCCTGGGGAAAAAAAATGCGTGCTCACAAAATTCCTTACCAATACTTGGTAACATATTTATTGGTAAGCCTGCATAATCAACCATACAAAACATTAAACAGGCATCAGTAACGAACGCCAACAAAGATGACATTAATCGGCCGAAATTTCATTAGGCTTAACATGTAACAAAAAAAAAATATATATATTCGATTAGGTAATATTATTATCTATCTAATATATATAATTCGATAATGCTCCTGTCACATTATAGGCTAGCCATGAAACATTGCGACTAAAAAACTATTTGGGCTTTGAGCCGCTCAGTGCAGGTGTTAAACTGAAAATAGCCTGTGTGCCTACCTTTTAATTTTAATAATAATAATATAATAATATGAATATGAATATGAATAGAATAATATGAATAATAAGAAGAAGAAGAAGAAAAAAAAACTCAGCAGGTCGCTACCAGCATGTCTAAATGAAAATGATCAAAATAAAGGTAAAAGAAGCAGATAATGTTCCTGTCACATGTTCCTGTGAACTAAAACATTGTGACTAAAAAACTATGTGGGCTTTGAGCCGCTCAGTGCAGGTGTTAAAATGAAATAGCCTGTGTGCCTACCACAAGTACTTTAGAGAAGTAACGTAACTTACATCTGAAGCGCTTAGGCCTCTATCTGAAGCACTAGAGGCGCTCTGTTCCTCGTCCATGCTGTCTATTTTGAACTTGAACTAGCTTTCGAATTCAAACACGGAGCAGCGGGAAGGAATTGTCTCTAAACAAGTGTGCGACTGTGCGTGAGATTATGCCCCGCCCTACCCGACAATATTCACAAGTTTAGGCTGCTTAAAACGTTTTTATTGCTGCCAATCAGAATCTCCCTCACAACTACAAATTATGTACGCTACTTTAATCATTTATATATTTTATTTTACACTCATATTTAATTTGCGGGAGTGCAGCGCATCATCCCTCACGACCGCACCCGCAAGTGCACCTCATCATCCCGCCCGCTCCCGCATTGACCTTTCAAAATTTCTCCCGCGCCGCACTGTTTTGCGTCGCGACCCGCGGGTCCCGCGGGGGTGCAGACCTCTATAAGGCACTATGACTGTTATCAGTAAAATAAAATGATCAAAAGTCAATAAGTCATTAAAAGTCAAAATCTTAATACAGATTGCATGGCGTGAGATGCGAGGCTCACTCGATTACATGCCCCATGATTGTTTAATTTAAGAATAATTCAAAATTGGTGCCTTGTGATTAATCAGTGTCTAAGAGAGCAGCATCTCGCACACAAAACGTGACTCAATGCGCGGTTTACATTCGCGTTTCCTTACGCAGTTATGCATACAAAATAAGGAAACGAATGTAAACTGCGTTTTAAGTCGCGTTTTGTGCGCGAGTCTCATCGACAATAAACGCAAGCCAAACAAAGCCCTATCCACCGCATTTACATTGTTATAGTGAATACTTTCACGTGCTTTCATGTCCAAGTATCTGCTATCAGACCCGTTGAAGTGCAGTTTCTGTTCATGTGTGCTATGTGTTTTAATGTAGCCTACCCTACATAGGCAGTTAGGGTGATAAACATGACTTAAAATGTGATATTGCCTGCACCACAAGGTGTCACTGTGGCCGACAAAGCTTCAGCACTGCCATTCTGAGGTCGATTGCTGATGTCTGTGTTAAAACACGCCCCCCTCATTAGAATACGGAGGAAGAAATGTTGGAATAAATAAATGTGGAAATAATTAAATGTGGAAATAAATAAATGTAGAAATAAATAAATGTGAAAATAAATAAATGTAGACATAAAAACATAAATACATAAATGAATGTGGAAATAAATAAAAGTGGAAATAAATAAATGAATAAATGTAGAAATAAATAAATAAATGTGTGAAAAAATACAATTATACATAAATATGGAAATAAAAGTATAAATACTCATTTATTTGTACTTTTTTACATTTCTTTGTATATTTATTTATGTATTTATTTTTGTATTTTTGCTTTTTTACATTTCTTCGTATATTTATTTATGTATATATTTATTTTTAATTAAGTCAGCTTTGGCATTCCATATTGAACGATTCCGGGAAAAACGAAAAGTCAGTCTCGGTTCCAATCGATACTCGATTCTCGATACCCAACCCTAGTGATGCGCTGTTGATGCATGCATTATGCACTGTTGGGTAGTCACTGATTACAAGTAATCTGGGTTACATAATCACATTCCAAAAATTAAGTCCTTGTAATTAGATTATATAATACTCAAAATCAGACTACAGTTAAGTTTCTATTGATTACATTGTTCTCACAATGACAGTAAATTATTCATAATTCATTGATTCTACAACTTTGTTATTTTGAACTTTCCTTTCAATTAAACCCTACTGCTGCTTATATATGATTCAGGTCTTCCAGGTTTGTGGAATTGCAAACAGATCAGTCACAAGTCATGTGCCTATCACTGAAAGCTGAGATCCACACAGCATTTGATCACTGCATTTGCAGATTTTTTTTGTAAGCGTTTTATTTTGATATTTTTTATTTTAAAATTCTTTTTTATGATTTAATTAAGCAACTTTCTATTAGCTTTTCATTAAACTCACAAACCCCATAGTTCCATCATGAACTCCAGTCTGGGAGACCCTGATGTAATGTAAAATTTAATATACTTCATTTGTTAAAAGCAGCACTGGATTGTAACTGCGATGCTGACCTGGCGATCTTGTGATGAACTTGTAAGTAAATCTCTTATTTGTAAACTTGTTTGCGTACTATGTTGTATGTTGCTGCGCTGGCTTGTGGTATGTCATTTTTTACGGTGCTGTTCATTCATCCGTTGTTGATAATTAGACCAGTTCAATAATTCCCACACGTCTAGCTAGCTTTCGATTACCAGAGCTGTAAGCAAACTTCCTAACAAACAGTCGTTTCTCTTAGTCTTGTTGTTTTTTTTCGTTATGTTTTATTGCCGAGCTTGCCACAAGAGCTAGTCAGCTGAACTCAGGTGTTGTGATGTGTATTTATCACGTAACTTTAGTCCTATGTCTGATTCGGATTTCTTATGGCGTGCGTAAGTTACTGTTATATAAATTTTACCTGACTAACAGTGCACTTCCCGACTGTAACTTTACTTCAAATTGTTTTGATTATGAATCAATTAAATCTTGACGCTGTTGATATTGATTCTTGCGAATATCATGAGGACATAGTCAATATCTCATAATTATTAGGACTTATATAAGCCTAGAGGTTGTAAATAATTGTACACAATTTGCTATTATGATAAATTGTAATAATCATGTCTAATGAAATCATAACGGCCAATGTTATGAAATAATGCGACGTACATTAAACTTTATTGATGTCATCTGACATTTTGTAATGTTTACATTACAATCAAAAAACATAAATAAAATTATACAGTAGTCCAAACACTATAGGCTATTTACTTCTGATTCATGTAAATGAATCAAAGAAAATGTAAAGAAAATGAATGTAAAGAAATCATGTAAAAACGTTATAAGCCAGCAAACGCGATAGGCAACTTTATTATTAAAAAGCAGTCTAACACTTGACAGTAGTTCAGTAGATATGCAGTAACAGGGGAATACCGGTTATTTGCGACAGTGCAAGTACACCACAGAGGCTCTAGAGGTCACTGTTTTACAAAAAAATCTGAGATTGCATGGTGTGGCTTTAACGTACAGATATAACGATATGCAGTTTTATTTTAAGTTCACAGGGCTCCAGACTCAAATTTGAGGGCAGCACCACCTCAAATGAGAACTCGCACTGAGTTCTACAAAAAAATAAAAAAATAAATAAAAAATAAAAATCTGGTAGCCCTGGGGCTGACAATAAATCACTAAACTTAATTTAGGGTGTAGATGAAATTAACTTTAGTTATTATCATTCATAATTTTCTTAATATTAATTAAAAAACAAAAGGAGTGAAAAAATGTATATTAAAGGGCACCTATTATGAAAAATTCACCTTTACATGGTGTTTGAACATAAATATGTGTTGGCAGTGTGTGAGCAAAACCACCCTAGAATGATAAAAATCCACCCAGTGGTTTTTTTACAATCTCAATAAATCATAAGCACTGTCTCAGAACGAGCTGTTCTAAGATTCAGCGCTTTGTGACGTAGAATTGAGCAAGGGGTTTGATTGACAGAGTGGTTGTGGCATAGACCCCGCCCTCGGTGATCTGTACACCATCCTCCATTGTTTCAACGACAGCCGGTAATGTCTCTTCGAAACATTAGTACATAGTAAGTGAATACATAGTGTATACATAAGTGAATACATAGTAGTTTTCACTTATTTCTGACATCAGAGCCACTGAAAACACAGTGGCTGTATTGTATTTTGGAAGTTTAAGTGGCGCCTTTCCTTCGTAAATAAGTTTGAGCGAATAATTTTCTGACTGACTGTTTTGTGAACGAGGGTCAATTCAAAGCATGTCTTGCTTCAAAGTTAATCCTCAAGTGTGGATCATCGTCTACTGTTTGCGATCCACTGACACCTCCAGTAACAGTAAGTGTATTTTATGATTTTTGAGCAAATAGTCATTTCAGTCGATGTCAGCCAATTCAACAACAAATGCGTCTAAAGTCGTTGTCGTCGTAGGATGTCTGTGTCTAACCACACGTTTATAAATATATATATTTTTAAAGATATTGTAATAAAAACTGCATATATGTTCTTGTTCTGTAAGTTAGACATCTTCTCACATTTGCCACAAAAGCACCTGTATGACAAGTAACGTAAACATGACGCAACAGGTCCCTCGCATAAATGTAATTTTGCTTGTACGTAGCAAACTTTATCACAGTATGTGTTTGTAGTTTCAAAAAATTGCGGCAACATTAGTGTTTGTGTGTGTCTGTGTGTGTGTTTTGCACATCCATAATTGCAAAGGGGACGCGATTACAACTCTACAGGCCCGTCGCCAAGGCGACTCGCCGTGCCCACCCACTCAAAAGCATTTTAGATATTTATGTTGATAATAACCGTCAAGTAAAGCTTAGTCGTTTCCGCAGAACTTATCTCACAGGAACGGTAAGCTCTACAACGGTAAGAATGTATAACACATTATCTTCAGAAATGATTTAGAAATTCATTATTCAACACATTATTAGACAGAACGTACCTTGAAATATAATTGTCTTCATAAATGACTGTTAAAACATCCCAAAAACAGCACCCAAACCTTGCAAAGACCTACCTCATTAATTATACACATTCAACAGCCAATGTCAAGTCTCCAGCAGCAGACCTTTCAATTTGCTATTTTTGTGTTAGTATTTTTATTTCTTCAAATTACAATATGCAGTTTGTATGCAAGTATAAATAAATCATAAAACTGTGCAATTCATTTAGTTAAGCATACAGTATTGTTTATACGTAATTCGTTTGCGCAGCTGCACACTGCGCAGTGCATGCAATCCGAGAATCAAATTCTGGCGGTTTTGTAGAAAAGCTTATGCTAAGAAGTAGTTTAAAGTTTCGTCGTTGACAAAGACGACTTTGACCAACAACAACGTGCGTGGAGATGACTCTGGAGCTAATGAGATGGTAGGAATGGAGAATTTGTCTTCTACATTGTTAAATTTTTATTGCAGTATTTTATGCATTGCTTTTATTATTGCTGTATTGTTGGTGGAAACCAGGTGCTTTTGTGACTCATGTTTATGAAGTGTAGAGTCATAAATCAAATTGGTTTTGGCGTAGTCTTACTTTGGACTGTGATGAACGAAATGATATTACGTTGATTGTGCCTATTACTCAAGAAAGCCACTAGATGGCACTGTGTTGTGTATGTGACGAACTATGCAGATTAACAAAAATTATAGGCTATTAGTTAAATGTGGAAATGTTTGTTTTTTCTGGCGACGGCCCGGCTGAATGACATTCATAACAGCGGGTCTCTCACTCTCAGCCCTTCTGCTTACACTGACTGCCATAGGTATCAAGTTAAGCCCTCATCCAAAGGCAGGGCGGGGATATGCAGCTCATTTGCATTTAAGGCCCTACACTTCATTTGCAAAACAGGCCCTAAATTTCAAATACATTCTGGGGACACCCGAGACCAATATTATATCTTGTAAAAAGGGGCATAATAGGTGCCCTTTTAAAAATGAGCTGTTTTGGTGTATACAACCTTAAATGCAAATGAGCTGCATATCCCTGTCCTGCCTTTGGATGAGGGCGTAACTTGATGCCTATGGCAGTCGGTAAGCAGAAGGGCTGAGAGAGTGAGAGAAACCGCTGTTTTGAATGTCATTCAGCGTACGTTTGAATCAGAATATATAAATAGTACGAAGAGACTCCGGCAGAATAAACACAAATGAGAATAGACCAGTACGTCTCGGTATGGTTATTTGATACCTTTATGTACTTATAGAGTTGTTATCGGGTCCCCTTTGCAATTATGGATGTTTCAGTTTCAGTTTCAGTTTAGTTTATTGTCATTGTTATCCAAAGGACAGCAACGAAATTGTGTTCGGAGCATACAACAATCGTACATGGTATTTTAAAGTGCACTAATAAATAAATAATAATAAATATCCCCTGTGTAGACATGGCCCATCAAAGTATATATAATAATAGTAATAGCAGCAAAACAGTTTACAAACAAGAGACAACCAGAAACATAGAATATGATCAGAGGTGGGTATGGATGAGGTTAATGCAGCAATGCAAAGTCCAGTTCAAGATATTCCACAGAGCATGATTTACTGTCCACGGTAGGAGGGGGGGAGGGGGGGAAGGGGCGTAAGGAAATATCATCGTTAAGCAGGACGGATATGGTTATGGTTATGGTTGATGCAGCAATGCAAAGTCCAGTTCACAGTTATTTTAAACATGAGATATTGTTTACTGTCCATTGGAAGGAGGGGGGTGGGTGGGGAGTTGTAGGGAGATAGAAGGAAGGACATCATTAAGCAGCCTTACTGCGTAAGGATACAGGCTGTTAGCCAGTCTGGATTTCCTGGCACCAATAGACCTGTACCTTCTTCCTGACGGCAGCAGATGGAACAGGTGATGGGCCGGGTGATCCTGGTCCTGCAGGATTTTCTTCACTCTCTTCAAACAACGGCTATCATAGATGTTACTGATATTCGGGAGAGTGGTCCCAATGATTTTCCCAGCTATATTTACCACTCGTTGGAGTGCCTGCTGATGGGCCTTAGTGCAGCTGGAATACCACACTAAGAATCCATATGTCAAAACACTGCTGATGGCACAGTTGTAGAAGTTGACCATAAGCTGTTTAGGGATCCTGGCATTCCTCAGTTGCCTCAGATAGTAAAGGCGTTGCTGAGCCTTTCCTATCACGGAGGTGATGTTGGTTCCCCAAGACAGGTCCTCAGTCACCGTTACTCCCAGAAATTTGAAAAATGGCACCCTCTCCACCACTTCATTGCCAATAAAGAGAGGAGAGTGATTGGGTCTACATTTGCGGTAATCCACGATGATCTCCTTAGTCTTTTTAATGTTCAAAGACAGGTTATTCTTGACACACCATGACGCTAGATGTTGCACTTCAGTCCGATAATCCGCCTCATTGTTGTTGTTAATGAGTCCCAGCACTGTTGTATCATCTGCAAATTTAACAATGAGGTTGGAGCAGAGAGAAGCAGAGCAGTCATGTGTGAAAAGAGTATAGAGCAGAGGGCTAAGCACACATCCTTGGGGGGCCCCGGTGTTGATTGATAGGGTGGGGGACAAGTGCTTGCCTACTCTAACCCTCTGTGTTCGATCTGTCAGAAAGTCCACAATCCAATTGCACAGCGAGTTGTCGAAGCCAAGGTGGTGCAGTTTGGCTCGGAGTTTAAACGGCCGGATTGTATTAAAGGCAGAGCTAAAGTCAACAAAGAGGAGTCTTGCGTAGGTGTTCTTGTGCTCAAGATGTTCCAGTAACATGTGGAGCACAATGGCAATGGCATCCTCAGTCGACCGATTCCGCCTATATGCAAATTGGTGTGGATCAAGTGATGATGGTATTGCACTTTTAATGTGAGTAATGACCAGCCTCTCAAGACACTTAGCAGGAATGGAAGTGAGTGCTACCGGTCTATAGTCATTTAAAAGACTGGCATTTGACTGCTTGGGTACTGGGACTATTGTGGCTGCTTTAAAGCAGGCAGGAACCCATGAAGTGGACAGCGAAGTGTTATAAATTTCAGTGAAGACGTCAGTTAACTCCGCAGCACAGTCTCTCAGCACACGGCCCAGCACACCGTCTGGTCCGGCTGCCTTCCTGATGTTAATGTTGCAGAGAGCCTGTCTTACTTCATGGTTGCTCAGGACTGGTGCACGGTCAGTAGACGGGAGGGGGGGCAGCACTGGGTCAGTGTTTTCCCTGTCATAACGGGCATAAAAGAGATTAAAATCCTCAGCTGAGATATGATCAGCAGAGGGAGATGTTGATTTACTCTTATAATCCGTGATGGCTCTAATGCCCTCCCAAACCTGCCTGGGATTTGCAGAGTTATCAAAACAGGCTTCAATACGCCTCCGGTGTTGTTGTTTGGCAGTGTTGATTCCTTTCCTTAATGCAGCCCTGGCTTTGCTGTATAAATCATGATCTTTAGAACCCAACGCTCTATTTCTAGCCCGGATCAGTTGTTCAACTTCGTGTGTGATCCAAGGTTTCCTGTTGAGATACACACGGAAATGTTTCCAAGATGTAACATTGTCCACACAGAAGTTAATGTAACAAAGGACAGTGGAGGTGTATTCATCCAGTGACTCACGAGTGTCCCTACCCTGCCCCTTGAAAACATCCCAATCTGTGTGGTGGAAACAGTCCTGTAACATAGGCATAGCGTCCTCTGAGAACATTCTCACTGTCTTGGTTGTGATCCTAGTGCTCTTGATCTTGGGTGTGTACCGTGAGTGTAGCAGCAGAGAGAGATGGTCTGACAGACCCAGGTGGGGGTAGGCCTGGGCCCTGTATGCTTCTGCTACATTAGTATACACCTGGTCCAGCGTTTTATCTCCCCTCGTAGCACATTTCACATTGCGATGGAATTTGTGAAGAACAGTTTTTAAGTCAGCATGATTAAAATCCCCAGCGGCGACAAAAACACTGTCCGGGTGTGCTACCAAGCTTTTATTTATGCTGTTGGAAACCCGTGCAAGCGCTAGCTTTGCATTAGCGTCCGGTGGAATGTAAACAGCACAGATATAAACAGCAGTAAATTCCCTCGGGAGATAAAACGGTCTGCACTTCAGCAGCATAAATTCCACCTCCGGACTGCATAGTCTGTCCATAACGGTGACATTTGTGCACCAGGAATTGTTAATATAGATACACAGTCCCCCGCCGACCTTCTTACCAGAGTCTGCGGTCCTGTCGGCTCGGTAGGTGGTGCGCCCCGCTAGCTCGATAGCAGTATCCGGAGTGGTGCTGTTCAGCCAAGTTTCAGGAAAAATCATGCAACAACAGTTATAAATAGTCCTCTTTGCTGCTATATGCAACCGGATCTCATCCATCTTGTTACGTATCGACCGGGCGTTTGAGAGGAAGATTGTAGGAAGCGGTGGTTTAAACGGATTAGCCTTCAGCCTAGTCCATACGCCCGCTCGCTTACCCCTCTTCTGCTGCCGCTCACAGCGCCTCCTTCGTCGGCCTGCTCCTGCGGGGAGCCCGGTAGATGGTCTAGTGATCTCGAGGGGAATGAACTGCTCGGTAAACAGGTGTTGTACTCCAGTATTCAGGTTCAGAAGTTCAGTGCGGCTGTACTGAAATGCCGCTATACTTAAAATTTGCGACGTAATACACAGTAACACCAAGAAAGTGAAGAAAACATGCACGTTGTAGGAGCTCCTGGCCGCTGCGACTGTGCGCGCCGCCATCTTGAGTTAATAACACACACTTGTGCAACACACACAGACACACACAAACACAAACGCTGGTGCAATTTTTTGAAACTACATACACATTCTGTGATAAAGTTTGCTACATACAAGCGAAATTACATTTATGTGAGGGACCTGTGGCGTCATGTTTACGTTACTTGTCATACAGGTGCTTCTGTGGCAAATGTGAGAAGATGGCTAACTTACAGAACAACAACATATATGCAGTTTTTAATACAATATCTTTAAAAATATATATATTTTATAAACATGTGGTTACACACTATAAAAACAAGGTTTAAATTATATACACAGACATCCTACAACGACAACAACTTTAGACGCATTTGTTGTTGAATTGGCTGACATTGACTGAAAAGACTATTTGCTCAAAAATCATAAAATACACTTACTGTTACTGGAGGTGACGGTGGATCGCAAACAGTAGATGACGATCCACACTTTGACGATTAACTTTTAAGCTACAACAACAGGATTAACCCATGACAGAACATTTATGTTTCCAAGAGACATTACCGGCTGTCGTTGAAACAATGGAGGATGGTGTACAGATCACCGAGGGCGGGGTCTATGCCACAACCACACTGTCAATCAAACCCCTTGCTCAATTCTACGTCACAAAGCGCTGAATCTTAGAACAGCTCGTTCTAAGACAGTGCATATGATTTATTGAGATTGTAAAAAAAACACTGGGTGGATTTATCATTCTAGGGTGGTTTTGCTCATACACTGCCAACACACATTTATGTTCAAACACCATGTAAAATTGAATTTTCCATAATTGGTGCCCTTTAAGGAGTGAATATAGCCAATAAACATCCTATTGTTTACAATGTTTTTTTTTTATTTATATATATATATATATTATACAACATCTTAACATTTTTGTTTTAAAACAATCTTTGAATGAAGAACAAAAAATGTGTTGGTCATCACATAAAAAAAAAATTAATTAAAAAAGCATTTACAATATGATTTTATAGTTTTGAAGTGCTAGAAAAAGATGTGTAGGCTACTTGTTAGCGTTTGACTATTTCGGTCACATTATCATATTTATGGTTAGAGTTACTTACTACATTAGCCTAAATCCATGGTGAATGTTGCTTATCTTATGAGTGTTTCTCCTGGTTTCCACGTCAGCGCTGTTTTGATGTCTGGTTTATAACAGAACTCTGCGCCGAATCGGAATGTTTCTCACTAGTTCTTGTAGTGATCGAATTCTATTGATTTCTTCACAGGATCTCCTAGTAACATCGCGTGAGCAAGATCGGCCCAAGTTCGGGGCTTTATTTTACTGTCAATGGTTCGGCGCTGCTTCAAAGATATACATAAGAAAGGCTATGTGCTGCTCTGGTCCGGTCTGTGAAGCATAAATGAGTAGCATATTTTGGATACACTTTCATTTTGTTTGCATTTGCTGCTTGGTAACGAGTCGATCAATCGCTCATTGCTCAGACGCACATAGCAGGTTGTGATATTTGTCACTGTCTCCTTCCCACAGAAGTTTATGTGCGCTCCCTATTTTTGTCACACTCACTCATT
This sequence comes from Pimephales promelas, assembly GCF_016745375.1. Next base: position 20,987 of record NW_024121106.1, on the reverse strand, counting down.
CCAGATTCACCGACGCACACCTTCCACGATTAACGTGTGGCAAATTTACTGGTCTCACATGTGTGACTGGATGTAAAATTCAGTCGCACACTCTCAAATTTTGGTCGCAAAATGCAACCATTTGGTCGCAGTCTGGAGCCCTGTAAATGATTCTGTAAATCCAATGATCATATGCTGTATTGGTCTCGGTTTTCAGTGATAGGGACATGACTAGTGGGTGGTCTGTGTGTGCAACCTTCAAAACTAAACATATATTATGGCGCTTTTCCACTACACAGTACCAGCTCGACTCGACACGACTCAGCTCACCTTTGTTTGGTAAGTTTCGGGTACTTTTTTTAGTATCACCTCCAGCGGGGTTTTGAGCGAGCTACGGCAAGCTAGTGCCGCATTCCCACCCGTGAACTCGTACTAGATCAATGTCCTCCCAGTTACGAGCTCTGACGTCACATTGCCCGCGAAACCATGCAAAACAACAATGGCAGCCCCTATAGATTCAGTGTTTCTACAGGCAGTACAGGGTGAGAATACACTTTAGGACAACATAACGCAAACTAGTTTTCAGTCCATTGAGAGCAAGGATAAATTAATATTAAATACATTTCCAAATACAAATTAAGTAAAATAAAAGGTAGAACAGCTTATCTTGCCTTATGCACCGTTTTTCCTCCTCCATTTCCTTCAAATAAACAAGGAGTAAGCACCTTTGGTGACAGAAATGCGCATAAGCCCCGTAAGGTCCGCCATGCTGGTTTGTTTACATCTAGCTACCACAATTCCTTGCACTCAGGTAGTTTGGCGTGACTGGCCTGGAATGCTACAAAGTTGTGAGTCGTGGTTTGAAGTAGTGATTTACGTGCTCAAAAATCTGCCTGGAACGTAGCATAGGCCGGTACTAAAATGTGACGTGAAAACAATCCCGACTGCTGATTGGTCAGAGAGAATCCTCACCATTCACCAGTACCAGCTCGTGTTGAGTCGAGCTGGTACTGTGTAGTGGAAAAGCGCCATAATATATGTTTAGTTTTGAAGGTTGCACACACAGACCACCCACTAGTCATGTCCCCATCACTGAAAACCGAGACCAATACAGCATATGATCATTGGATTTACAGAATCATTTACAGGGCTCCAGACTGCGTCATCATTACACGCGCCAGATGGAGTATCCAGAATATCCCTGCCATTTTTAAATAGTTTGGGCAGAGACAGTTTCTAAATGTATTACTATTATGGCAACGGAAGAATACACCATGGTCAAACGAGGAGGGGCAGACATTCCTTTGTTTGGTTGCCGAAGAGAGGATCCAGGGAGATCTTGATAGGGCAGCGAGGGAACGAAAGGCGTCGCTATGATGATCGGGTACTATTTGTGGCGGTACTGTCTGCAATGGAAAACGGAGCGAAAAGCGAGCCGAGTTGAGGCGAGCCGAGCTGGTACTGGTAGGCTTTCTTAAAAAGGAAAATGTAAAAAATAAAATGGCAGTAGGTAGAATCAATGAATTATTAATAATTTACTGCCAGTGTGAAAATAACATTTAATCAGCGGTGTAAAGTAACGAATTACAAATACTCACGTTACTGTAATTAAGTAGTTTTTTTCAGAAATTGTACTTTGAGTAAGTTTAAAATTGTGTAATTTTACTTTTACTTGAGTACATTTTAAGTGATGTATCGGTACTTTTTCTCCGCTATTTTCCTTCCGTTTGTGGACGACTTTGTAGCTTTCCAGGTCATTCACGCCAAACTACCTAGATGTAAACAAACCAGCATGGCGGACCTTGCGGGGCTCACGTGCATTTGTAATAATTGCTAACGCCAAAGGTGCTTACTCCTTGTTTATTTGTGGAAAACTGAGGAGGAAAAATAGCGCATGAGGCAAGATAAGCTGATATACCTTTTATTTTACTTTATTTGTATATTTGGAAATGTATTTTCTATTAATTTATCCATGCACTCAATGGACTGAAAACTAGTTTACGTTATGGTGTCCTAAAGTGTATTCTCACCCTGTACTGCCTGTAGAAACACTAAATCCATAGGGGCTGCCATTGTTGTTTTGCATGGTTTCGCGGGCTATGTGACGTCAGAACTCGTAACTGGGAGTACATCGAACTAGTACGAGTTCACAGGTGGGAAGTCACGGGTTTGACTGCCGTTCCAGTGCACTTTCACGGGTATAAGGTTGGAAAAACACGAGTTACAGGTTGCCTGGAATGCGGCATAACTTCCCTATTTAATGCACAATTTTCCTTTCAAATGACATTATCAGCACAATGTGAGTAAATGTAGCCGTGTAAAATGTAAGGGATGATGCCACCCTTCTAGAAACAATGTGCATTTACGTTTAAATTGTAACATATTTAATAGCATGGAATTAAAGTTTGTAATTAGTGCTAGCTCACTATCTTAGCCTTTTTCAGTGCATTAGTTGAGGTAATCTGATAATATTAGTGATTCTCATTTATCAAAACACTAACATTTGTACCGTTTTGGAGAGATTTTTTAATCTCTCTATTTAACCCATCTCTTGGTGTGTGATGCTGAACTATCATATGAGTTTCTAAAGGTTTTTGAATTCTTTGCACAGTTATGAATATTGATATTTTATGTGCAACAATAGCATGCTCAGGCCCAGTGGCTTTTCGCCTAATTTTAAATGCTTTTTTCCCCCAAATAATATGATTTAATGTGAGTGTGCTGATTTGATGCATTTTAAAAATATATTCTTCAATCTTTCTTACAAAGAACAAAATATAATGTGAATTACAGTATGTGCATTTTTTTAATAGCTTGTTTTCATGTGACGTCAATGCAGATGGAGGGCAGGAAGTGAATTTCTATATTTAAGAAGCACTATAACACACTCAAAATGCCTATGTTTTGCGTCGTTTATGGTTGCTCAAATCGATCAAACCACGAGGAGTTTTTATCGTGTGCCAAAAGTTGTTGATCATAAGGGGGGGGAAAATACAAGAAATTGACAGAAAAACACCGGGGAAAAAATGCCTTGCAAACCTACTGCAGTCTGCAGTCAGGAGGAGCCGAATGAGAAAATGCCTGTGTGTGTGTGTGCAGTGATCACTTCGTCAAATGTGAGTTATTACATTATTTATGTGGCTTATAATTACATTATTCAGGTGTTTAAATACACTTATGTGGCTGTTTGTGTAACGTACCAGTTTCCAAACTTTGTAAAGTCAAAGTGTGTCTGTAAGACGAGTTACTGATATCTACAGCCTCGATGGCAGGCAAATCTCTCAATTCAGTTGAAAATCGGTCCTCTTCATAATGTAAGGATCACGTCCAACATATGTTTCGATTTTCTGTTGATATATTTCTCTTGTAACAGCGTCTAAAGTAGTACATTACGGATTTTCCTCCACCTTGACCATTGCACTCTTCACTCCTCGCCCTCCATCTGCATTCCGGGCGTCAACACAATCACGTGACTGCAAACCACCATGTATAAATTGTAGAGCACACAAGGGGTAGAATCCGCACCTCAGTACTCACTACTCATGAGTACTTTTAAATAAGCTACTTTTTTACTCTTACTCAAGTAGTTTTTTGGACAAGTACTTTTTACTCTACTCACACTATATTTTTTGGAATGTAATGGTACTTTTACTTGAGTATGTTTTTTCAGTACTCTTTCCACCACTGCATTTAATCAAAAAAACATTTCTGGGTCTGATTATGGTTATCTTAAAACGTAATATAATCTAATTACAGGTACTTACCGTAATTTTTGGAATCTGACCACGTAATGCAAATTACATTAAATCAGTTACTACCCAGCACTGACATTGCAGATACACACATCTTTATCAATGTTAAAATAATACAAAGTGCCCCCCTAATCTATAATCAATTATTTACCTTGTTTTTCTTCTGTTTCAGGATTTTCTCTCAGAGAGGAAGTGGAGTCCACATTACTGTCTTGCCTGTAAATATTAATGAACACATGATCAAAAGTTCAATGACAAGTTGAAATTTTAGTTTAATAAATAATTCTAAGAGTTCTGACTTACTGGCTGTCTGTTAAGTTATTCACTTCAGGTGCTGCAGAGACTGATAACTCTTTACCTTTACAAACAAAAAAATAATAATAAAGCCTTCATCACAAGAGAAAAGATAGCAGACTTATGGTGCATAAATATCAGTAATCAGGATACTTCAGGATTTAGCATTAAGCTTTGTATTAGTAGAAAACCTGTAGTATTTTCAAATTACCATGCTTTCCACCCTCATATCCCCCTGAGAGAAGAGATTTATGTATTTTTTTGTCTGGAAAAAATCCTCAGATGACGCAAAATGATGATTTTTACATGTACAGCTTTTGTTTTAATCTATCTGAATTCATTCCGATTGATGAATCTGAATCTAGTCTTTAAATAAACGCTAAAAAAGTGATCGGTTGTGCGTTTTATCATTGCTAAGAAAATTCATGCTCCTCTGTGAGAAACGAGACCGGCGCGTCTCACAGGTGTCTCTCATCGGTAATCACGCCACCGGCCTCGCGTCATTCTCCCGCGGCCCTCACTCGTCCTGTCACAGTAAGCATACTGAATGGTGACTGTAGAACGCAAAAGCCGAATCCCCAACATTTTGGGTGATCTCGAAATCCCGAGCAGACTCATCACGGAGACTCGCTAGTAGGGCTGGGTATTGAGACAAATTTCACAATTCGATTCGATTTCGATTCACAAGCTTGCAATTCAATTCAATTTCGATTACGATTCAATTCGATTCAATATCGATTATTTTGGATATCAGTTACAATAAATGGCAATTTTTCTCAAGGGAATCAAATCTCTTAACTAATGCTGTAAACTATGGGAGTTGTAGCCTATAGGCTTCATTAGCCTAATATGAAGGTAATAATGAACTGTTTTGTAGCCATACAAACACTTAAATTACACTTTTATTTATTTTTATAATAAAAAGATTATATGAAATATAAACATTTAAATGGTGGCTGTCATAAAAACTTGACAGATTTATTCAAATATGCATTAAATATTGAAGAACACTAACGAGTGTGGACTAACGAGTTTATGTGGGTTTTCTGAGGTAAATATGACGATACATGACATTGATTACAAGCTGTTTAACTGACGTCTTTCCACGGTTGAAACGCTGATTGAGTGAATCAATGTGATATGACAGGGATTTCGATAAGTGGTACTCTATCTTTAACACACTTTCAGATGCTCATTCATGTTTATTTGGCGCTGTAACTGGTATTATTAACCCGGAAGAGAGATCAGCGCTGCTGCTTCTCTAGAGCTGCGCCAGAGCGATCTCACGCCACAGCGCCAAAACGCTATTTATGTTTCTGAATTTCTAAAGAAAATGGACGAAATTTGAAAATTGAGACTTTGTTTCATATCAATAGTAACAAAGGACAAAGATTATTGCGATTTTTTGGATGCGCGCAGCCGCTATACAATGATCCATTCATTCAAATGAAACAGGATGACTAATCGATTCTTGAGATTTAAGAATCGATATCGGTTCGTAAAAATGAGAATGATTAATATCGAGAAATCGATATTTATTACCCAGCCCTACTCGCTAGTAGCCTAGACTTGTCATTTAACTACTGCGCTCTTTTACCGGTAGGCGTGGCCTCCTAGGGCAGTGAAGCAAATGCATTCTGGGAGTTGTTGTCTTTCATCCAAATAAGCCAAAAATACATTTTGTGGCTTTTCTCAGTCTAGAAAGCTCCAAATTCAAAAATAATTTAATATTTCTTCTACAAAAATAACCCATTTTAAATACACATTCATCTTTTCGGAGGTGAAGTATCCCTTGCAAGTTTATCTGGACAACTCGTTATGAAATCAATGACGCACGTTACACTGTACACAGAAGCTCTTACTTACTCTATGTACATCATAGCGTTTGCACTGGTGAAAGCATTAGAGAGAGTGCAGAGACTGCCTTACAAAGACAAGATCTTCATTCTCGCGATCAACAACATTTTATGTGATGGGAATAGATCTATTCTAAATACTTCAAAAATTTCTCACAATTCAGTAATCTCAATAGCTGGAAAAGCAAAAACATATAATAGCTGTAGTAAAAGTATTCGAGAGAGTTTAACATGTAATATGTAGCTATTTCATATGCAAGCATGGCAGCCAATTACAGCAGTGGGCGGTACACTGAAACCCACAGCAGACACGCCCCTTCAAACAGAGCGTTCAAAACAGAGGCTAAAATCAGGCTAGGAAAATGCCCTTTATTACTAAATTATGACTATTTTTAATCTAAAAAACATACCAACACTACAAAGGCAACTTAGGAAACATTATAAAATAATAAAATAACCCCATGTCAGGGGACCTTTAAGGACTGTATCAACGGGCAAAAGGCAGTGTTCAGATAAAGATTATGCTAGGCTGAAAATCATACAAAAAGAAGGAGACAAAGACATTGAGCATCAATTCACCACATTGAACACAAAAAAACTGTGGAACTCAATGAAGGTTGTTACTAATATGGAATCAAGTAAATCACAAATGTAATGAACTGACTGATTTTATCTCCAATTTCAAAACCATGATTTTTCTGACAAATGTTAACTATCCGAGGCTCTCTGAAAGACAACTTAAATTGGAGGTAGATCATATTCAAGTGCAATTACTGTTCAGTGGCACACAGATATCTAAAGTATCTTTTAAAAACCACTATTCCCTTCTTTCAGCGTTCTCTAGACTTGCAAAGAGTCCTCCTCTTGCAAAAGGATCTGTGATTATGCTGAGCCCATAGAATCTGTCCTCAAAGTGTTTTAACTAATATAACTCAACATGTTAAGGTTAATTATAAAATGATACAATTTAATAAGGCAATTTCTGATCCTCAAGTCATCAATTCAAGAGCTCCCAAGTTCTCTTTACATTGTATACAAATAGCTGTGCGAGCAAAGCCACTCACACATCAAAATATATCATCTTACCACTCTAACAGTTAGTATAGTGGTGTGATACCCATCACATTATTGTGAATGAAGAAAACTGAGATTTTTATTTAAAGTTAATTAGAGATCACAGTCCATTACTTATTCACAATGTTAAGACAATGTGACGCGAATAGTCACGTGAACAAGCAAATCCACAAAGATAGAATAGGCTAATAAAATATAATACGTACGCAAATTAGATGGTTTAATTTGGAAAACATTTATGACTAAGTCGAAGTGTCATCTAAAATTTAAGACCTTTCATAAGTAAAAATAAGACTTTATAAGACTTTTTATGGCCTTATTTAAAAAATCTAATTTAAGACTTTTTAAGGATCCGCGGGAACCCTGTTATAAAAATAAACAAATTCACCCCCCCTCACAGTTGTCATGAAGGGAAAAATAGCTATATATAGACCAAAAATTTGGAGCAGTTTTTGCACCAGGCTGTAAACATATTTTGTTCTGCTGTAAAGTTGGGTATTTTAACATGGAGGAGATATAGATTTGACTCCCCTTTTGCATCCAGCCTCAAGCAGCCAGTCGATGAATTGCAGTTTAAGTCACTTCCGTGTTGGTTTCAAGAGAGACAGGGAGGTTGCCGCTCGGTTAAAACACAACCAACATGACAAGAGAATGACCAATGTTTGATTCGAGTGTTCAGACACAGGTCAAAATTCACACAGCGTGAAGATGAATCGGATATTTACCCTCCAAAATCTCCAGCAGATGAATCTCAGAGAGTTCCTGCAGCTGATCCCAGCACAGTTTCTTAATCTCATTAAAAGAACAGTCCTGCAGGAAACAACAAGGTGTTATAATAGCCTATACAATTAATTATAACAGCCTATACAATTGAATTATTTTTATGTTTCACTTTTTACTCACTCATCTAAAGCAAACTTAAATGTTTAATTGTAAATGCAATCTTAAAAAACATAGAAACTCTAAAAACTGATGTTGTTTTTGGTTAAATAACTAATTCAAATTTGACTCTCCAAGACAGTGTGACAAGCAATCTGAGCTGTCAAAGGAATAGTACTAAGTAGAGTGAATGGCCTGGTTTTAAAAAAAAAATCTGGTTCCAAACTACACAATTAACCAATTCACATTTGATGTGGCCATATAAAATTGTGATGGATTAAATGACACGACATATATATCATACATATTCCACTTTTATGACAATTTGGGCTGATATCAGTCTCATAATATTGTCTAGGGGTGTCCATGGTTAACCGATTAGGGCTGGGTATCGATTCACATGTTCAATTTCGATTCGATTTCGATTCGCAAGCTCTCAGTTCGATTCGATTTCGATTCTCAATTCCTGGTTTAATTCTCGATTCGACTATTATGAATATAGATGTAATACAAATCCTATATTTATAATACAAAAAAAAGAACTGGACATAAGTTTACTAGTGGTTAATTAATACAAAGAAATTAAAATTATAAAAATAAATTATATTATAAAACTCTTTTTATTTTAGGTAAACTATACACTAAATGCATAGACAGGATTTTGATGCAAGATTGATGCTGAAAATTGGACAAGTCAGAACAGTAGCACAGCTTGATCAAACAGGATCAGGTTATTTTATGTTTAAGATAGATATAGATAAATAAATATATAAATATTTAGACCTTTTTATTACATTGCTCTTACCTAAATGTTTGTTTTTACAATGGGGTAATTTTGTTAAGAGTTTATGCAACACATGTAAGCTTGATTTCAATCTTTGAATTAAATTGAAAAAAGTTGCACAAATAAACACAATAGAATAAAGACACAAATAAAGAGACATATTAAATAAAAAAGTTTTTGGGTATGTCAGAAATACTAGAAACTGAATAAAGTAATCCAATGTAAAATAACACTGGATAGTCTTTTTAGTCCAGACTGAATTAAATAGGCCATTAATTCTGATTGCTTACAGTTAATGCTATATTATGTTGTTATGACAAAAGAATTAATGCCTGAGACATATGGCTGCTTTCACTTTAAGAACTAGTGCACGAATCCACGGTGTGTCACACGCGTTTAATGCTTAAAGACATAACCGACTGTCTTGACGAGGTTACTCACCAAGACCAGAGTTTTGACATCATTTCGCATGTTTTTAACTGTTAAAGTGATATAATCCAGGGAAAAAAAATGTTGTTTCTGGTGAGCTGTTTGTGAGGTGGATTTAGGCTTTACTGTATGTGCACACAGTGAAAGACATCTCTGAGAGTGCGCGAGCACGGGATGGTTTAAGATTGCTTGAATGTTTAAACTGGTAAAACTTAAAAAGACATGAAAATGATAAACGTTAGTTACGATGTAATGCTGGCCCGATTGTAAAAGTGATTAACCATTTAAAATTGCATAACCGAGGGAAAACTTTTTGCATATTTGAATACATATTTGCACAAAACTTTTGCGATTTTTTTTTTTCTGAATGTCGATAAAAAATATTGTGAAATGACGGCGTTTCCATTAACGATGTTATGCGACTAAAACATCTTTTTTTTCCTTTCGCGATACGTCATTCCAAAAATAATGGCAACGGACGTTGGTAGGCTATATCACAGCCACCGCACTAGACATTATTATTATTAATGGAAGGAGACGTGGTGTGTTATCCAAGCATTAATGGCAGGGAAAGACACAGAGTTACTGGATGTTTCTCCCTCATTTCTGCTCTGAGGTCTTGATTGTTGCATTCCTTTGAGGTTTTGTCTAGTAGGCTATTCCTTGTTTCTTTTATGAATTTAAAAAAAAGAACTCTGCCTCATATTATGTCCAAACAGTCAGTGTACTTTTGTGTTCATTCGTTTCCCCTTATTTAATCTGTAGGCCTAATTGCAAAACGAAAAATGAACGGTTGTTGTATTTTTAAAACACAAAGTTGAACATCAAAATGTTCATTTGAACTGTACTGCAAATGCTGCGCAAAAGTATAGGCTATATATGAGACGAATTTTCAGATATTTGTTTGATTTTTTGCCCCTTTAAAGTCCCCGTGAACCGGAAGTTGCAAACGATTTTTCTCCCGTGCTGTGACGTATTATTATTGATGATTATTTTTTATTATTTTTATTATTTGCGGACACGGACCCAAAACACACAAAATGTCGCATTGCAGTTTTGTGAAATATTCTTTTTTCGAATTGCGGCGTTTTTGCGAAATGGACGTGATGTACGTATTTTCAATTGGCAATTTCAGTTTGAAGGGTGATGGAAACGCGCCTACTTTAACTGCTCTGTCCTTACCACTGCGTTTTATTTCTATAAATTAATTTCGTTTCAAATGGGGTCCAACCAGTTATTAAAGGTGTTAAAAATTAACTAATTAAAAATTAACTGCGCTCACATATGGTTAACCGAGTATTAACCGCTAAGGGCCTCGGTTAACGGTTAATGAAAAACTTGAAAATGTGCAGCCCTAATATTGTCTATGGTCTTTCTATCGACACATTCTGACACTATTCTTTACCAGCTCCACCAAAACAAACACATACAGGCTCATCTGATCAGAGATGTAATGATGCATTATGAATGTCAGCAAAATAAAGATACCTTAAGTTCATCTGGCAGCATCTTTTTGAGTTTATTTTCTCCCAGTACATGAAAACACTGTTCCAGCATCTCCTTGCGGTCCTGCATGTAGGCACTGATGGGTTTGAATGCCTTATTTAGGTCCAGTCCGCCCTCCTCCAGATCACTAGGGTCACGAGGAACCTTGGGCTCCTCCTTCTCCTTTCTAGGCTCCTTTCATATTTAACAGAATTTGATTAAACAGTACAAAAGTAATACTTTACAAGAAACAAATTAAAGAAAGCAACAGTGGCCATTAATATAATATGACTGCCATAAGAAAGAAAGAAAGAAAGAAAGAAAGAAAGAAAGAAAGAAAGAAAGAAAGAAAGAAAGAAAGAAAGAAAGAAATTGTATGAGATGTTGGGAGACTAAGAATGAAGTGGGTTTTAAATAAAATACATACATTTGACCTCTAGACATTTCACAACAGCCTTTCATTAGTAAAACTAAAGACACGCAGTGATTGAAAGGCGTGGATATGTTTATTTTTTTTATTCATTTATTTATTTATTTTTTTTTGCGGTTGGCCTTAATGCATATGTTGGACTAAGGAGTTTACCTTTCAGACACAACATGTAACTTATGGAAAAGTATTTAAAATAATCACGCAAGGTGATTTACTAAAGTTTGCGCAAGTCAATATTTGCTCCATTATTTAACGCCCCCAAAAAGGTCTTGAATCAGGCGCTAATTTTCGCTGCTCTTGGCTGACTGCGTTGGTCATTATGGAATGACTCGGCAGCATCTGTGTTCTTTAATTTGCGCGTCAGTAGATAACGCACAGACCTTTCCACTCCTTTCGGCGCTTTTTTTTTTAATTAAATTGCTCTCACGCTAATTTGACCTGTTTATTAAACCTGGCCCTATGTGTTAGCTACAAGACAACTTTACCCGTAACGGCAATAGTAGCCTATTAAACCGCAATCAGTCTCTCTTTCTTAGTGATGTTACGTATGACACTGAAGCTTCGATGCGCGTATCACATATGCGACACAATTTGTAGTGAAGCCCCGTATCGGGGTGTGTATTGGTTTTCCCAGAGTCACGTGATCTATGACAAATGAAGCCTCATTTTCTGTCCGATCACGTGCGAGTTTCGCTTTGGGTGTCAGAAGGCTCGAACTCCAGATCTCATTTAACGAGTCAACGTTGCCTCAGTCTGGTTGATGGGTGTTTGAGTGCTGTACTTTGAAAGTTAATAGCTAAATATAATTCATTAAATAACCAAAATGTATTTTTCACTACTTAGTCTATTCTTTTTTGTTTTGTCTTTTTGTTTTTGTAAAATCTTTGCACTTTGGTGGATTTGGTAATTTGGTGTTGGTATTTGGTTCCTACAGTTACTAAGCACTATCGCCAAGTGTCATATATTTAAAAACAGATGATCCTATCAGACAATGTTATATATTCATTTTGTGGGTGTGTACAGAGAGAGAGAGAGAGAGAGAGAGTAGGCCTACATTAAATCTTATTGAGTAATATATGCTTATATTATATTTTATTGCCACACTTTAATGGGAAAATGAATTTATTAAATGAACAAATCAAACACAAACATGTAAGGTTTTTATTTGTAGATGTAACATTGAAACGCTGTAGTGTGTTGTTGCTTCATATGCCAGAGCTTCTGGCTGCTTTATTTTAAATAAGCACCAGATGGCGCTGTTCTCGACGCTCTCGAAGCTTTGAATCTTTTCCCGGAACAGTCAGTGGAAAGCCTCATTGCTTCATGAAGCTTCATTTCCCCATCCCTACTCTTTCTCACCACCGTGCAGGATTCAATAGTCCTCCTCTTCAGCTCTCCTTCATTGTGCTCTCGATCAGAATGTCCCCGTTTCTTTTCTTTTTCTCTTTTCTTTCCCTCCTGCATATTCCCATTGCTGCTGGAGCGCCGTCGCATACCAATGACGTCAACAAAAAGATAGTCCAATCAGAGAAACCGAAACAAGCACTTTAAGCAATACCTTCAAAATCAATTGGCTCAGACAATTCTTTAACAATCCAACATCACTTTGGAACTTTATTCCAAACTATATTTTCTCTAAAATCGGTGGCCTAAATTTTATGTCATATGTAATTATAATATTAACAAAATCCCAATCAAACTGTCCAATTTTCATAAACACATGCTTTTGGCTTGGTCTCTCTTATTTAAACATAACTTCTCACCTCATCGTTATTACATTTGGAATAATAAGGACATTCTCTACAAAAACAAATCTTTATTTTTTTTTTTTAAACTGGGAATAATATTGTACTTGTTGGGCAACTCTATGACACAAGTGGCAGACTGTACTTGCAGAAATTTCAAATTCCTGTTTTGGTTAAGGAGTATGCAATTGTCTTTGGTGCAATTCCTTCTGGTATCAGAATGTTGCTGGGAGGCATTAATTTCCCATGGCCACTTACTCACAATATGGATTTATCTGATACTGAGGGGAGATTATGCTTTTCTGCAGTGACGAAAAATAAAACTATTAGGGCTTTATACCAAAAGAAATTGTTACTATTCCTTATATAATCCCATATTGGAACAGGTTAGTAGAGAATGTCCCTTGGAAAAACGTTTGGTCTTTGCCTTTTAAATATATGCTTACTAATAAAGTGAGAGAAGTTACATTTAAATTAATTCACAGATTCTACCCAGTAAAGTGTGTGCTTAGGCGGTATAAACCAGATATTGAATCTGAATGCTCTTTCTGTAAAAGGTCAGATGAAGATATTTGCCATTTATTTTGGAAATGTTCATACACAGAAAAATTTTGGTCAGATGTCCTTGAATTTATCCAAACCTTTTTTGTTACGGATTTCTCATTTTGCTTTAAAGATGTTTTCTTTGGTGTGGTCGACCTTAAGACAGACAAGGAAGGAAAGTATTTCATTATTATTTCAGTATTTCATTGATTATCCCCACCACAAATATTATAAATCAATCGATCTCTGTAGGGGAATTCCCAAATGCTTGGAAATTGGCTATTGTTTCCCCTTTATTTAAATCAGGAGACAGAAAAATGATCTCCAATTATAGACCTATTAGCATTCTGCCTGTAATATCTAAGGTTTTAGAAAAATGGGTGTCTCAACAGATTAGGGATCACTTGAATAACTCGTTATGTTCCCTTCATCCGTTACAATTTGGATTTAGGTCAAATTACTCCACTGAGACAGCGAATTGTTATTTTATTGAAAATGTTAAATCGATGCTTGATAGGCACAAGGTTGTTGGAGCTATTTTTTTAGATCTTAGGAAAGCCTTTGACACTGTTAATCACAGTATTTTACTGTCTAAACTATCTCATTTTAACTTTTCTACGAATGCTCTTAAGTGGGTTGCATCTTATTTGTCCCAACGATCGCAATCTGTACGTATTGGCAGCTTTCAATCTGAACCTCTTCAATTGTCCACTGGAGTGCCCCAAGGGTCTATATTGGGCCCCCTTTTGTTTTGCTTGTATATTAATGACTTGCCGCTTGCATGCCCAGAAGTGAGAGTCCAAATGTATGCAGACGACACTGTTTTATATATACATGGAACTTCAAAAGCAGCAGTGGCTGCCAAACTTACAAAGGCTATGTTTAAAATTAGTGAATGGTTAAACCACTGTAGCCTTCAGTTAAATCTCTCCAAAACAGTGGGTATACGTTTTTTAGTAAAACCACCAACTCTGCAGTTGATCCGGACATTTTTATTAACGGTGAGAAAATTCAAATTGTTTCAGAATGTAAATATCTTGGTATTATCATTGACTCCAATCTTAAGTTTAATTCCCAGATTTCAAATACTGTTAAGAAAATAAAATACAATTTATCTAATTTTCGTTATATCAGGAATTTAATGTCTACCCAAGCTGCCAAAATGTTTATGCACTCTATGATTTTTTCACATATGAATTACTGTCTCACTACATGGTCTCAGGCCAACCACTCCGCCTTGCTACCAATACAATCTCTGTATAAACAAACGCTAAAATGTTTTGATAAGAAACCACATCTTTTTCATCATTGTAAAATTCTATCAAAATATAATTTGTTGAGTTGGGAAAACTTTGTTAAGTTTTCAAATGGCTGTTTAGTTTATAAGATTCTAAATGGCCTGGCCCCACCACCTCTTAGTGAGTTTGTGAGTTTAAGGTCGGATAATAGTCGTCTCACTAGAGGTTCCCTTAGAAGGGACTGTGTTATTAATTTTAGGAAAACTGCTTTTAGTCAATCTGCCTTCTCTATTAAAGCCTCAAAAGAATGGAATGACATCCCAACGTCTGTAAATGTGGCTTTTTAGCATGCAAATATGTCAACATTGATTTTTTTTTATTCTATTGTTGTTTTTTTTTGTTTTGTTTTTTGGGGGGTTTTTTTGTAGTTGTTTTGGTTTGTTATGTTTTAATTATAATTGTTGTATGTATATTGTATTTTTAGGTTGCCTATTGTACATCTGGCCCAGGACTGCAGATGAAAACTAGCCTTTTGGCTAACTCTGGCATATTTTGACTTGTCATGTTAATATGCACTGTCCTTGTAATAAATAAAAAAAAAAAATTAATCTTTTATTTCTACTCGCTAAATATCACATCCATAAATGTAAGTTCAGAGCCTCTAAACCCTTCTTTCCTGTGTTTGAAAGTGAAGTCAATGAATACTTGGACTCCATAAGATATTCAAAGAACTGTAAAGCTCTGAAGACTGTGCAGATATACTCAAAACTTGTGACATCGTGTGAGTGAATGAAATTGGATCTCATAACTATATGGTATGTTATGAATTGGACTATATGGTATGCTATGAATTGGCTTGTTGATTAGCCTTGCTGGACTTTGCAAACCCCACTGGATATAATTTATTCATGTATGTACTTTATTTATCTATTTATTATTTATTTATTTATGTATTTATTTATGTATGTATTTGAATGTATTGTTTGTATCTGCAAATGCTGTCAATAAAAAAATAAAAAAAATCTCTTCACCACACCGGTAGTAGGCTAAATCAAATTTAAAAATAAATTCAAAATAAAAGTTCCCTCTTCCTGGGAATTCAATCGTCGAGAAAAAAAAAAAGAAACCGAAACAAGCGCTTCACTACTGGCAGAAATAAAATACAGATATACTTTTACTGTCTATGAGATTTACCAAAAATAGTCTCTGTATTTACTCAGTCAGGATTTACTCAATGCCATATATCAATGCTATAACATGCTTTGTTTTCTAGAACAAGAATTAATTTCACTTTGTTGATAACGTTGAAGCATCAATATAGCATCTTTTCATTATCTTCAACCGAGAGACCAAAATGTTTACATTGTTTACATGTTTACATTGTCGGGGTAGGCTGTCGGCTAACCGTATGTGATTGGCCCTCATGAGCTTTGAGTTGTCAAATGAAATACGATTTTATGGGTTTGGTCCACAAAAACCATAGACAGTAAAAGAAATGGACAGAGCGATCCCATTGGAACTCCATTGAGACGATTGAAGCCCGTTTTTGGCGATTTTTTAGCACTTCCGTCCCTGTTGCGCAGACTCAAACAGAGCTTGACTACGTAGATGTGACGAGGGTAACCCGTCTGTGTTCTAGTGCTGTGGCATGAGAAATCTGAATCATTCCCTTCCGAAACATTCAGAGGCAGAGAGTGTGAATAGGAGCTGTCCATATAGGAGAAGGAGACAATTCTGCTTGGTATTCTGATTAATTATTTTGTCATTTTGCCTCCACATTTCCCCGATCGCACGCGAGCTTCTTCTCCCGTCCATACGGTAATCCCTCTACTGTGCGACAGAGAGTCGCGTGGGTATGACGCAACCGTTAGCCTACTTTCACTAAAACTGCTTCTATGGGGGAAGTCTACTCTACTAACCTGGGGGCATTTTATACATTGCTGTGTTTCTTTAGAAATAAATAAAGGACAAATGGGGTCTTCAAACGCCTCAGATGTAAAGTTATTTGCTGTCAAAGTGACGCCAAAATGAATGGGAGTCAATGGGAATGCTAACGCAAGTGAAGTTCTGCTACAAGCTTTTAGCTATTATGCCAGCTGCAGCTGGAACCAGCTTCCAGAAGAGATCAGGTGTGCTCCTACAGTAGTCACATTCAAATCCAGACTCAAAACACATCTGTTTAGCTGTGCATTTACTGAATGAGCACTGTACTGCTTTAACTGCTTTAATACTGCTTTAATACTCTCTGACTGGAAGAGATTTTGATGGAGAGCGGGAGAGTCTTCACTCCGATGAGGCGAGTGAAGAAGTAAATTACTTATATTGCTGAGAGTATAAGTAGTCGCTGAGAGCGTCATTAAGGGTAATGGCAGCAGAAACATGCTCTGTGGGGGCCCCGCTGGGCATTACTGGTGTAGCACCACCCCAGCAGAGTACGTCCCTGGGCTGGAGGTCCAGTTGCACCGTAAACCAGCTCAATCTCTTCCATCTCATATAGGGGTATACTGGAAGAGATTTTGATGGAGAGCGGGAGAGTCTTCACTCCGATGAGGCGAGTGAAGAAGTAAGTTACTTATACTGCTGAGAGTATAAGAAGTCGCTGAGAGCGTCGTTAAGGGGAGAAAAGTGCTCTGTGGGGGCCCCGCTGGGCATTACTGGTGTAGCACCACCCAAGCAGAGTACGTACGACGCTCTACGTCCCTGGGCTAGAGGTCCAGTTGCACCGTAAACCAACTCAATCTCTTCCACCTCAGATAGGGGTTAACTGGAAGAGATCTTGATGGAGAGCGGGAGAGTCTTCACTCCGATGAGGCGAGTGAAGAAGTAAGTTACTGCTGAGAATATGAGAAGTCCCTGGGCTGGAGGCCCAGTAGCACCGTAAACCAGCTCAATCTCTTCCATCTCAGATAGGGGTATTACTTTATTTTATTTTTACTCTTAACTGTTTTTATTTATTGGTTCCATTTACTGAATGAGCACTGTGCCACTGTTTGTCCGACTGTTACTGTACATTTTATTTTCGACACTGTATTTTATTTTTATTAATCGGATTTTTTTTTTATTCTAAACTGTTTTAATTATTCTGACTTCTTTAGTTTCTTCCATGTTGGGGGGTGGAGCGCAGAAAGTCCAGAAAGGAGAGCTATGCCATCTACTTTTACAAAGTACTGAAACAGATTCATCCTGACACCGGGATCTCCTCCAAGGCGATGGGTATCATGAACTCTTTCGTCAACGACATCTTCGAGCACATTGCCGGTGAGTCGTCTCGTCTCGCTCACTACAACAAACGCTCCACCATCACGTCGAGAGAGATCCAGACCGCTGTGCGAACTGCTGCTTCCTGGTGAGCTAGGCAAACACGCCGTGTCTGAGGGCACGAAGGCCGTCACTAAGTACACCAGCTCCAAATAAAACCCCACCTACTAATCACTACTAATAACTAATTACCAAAAGGATCTTTTAAGAGCCACCCATTCTCTCGTTTGAAGAGCTAATGATTGTAAGATGAACGAAATGTTTTACTTATGTCAGTGATGGCATGTTTCAGCAGTGTGTGGTTAGGAATAAAAAGAAGATTATGAATCATGTGTATATTTATTTAAAGTAACCTATATTTATTTAAAGTAACCAACATAAAATGGGAGTTCGCTATTATTCGATGTTTTATTAACAAGTTTCGGGAGGATCACGTTCTAATGATCAAACAATCAAGTCAGCCAGCTGTCAGCAATCAGTAATCAACTGGTTCACTCAATCAGCACAAGTAAAGCCTATAAAAACACACAGTTGACTCACCCTTATTCCTCGACTGTTCTCAGCATTTGGTGTACTGCTTTGCAAAAAGATGTCCCAAATGCAACTTTCAACATCCGATGACGACCTCAACCATGCTCCGCCGCCATCAGCTGGCCCCAGGACAACTTCTCCACCTGATACCGCCTCCGAGCCCCACGTTTCATCTCGTGGGCGCCGGTCGGTACAAACAACTCCTTGCATGCCAAGACGCCGGGGCTTACCCTCACCTCCACCGGCGAGGACTCCAGCTTCCTCCCCAGCGTCCTCCTATCGTTCGGCCGTGCCAACGATTCCGCCTATTGAAAAGTGGACAGTCTTGAGTCTAAGACAAGCGCTGATAAACTCAGATTTTCAGCCCTCGCGCAGGATGACTAAAGTGCAACTTTACAACATGTACGTTACCTTGCAATCATCAAACATCTCTCCTAGATCCACCCCAGGTTCCAAGGCGGCCAGCAGGCCGGGAAATTCTCGCGAGGCCCTGAACTCGCCTCGCCCGACTCTGCAACCTTCCCGTACAAGGTCTGGTTTTCCGCGCGCTTCGGCCCGGAGCGCCAGGATTTCCGCGAGCCTGGGTCGCGCTCCAGATTCCACCGCCACGAGACATCACTCGCCTCTCGCTTCACCTCAGCTTTTCAGCACGACGCTTCCCGCCGCAGCGCCATTCACAGCTGGGCCCGCCGGCTCACATTCCGCTTCCCAGTTTTTTCCTCCTGCTGTTTCTAACCCCTTTCCTCTGCAGTGGCCTCCGGCTCCCGTAGCAAACGCTAGCGTGAGGTTGCCTCCGCTAGCGGCAGAGGCTCAAACTTTCCACCAGTTTCCTGCGACTAACCCCTCCCCTTTTCAGTGGCCTGCAGCCCAAGCAAGCGCAAGACCACCTCCGCTTGCAACACAGGCTCAGGCATCTCATCCATTTTCTCCTTTTCCCTCTGGTGCTTATTTCAATCTTCCTTCTCAAGCCCCACAGGCCGACCTAAGCGTGAGGCTGCCTCCGCCGACAGTCGCAGCCCAGGCTTCTCTCCCTTACAGCTCTCTTCTAAATGCCAAATCACAATATTCTCTTTTCACAGCTTCCCCGATGCCAGTTCCACCAAACGCCGTCGCTCTGGAGCCTCCCCCGGTGACTCAAAACATCCGAGCACAGATTATGGCAGGTGCGGATGTAGATCTCTCACATTTACTTTCTCTTTTTCCCGTATCCGATTCCAACCGTCAGTTAGACTGCGGGGATTTTTCAGTCACTTTAAAAAAAATCAAAATACACATTCGTCACGTTTACTTTCTTTTCCAGAGTTTTCAATTGCTTTCAGCCACTACACAGACATCATTTGCTCAGCCTTCCCCATAGACGACGCGAACTGAACGACTATTTAGCACTGATAGCCGAGCTCGCGTTGTCCTACGGGGGAGGGCACTTTTACACTTACCACAAACTCTTTTCAGCAAAATGCGCCGTTAGGGTTTCTCAGTGGAACCAATGCCCTTACTGGGGAGCACTAGACACTGACTTACACAGTAGAGTCTTCCTCGGCTGCAGGAATATTTCCTGCGCGGTCTGTAGGTCAGTGTCGCACCCACGACATCGTGTCCCCAAGTTAACCCCTTCGTTTCTCCACGCCCTGAAACAGCTCCAGTCAAATCCACTAGCTACACACCAAGACCGGCGACTAGCAACCTTCACGAGGCTAAATTCAGCTCCAGAGCACTCACAGACAACAAACAGCCTTGCAACAATTTTAACATTGGCAAATGCACCAGGCAGCGTTGTCGGTACTTGCACATATGCAGCTTTTGCGGCGGTGCTCATGCCCGTCCCGTATGCCCTGTATATAAAGATGTCAATAAAAAATCTAGAAATTATTTATCGACTCCTGTGAATATTTCTCGCCTTTCCATCGAACTAGCTCACCACCCGGACTCCGAATTCACCGAATATCTGCTGTCTGGCCTACTACACGGCTTTAAACCTGGAGTGGTTTGTCCGCTCTCCCAACATCATCTGCGATAATCTCCAATCGGCTCTCGCTGAGCCCGACGTGGTAGACAACCTGATTAAAAAAGAAGTCGAGTCAGGCTTTATGATCGGCCCTTTTGACGAGCCTCCTTTCAAAAATTTTCGCATTAGCCCCATTGGAGTGGCTACGAGAAAGTTTTCAGGTAAGAAACGCCTCATAGTCGATCTGTCAGCTCCACATAAGTCCATGTTCCCAAGCATTAACAGCCTGATCCCACTCAACGAATTTTCTCTCAAATACCACGACGTAGATCACGCAATCGACCTGATTAAAATCGTGGGTCGGGGTGCCTGGCTCGCTAAAATTGACATCACTTCAGCTTTTTAAAGTGATGCCCATCCACCCGGATTCATGGCACTTATTCGGCGTGCGCTGGCATGAGAAATTTTATTTCGCCGTACGCTTAACTTTTGGATGCAAAAGCAGCCCCAAAATTTTCGACATGCTATCTGAAGCCGTTTGCTGGATCTTGTCAAACAATTACGCAATTCCTCACCTCATTCACCTGCTGGACGATTTTCTAATAATTTCGCCTCCTGGCGCCATTCCAGCAGCCCAGATCCTCACAGTTCAAAAAGTCTTTTCCGAGCTCGGAATCCCCATCGCCCAGGAAAAAACCATGGGTCCCGCTACATCCATCGAGTTCCTTGGCATTAATCTAGATTCAGTTCGATTCCAGGCCTCCC
>NW_024121105.1:1655711-1855898 GCF_016745375.1 Pimephales promelas | reverse complement strand
GCCCACGGTACGGTCCGTACCTCGGTTTTTGGGCCACGGTCTCGGTTCGGTTTCGGTACATGTTTTGTGCAGAAAGAGACTGCTATTTCATCCCAAAAATATGTTTTATTTTTCTTATGAGCATAAACAGAATGTCACAGTAGGAAGAACATCAATGTGTATGGAATAAATTAACACTCTAGTCTGTACTGAACAACACTAAGCAATACAACCTCTTCAACTACCACTTATGATATACAAAATGTAAACGAGCACACTTTAAAATATTCAAGTGGATCCCAATTCCAAACCTTGATAACTGGTAAATGAAGTGATCAATGTGAAAGAAAAAGTGCACTTTTACCTTTAACATAAATTAGCTTGTGGTTTGAATAAAAAGAGCAGAGCAAAATAATATAATAAAAAAAATACTGCATTCAGGATACAATGTTACTAATCCACTTTTGAGAGATTCTTGTGCAAAAATATACTGCAGTCAAACATTTGACTGGGTTTGCGTTATGCATCCACTATGTGCTGGGAATGTAGAGAGTAGGCTACGGAGCCGGAAGTGAGGCGTTTATTTAGTAAGCGTGAGCGCGCTGGGGCGGGCACGTAACTTACATTCGCAGCCTGACTCATATGAGTATTCAATGTGCGGCGGCTCACTAACAACAGTTGGCTGTTTTGAATGAGACGACCCGTGTGAACGGGGAGCGCTTTATGAACATCTATGACGCGCGAGCAGCGCCGGTCTGTTCGTGTGTCTGTTAGAGTGAGCGCTCGTGAGCGACACACACATAACCTGATTTATACGAGGTTAAACTGGCCGTGTGACAAAGCGGGCATAAGCTGGACACGAGCGCGAGTTCGCGGGCGAATTTAATAACGCGGAGCGTTGTTAACTAATTGATCCATATTTAGTAAGGCGCTCCGGAATATAAGGCACACTGTTGTTTTTTGAGAAGATTAAAGGCTTTTAAGTGCGCCTTTTATAGTGCGGAAAATACGGTTAAAGGATCAGCACGAACTCTATGGCAGAACCGAAGTCCCGCGGGACACGAGGTTAGATTGTCCCGTGCAGGGCTGACCGAACGGTCCGGGATTTTACCGTGTACCGTTGCATCCCTAATATATATACAGTGTATATATATATATATATATATATATATATATTACAAATTTGTAATGGCAAGTTGCATTCATTAAAACACATTAACTTTAAACACAATATCACATAACAGACTACAGCAACTTATTTAAAACCAGGTACTTTACGTCAACAACAAAATAATTGTAATTTTTCAATGACATTATTACAAACTGCACTTTATTGTTATCTGCAGGTATATTTAAAAATATATATAAAAAATAAGATTAGAAGTACTACAAGTCCAAAGGCAAGACACAAACTTGCATCACCCACATGCCAATATATGCCATGACTAATGGGCTTGCCAAAATTGGCATTGTTTGTGAATGAAGCCACGTCCTGGAAACTTGCGATTCCACATATAATGATCTAATGTGTTGCTCTAATGATAAAACCATTAGAACCTTTTTCAACTGCTCCATCAGACACCATTTTTATTCTTTCCACCATCAAGCGAACAGCATGAACAGGATTGTGGGATATCATAGGTGGCAAAAACACATTTGTGTAAACATTGGATTCAAACATGTAGTCTCGCGACCTCCACACAGTGAACCAAGAAAGAAAAGATACATCTGAAAATGTTGTAGTCCAGTTGGACTTTTTAATGAGATCTTCAAGTGCAACTTGGCATTTTGTACGTCTGGCAGAGTGCTGAATGTATATCACGTGAGGCCGTTTCATTGACTCGTATTTAGTGAAAGGCCGTTTGAGGAGGGAATTCACCGGGATGATTAAATGACATCCAGCTGGGGGAGGAAGTGTCTTCGATGAGCGTTTCCTGCATGACAATGCAGCGTTCTTCATTGAGTTAAGCTTTCTGTAGATGGCCTGTTAGATTATATTAGTGTTGACCTGGAATAGCCTCAAAAATGGCCTCTGTTCAGAGGTCCATCACACACACTAGGGCAGAGCTGATATAAAACAACACCGAAACCACCGATAATATGACATTCTGTTAAAAAAAAAAGGCGTCGTAAGACTGAACAACTTTTTCCACATCTAATCATTGAGATAACATCTTACTCAACTGCCAAAATAAATTTGGGTACAAATTAAATAACATGCTTTGTGTTTCTTTGGATTTACTAAGCATATTATTTGAAGGGTCATGAAACCCTAAAACACATTCTTGAGATGTTTACAGTACAGATTGCAATGAAAACAACAAAAGCACTCATTATGTTTATTATTAAGAGAAAAGTGAATCTTAAAAAGCGAATCCGGTTTAAAAAGCAATGTTGAATCAACGTCACGAAAAGTTAACCTGGAGTGACGATTGACATGGTCTTGCGCCTGCGTCATCAGTTTCTGAGCTTTTCTCTGCATTTATTCATGAGAATGAACGGTTTTAATCCAATCACTGCGCTGTATTATGCATGAGATTGCATTACAGTGGAGAATTCAAAGGTCACGAAAGACCGTTTCAGCTCTGTTATTTCACCTCTATTCAGCGTTGAGTTCAGATACATGTGTCGTAAGTGTGTGTTGCCTCAGTACAGAAACACAAAAGTGTTGTTTTCTGGAGTTTGACTACCAACACAGTATAGCTGTAACAATATGTAATATGTTGCTATACAGTGCACCTGGTGGTGTTTTCAGATATAATGCAGACATCCAATTAACAAACAAACAAAAGAAACAACCCCAAAATTCCAACCTCTAAAGTCACTCTCAGGGAGAATTACAAGGAATTTAAAACAGATAAATAATGCACTCAAGACTGATTTTTAAGTCTTTCTGGCTATTTTATTTCAACAAAAACTGACTCATTCTATCATTCAGATTCCAAGTAACGCTTTGCAATAAGGTTCTATTGGATACCGTGAACTAACAATAATAAAAAAATGAACACTTCGTAGTTCATTTCAACATTTAATAGTAGACAATTATAATCAAAAATTGTATCTGTTAATATTATTCAAATGAACATACTGAAAAAAGTTCTATTTGTATTAATTAATAAATAATGTGTCAAATGTATTGCTCATTGTTGTATAAAGCTGTGAATCAACATTAGTGCGACTAATGTATTGTTATGTGAATTTATGTGATTTCATGAGACTTGCACAATAAGAATCCAGAAATTCAAAATTTAAAAAAAAAAAAAAAAAAATGTTACGTAGAAATCAATGTTGAATTTCTATTGTTTACGTGTGGTGATCTGCTGATATCAGCATCCTTACAGACAGCAGCAAGAAGCCCAGACTCAGCACTGTCTCTGAGAGATGCAATGACACACCAGCCGCAAGATCCCTTCACCAACACACTGCTCTACTCCTGGGGTCGCACCGCTGAGCATAGGCTACTGCAATAACACTACAGTAAAATAAGAATATATTTTCAACAGAAAGATTCTTTATATTCCATTATTTTGCTGGGAGTCTCCATTAATATTTAGTTAAACAACTAAATCATGCGGCCTGTGTCATCATGTCCCAGTCTCATCCGCACTTACTCTCCATCCACCTTCATGGTGCCACTTTGGCTTCTTTTTTGGTAAGTCACGTGAAAAATCAAGGGACATGAGTTGCGAAATCTGAAATTTCTTTGCATTTATGGTCACTGTTTTCTCCAACACATTGATTGACATTGTCTGCTCAAAGCTAATAACCAATCAGTGCAATAATACAAGTGCTGTAGCACCCCCTCCCCCTCATTGGAGAAAAATTGTGTTCAATGCGCAGGCATGTGACATTATGTAAATGAACGAAATGATAGTTGGTAAAATTAAATAGATGAATGAACAATTTCACAAACAATGGCACCAACAGACGAGATTTAAAAAAATATATATTTATAATTTATAAATTAATCATCACAGGCCAAACCTATTCTGCTCACATTCAGGTGATTGGAGGATGGTGCGTGCCCTCCCGCTTTGTTGCAATTTTATGATTTTTTGTAAAATAACTTTTGTTTTTGCTTTTCAAACTCAGAGTGGTCGAGGCTCTTTATTGATAATAAATAATTGCTAATAAATCATATTGGGCTTGTTTGATACTGCGGTGGCTTGTTTGTCTTGCGAGAGTTGGCAACACTGGTCTAGACTATCCCGTCTAATAGAAACAAGTGCTCATAAAAATATGTAGAAAACTGATAATAAAACTAAATTGCCTGTATAAACAGCAAACACAAAAAAATAAAAACAAAACAAAAATATAGGATTCCCACATCTTTTGTTGTTGGTGTTAAAGGTCCAATCAAAATCAATACAATATTATCTAGTCAAATTAGACAGATACTGCAATTTGCATGACATGGTTCAAAACCATGAACAAAGTACATGGGAAATATGACCAAGACTTTATTAAATTCAGCTTCACTTACAGTGTGGATAAACATGGTTTGTGCAGACCACAATGTGAATGCTGTGAACTATGATCTGCCGACAACACGAACTCATCGTAATTCATGAAACATATTTTTAACGACAAAGTAAAACTAAAATATCAGTGTTTCTATTAAGCCTATCTTGTTAATGTTTCTTAAAATCGATGAGCCTGTGCGGTTTAAGGTTCTGTAGCATTAAGTTCATTTTAATTACTTTTATACACCAAACAATTCTCCAACACTTGATTTACAATAAGCAATCTAGATCCTGAAGCAAAACCGGTAAAGACTGTTGTACAGAGTTTTTCGTATCAAATAGTAGTAGTTTAAGACTTAGTTTACACTAGTCTACGAGTGAAAAAATGCTGATGAACACCTTTTACACACTTTTTTTTTTTTTACGGTATATTATATCTTATTATTATATCTTATATTATATATTATTGTATCAATATCCATCAATAACGGAGAAATCTCCTTGGCAAGAGAAACACCTCTTTACAAATTAGCTCAAATGGCAAACTAAGCGATTAATAATAATAATAATAATAATAAATCGCATGAATAATAAATATATTTTTGATGCAAAAAATGGCCTGTGGCTAAGTCAACACACTAAGTAAAGTTGCATAACGCAGTACCATAAGATTTATTATTCTGGCCTTTTATGCCTATTGCAGGAACATGCTCGAAAGTATGAATAATATACATTTTGTATGTAATGTATTCTCTGAGACTGCAATGAAAGCAGGCATTTCAGTAAAACCTGTGACATTCGTGCTTACCTTCTTGTCATTAGTAACACGACACGCAGCTTTTGCTCTCAAGTCAACTGGTTCAACACTAATTTTGTCATGATATTCATCAGAGGTCACCACAGCGACATCTCCACACTGTTGTCCTAAACTTTATGCACTGTGGGAAATAATTCCAACAATTTCTCTGCATGTGAAACTAATCAAAGACTAATATCAAACACCCCTGTTTAGTCTCTGCATTTCTTGGCTTGTCCTGCATTAGATTGCTCCAAAACGACACTGGCTAATTAACATTCCAGTAGACAACAGTTGACTTGTGTATTGTGTCTCCTCTCTGTGCATTTTAAATGAGAGAGGAAATCACAAAAACAAGTTTAGGGGCACACTCATTTAATTCAAAGGATGAGACATCTCCCACTTCCACATGTATGTCCCACCCCAGCTACTGCACTAAAAACTTAATGTAAACACACATAACAGGTGATGGCAGACACTCATCAAAACAACTTAACTGTAATGGACATAATCACTCACACTATCTTGCAGCCGCTGCGCAAATATTGCCACCCAAACTTCACGTTGGAAATTAAGCAAAGCAAAAGTTTCCCAGTATGCAGCTGCAACGCAGTGTAAGTACGCAATAAAAACGTTACATTTTACAACACCCTTAGTTACTGATACGCCAAGAAAACAAAAAAGTATACCTACTTGAGCCAATGAAACAGTCCGTAAATCTTCGGAAACAGCTTGTGGAAGGCGGACCATCTTCCATGTCTGACCGCAAGCGAGTAATGATAACTCTTGATATGATGTGTGTCTAGTTTAATGTCGACCCGCTGCTATAAATGAAACGATCCGACCCTGAGACGCCGGATGACATCAAAGCGCGTCAAATCTAAAAGACGCTGTAGAACGCCGTGTTTTACGCGCCCCGTACGCACATGTATCTGATGTATCTATGTCCAGTATGTAGACTCGCCCCGTCCTCTCCTCTTAGAATAATGTTTAAAAATGAAGGCAGGAGGCGAAGAGGGCTCGATTCGAGTGGAGCCGGAGAACGGCGTTCGCGTATCTCCTCCCCGGCTCGCCGCACTCTGGCGCAGCTGCTCTGCTCTGCTCCGAGTCCGGACTGCTGTAGTGTGCTTTCCCACTGCTCGGGGGGGAATGGGGGCGTCATTTCTCAGGGTTGGACATCCTCTTATGTAGTGTCGAGGCAGGACTTTAGGGAATTAATATAAAAAGCAGCGTTTAAGGACATATGGGCGCTTTTAAGTGCTTCCACTAGAGGCCATTCTTCGCTATAAAGACATGTTGGTGCATTTCGGGTCCTTCTCGGTACATACAGTTCGGGTTTGTTTCTTTGACATCTAGATGTCACAGTCACAGTGAGTACTACTTGAACGAACGTAATACTGTTTGTGCGTAAAAACGCTGTCAGGAGACATCAACGACTGCATATTGTGACAAGGTAGGCAGCAGAACTGGAGAAAACAACCGTTTGCTGCTGCGGACTGACGCGCTCTGACGTCAGCACGCGTCAATGAGAGAGAGAGAGAGAGAGAGAGAGAGAGAGAGAGCGCACGAGGGAGCTCGTGTGTGTTTGTTTTGTGGTTGAGGAGGACAAATCTGTTTTTCGTTCTGGTATAGCATAGACAAACTTTAGCAGGAACGATGTTCCCCCTCCAAAAATGAATATTTATATAAATATATTAACTACGAAATGACGTGGCGTCAGACGTACCATTATTTCTGTGGCAAACCTTCGTCTGCAATTTTAATTAATGTTAAAATGGCATCTCTTTAATAATAATAATGTTATATAATAACATTAAAGCAATTTAAGCTTGTATACTGTGGATCTGATAAGAGTAAAAAACAACAAAAAAGATTTTTGTGATTTTGAGATGCAGGACACATACACGGTATGGTTTTAAAGAATGTTTTACACGAAAATGTTTCAGTATTTCTTCATTAAAATCATGATTGATTGATTAAATGCATAACTTGCCATTTCTTTGTTATTATTTTTGAAATTTACTAAAAATTCATGAGTGAAAATTGTTTCAAAGTAAATCCAACACTAGATTTTTATTTTTCAATGTAGGCTTATTCATAATTATAAGTGTCTATACAGTATTGTTCCATAACTAAAAGTAATATTCATGTTTGGCCATGAAAGAGCAATTCCTAACTCTAGTTTAGTCTAGAAAATTAAGACCATGTGTTAAATTAGCTTTTAAGATATCATATGTTATTTCTATTTTGCTGACCCATTCACTATAATATTAGCTATAAAGCATACATTTCTAATGTATCCAATGAAGGAAAACAAAGACAGTAAAAGGAAAAGAAAAAAAATAGGCCAGGACAACAATCACGGAAGAGGTTAAATCAGAGTTTTATAAATTGGAAATAAGATTAAGTTTATCGCTGTTGTCCAATTTTTAAATCCATTTACAATTAAATGTTACTTTGTATTAAAACAAATAGTTTCTCCCTTGGCCTGTAATCATATTTATTTGTTTTTATTATGTTATTTCAGTGTTTGTTTATGAAAAAAAAAATTGTCATAGTTCACAGTATGATCATTATCCGAATATTCCCCAAAATGATCAGTGTCAGTTACAGCACTAACAATGATTAAACTTCATCATGGTTTAATATCCTTTTAAATATACACACACTATAGGTAAATTATCTATTCATTTCTTAAATGCTGTATTTTTCTGTAGCCTGAAACATCTAAAGATGTATATAGTGCTTCAGACTACCGAAAGAACAAAACATTTAACATAATGCTAAAACATTTGTAGGTTTCCATTTGCCAAAAATCATGCAAAAAAAAAATAATAATAATACAAAATCTGGCATTGTTTATATCATTTTGACTCAATAATGCACTTCACCTTTGAGAAGTTTTAGTTTCTTGCTTCAGTATGCCATGCACAAGTTTGCAGCTCAGTTCTTTGTAATTATTACCGGAGTTGGGTTTCTTTTCCAGAATCCTTTTTTACCCTGAGGTTTGTTCAAAGGATTTCCTGTATCATTTTGACGTCCCATTGACGTCTGTTGGGCCCCACACTTTCCAAAACTCCGAAATATTTCTTCATCTGGTGACTGAGCATTCAGATGTTCGAGTCATTGGAGAAAATAAGAGCTTGCATCTGGTAAGAGTAGCCTACATCTGGTAAGAACTCTGAATAGTCAGACATGGTTAATCAATAAGACTTGCAGTTAATTAGTTTAAAACATTAGAGAAACTAGTTCGAGAACACATGAGTGTTTTGGTAATGGGACTCCTGTTTAAGCAACTAACAAAATAATTGCTTTTTGGTTGCTTTCCGGATTGTATATCAGTGTGAACATCACTGGAGCAGTTTATCATGAAGTTCTCCCAAGTTCATAACAAGTCTGCAAGAACTGAATGTCTTTTTGATGTCACTGTGGGATGGCATACACTAACATGCTCATTTGCAATATGATGATAGATCTGCGATGAACTGGCCAACCATCCAGGGGTGAGTTTCCCAATCATTAGCCAACTGTGGTCTCAAGTTCTGTCGTTACCAACATAAATCAATGATTCGGTGTTTCTCGAAACCATAGTTCCAACAAACATTCGCAAACCGCATCGCAAACTTGTGTGATTGGAATTACAGCTTTCGTCCCATGGTTAGAAGCATAGTTTCTTGTCATTATGACGTGAACTTACATAGATCAAACGAGCTAACATGCAGTACATTCCATATCTTTCATTCCATTTAAAGGGGCTATATGTAGAATTCAGAAACCCTTGCTATGAGCAACACTGGATGTGCTATGAGCGCCACATATTTAAAATTCTAACACATTATTATCTATAAGTGTAACGTTACACATACCGGCGGCGCCATTCGGCGTCTGTCCGCGGCGCCCAGCAACGCCTCAGGACCGTGTTCAAAATCCTGCTGCGCCACAGAGCGCCATTTACATGGTTTATTTTTGACTCAAAACGTTGCTAATGTATCCTGACTTCGCCCTATGCTTCAATATGCATTTAGTTTTGCATTCATTTACAGAAATCAGCTGCTTGAATGACAATTGCTGATGTTATTAGATTTTTCAGGTGAGATTCTCAATTCATTCAGTGAACGGATGCTCTGAGGTAAAGTTTTCAGAATGCAGACTCAGCAACGATTGTATTTAATTGTACAGTACAATCATAACATAGAACAGACATTATCCTCATTTCCTGTCATTAAACATAACAATATTGCTGGCCATACACTGATGAGAAAGTGTGCGTCTGGTGTTCGATAACGTTACTGTGGAGTTGTCCTAAACGTGGCGCGGCGCTTCTCGTCCGGTGTGTGACCCCCTTTACAACCAACAGTTCACATTCCCAGAATAAATGAAAAGGATAATTGTGCTCCATTCCATAACAAATGCGCGAAACAAGCTAACATTTGTTGCTTGATAGACGCTAACGCACAACTACAACTACCGCATTTGTCCAGGACTACACAAAGTACGAGCGGAAACCGAGGTAAGCGGATATGACACGATTGACTCGCGACTCCCAGCTCACCCCTGCTCACACGCCCCGTTTCCTTGGTTAAAATCTCAATTTTCTCGCGATTTAAACATTGATTGAAACGTTTGGAATATTGTAAGTTATCATCTTAACTAAATATATAACACTGGCCTTGTGATTTTGGTATATTTTAATGCAAAAATCTTAGGTATTGCACCATTAATATCAACGATAGAACGATGGTAGGCTATAGCTTGTTTTCACGTGACGTCACGCAACTGCGTTGCCATGGCGCGAACCGCAAATGGAGGGCAGGAAGTGATTTCTATATTTAGGAAGCACTTTAACACACTCAAAATGCCAGTGTTTTGCGTCGTTTACGGTTGCTCAAATCGATCAAACCACGAGGAGTTTTTATCGTGTGACAAAAGTTGTTGTTCATAAGGGGGGAAAATACAAGAAATTGACAGAAAAACACCGGGGAAAATGCCTTATAAACGTACGTCTGCGGTCGGGAGGAGCCGAATGGGAAAATGCCTGTGTGTGTGTGTGCAGTGATCACTTCGTCAACTGTGAGTTAATACATTATTTATGTGGTTATAATTACATTATTCAGGTGTTTAAATACACTTATGTGGCTGTTTGTGTAACGTACCAGTTTCCAAACTTTGTAAAGTCAAAGTATGTCTGTAAGACGAGTTAGTTGCTGATATTTACAGCCTCGATGGCAGGCAAATCTCTCAATTCAGTTGAAAATCGGTCCTCTTCATAACGTAAGGATCATGTCCAACATATGTTTCGATTTTCTGTTAATATATTTCTCTTGTAATAGCGTCTAAAGTAGTACAGTACGGATTTTCCTCCATCTCGTCTATTGCGCTCTTCACTCCTTGCGTAATCTGCGTTCCGAGCGTCAACACAATCACGTGACTGCAAACCACCTATTGTTAAAAAAAATGTCGTGTCCACCATCAAATTGCAGCCAGCCGGGAGTCATTCTGCATCAAATCAAAACATAATATCAATATATGTGGGCCAGTCCGATTTACATATGAAAAAATTGAAAATGAAATGCACTCACAGTGGTTGAGCACGGTAGAGTTAGTTTTAGGTTCGATATTCACCAAACATTTGTTTTTCCTTGCCACTGTTCTATAGGGTCAGCAGTCTTACAAAGATACCAATACCAGGATTAGTTTTTGCATTATGTAACCATTGTATATCGACATGAAATGTTATTTCAAAATCCCCTAATGCTGCATATTTCTGCCTATACCTGAGAATGCTTTGACACGTTTGCACAGCGCATTATGTGTTAAACGTAGCCTATATGTGTTATTATAAATGACTTTTAACATTTATTTTTGTGTTTGTGATTTATTTCTGTTATAGTTGTCTTCAGCCATTTTGATGTGTTAAAGGGTTAGTTCACCCAAAAATGAAAATTCTGTCAGTATTTACTCACACTCATGTTGTTCCAACCCCGTAAGACCTTCCTTCATCTTCGCAACACAAATTAAGATATTTGAGATATTAAGATCGCTCCTGCATACTAGTCCATAGGCTTCTTGAGGGAATGACTCTTGCTGGCATCGAAAAGTCATTAAACACATCGTTAAAATAGTCCAAGTGACTACAGGGGCTCAATTTTAACTTTATCAAATGACGAGAATACTTTTTGTGCGCAAAAACAAACAAAAATAACGACTTTATTTCAACTATTCACTTCCTTCTCTATGGGCCTGTAGTCAGTTAACGTAGTGTGATTGCGTAAAGCTAAGTCACACGTAGGCTCACTATTGGCCGACGCTGGTCATGTGTGTGATGCGTGTGACGTACAATAACAGAAGCTTACGCTATTAAACTAGTAACCTGACTCGTGGGCTCAAGAAATCCTGTGGGCTCAAGAAATCCTTATCTTGAACAAAATACGCAAGCTGACATTCAGTACAATCTGTATCTTTTATTTAGAATACATACACATCTTTTAAATCGTTTTTGAAGAGTGCGCATGTGCGTACTGTACTGAGAAATGTTCATAATTTATAGCACAACATCTAGAATCTCAAACAGATTCATTAAAAGTAGTTATTAGTCCACCACCTGGGTGACATCACTAACCAATGACATGTTTGTAACAGTACGGTTTCGGGAAACAGTCGTGCCTAGTTGATGTCTTAAATTATGTTTTGTACTATAGTTTAGCAGCAAGTTTACCCACATTTATTCTTGTTCGAGAAGTTTCATAGATCTACATCACAATAGGGAAGAAAAGACTATCACAACTCCAACGTTTCATCCTCCAATAATGATTGTATGTTCATTAATATAATAGCACTGCAACAGCCTTTATGATTAGGCACTACCTTTATCACAGGACATACGATGTTATGTGTGGGGAAATAGTTAAATTAAATTCTTTTAGTACAATAATCCCAGAAAAGTTTTCTAATCAATTTCCAATCTGAAATTTTGAAGGAGCTCAATCAATTTAAACTTACATAAACAAGGTCTTTCATATTAGAGATCCTATGCCTGTTTGATTTGACATACAGCAGCCTCTCTAGTTCACCACTTCATTGCTTTTACCATGCAACCACACTGTTGTGTATACCCTGGCAAAGCGAATTACAGGGTAATAACCATATGATGGAACCTGCCCTGTAACACCGTAAAACGCCACATCAGGGAAGACCAACTGTGACGTGGGTGGGGAGCTCAGGGCTGATGAATGTCCATTAAGAAAATGTAAAGCAGAAATGTCAGTCAGGACTTTGTGGACAAGACATAAAAAGAGTAATTTTACAGCTACCTCTTTTTTCCCATTCTAACCACCCAGTGTTTAGAGCCAAGAGGCAGAGGAAATATTCACAGACCAGACTGTGGTTATTATGTCATGCGGCTTTCAGGGATTTCCTAAGCTCTGTATGTTGTATTACTCTTAACATCAGCGAGCTTAGAGGTGCTGGAAATGAAGATTTCTATGTCACATATTTTTATTGGGATCCTGTAACAATTTTTCTTTTGTCTCAAATGTAAAATTTACTATAGTATAGATTTTTTGCCAAAGTATTGCATTCTTCTTTATCCAAAAGTATTTTGTCCCTGAAATACAGTGCTATGGTATAATTCTGGTAACAAGCCAAACAGATTATTTGAAACACGAGCCCCTGTTTTCTTTTTGCAAATGGGTGAATGTGGTTGTGATGATGTGACGTGACAAAAGCTATATTATTCAACCAGGGGTACTCTCAAATATTTTACTGTTCTTATAAATAAATAATCTATGTGACGTACTGATCCAGAGATCAGACCATTTTTAAGCCCATCTTCTGTCCATTCATCTGTATTTTTTGTAAATAAATATTTTCAATGTGTATATTTTCCAAAAAATCAAAATAGTTTTGCACTGTTCTCTACAGTACCTTCTGTGAAAAACTTTGTCTATAGTTTTGTTGAATCTGTCCACTGATAATTAAATTCTTCAGCACAATGCACAGTATGTTCTGTATACTTACTATTATTTTCTTTTAAAGTACAATATTTAAAACTGTATGCAGTATGCAATGACACATTTTTTTAAACAATGAGTGTTACAATATTGCCACCATATCCTCACAACATTGCATTATTTATTCAGCAAGTTATAAATATCATATTTATTTTGCATTTTTTATTTTGAACAATGTTATAATCTTTGACAGTCAAATCATGAGTAAAGAAAGATGTAAAAAATGTTTTGCCTGACTGTGTCTCGGTTATTGAAAATGGAAGGTGAAATCAAGCACATTGCATTAGTTTTGCACACATGCAAACATTATTGTAAAAAAAAAAAACATTTTCATAAAATGGATAATCATAAACATAAAATAAATCATAAAATTGCTGCACAAAAACTTATGAAATATATTGTTTTGTAACATGCGAACAATAACACATTACACAAAACAATAAGTGGGTCATGTAAAGTACATTTACATGTATTCATTTAGCTGACGCTTTTATCCAAAGTGACTTACAATTGCTATATATGTCAGAGTTTGCACGCCTCTAGGGGTTAAGTGTCTTGCTCATGGACACATTGGTGTCTCACAGTGGATTCAAACCTGGGTATCTCATACCAAAGGCATGTGTCTCATCCACTGCGCTATCCCCACCACAAGTATAATGTAATTTTGAGAAAAAATAGAAAAAATAGAATTTTGAGGAAAAAATAGAAAAGTAAAATGGAAAATGATGCATACATGCATGTGTGATCTCATGTTACATTTTGATCACCTATGATTGTAAATATAAAAATTAATTTGTAATTTTTTTTCAAACATTACTTCAGAGAAGTTATAAATATGGGGCAGTCTGTTAAACCAATTGATAATAGGCCTGTACTCTAAATTGTAGCTTAAAATATAAAATATAAATCCCCATGGGCCTGTATAACATGCAGCAAGCTGCAGATGCCTGTAACATCAGTGCTGGAGTAGTATAAGGTAACAAAAACACAACAGGCGATGATGCTGCGAGACAGTAAAGATCCAAGAGTACGTCAGGCAGACATTGAGGTCAGAACAGGTCGTACATGGTCAGCCAGCAAAGCATTGAGGCGGAGGAGAGCCTGACTCATGCGGACATTGCCAGGTCAGGGATCCAGGGAAGGCAAGGGCTAGGGTGCTCGACCAGGGCAAGTTGAAAGCAGGCGAATCCGAGGGACCAGCCTGGCATGGTGCAGAGGGAGGTCCGTAAGGCAGAGGAGAAAAGGTGGCATGTTAAGTCCGCAGCGATGGATAAGCAGGGCAGCTGGATGAGGTGGGAGAGTGAGAGGGTTCTGACTTGACATCTGGAGAATGGACGAGCACTGGAAGTTTTCGCTGTGTTCCGTGTATGACATCCTACCTACTCCATCAAACCTACTTACATAGGGGGTAGCAGAAAGCCCCAATTGCATGCTCTGTGGAAAACCAGCTAACCATGAGCATCTCTTTTGCTCACGCAGAACAAGTTTGGCAGATGGAAAATTTCGGTGGCATGACCAAATTTTGACTCAGCTGGCTGCCGGAGTGGAGCAGGCAAGAAAGAAACCAAAGCCGCATTTCCACCGCAGGAACTTTCCCCAGGAACTAGGAACTTTGGGGTGGTACTCGGTGTGTTTACACTGCAGGAACCAGGGTCTAAATGAAGTTCCGGGTAAAAATCCAGAAAGTCCCTACTGGCGAGGTGGTACGTTTTCAGAGTTCAGGAACTTTCGGGAGGGGACTTGTGTGCTGAACATGCTGATTGGTTCCCACGCTATTCTTTCTGCCTGATGGCGCGCGTTCGTCCCATCCATATCACAGTCAATGTCCGCTGATAACAAAGGTCTACTTTTATATCTAGCATTACGAGCTTCCTGAATACGCTTTGGGTGCTCATCTCTTTTCTGCCGTTTTGGTAATTACCTTGTTAGTAAACCAATCGCACACAAAAGCAGCAAAGCTTGAATCTCCTCCCTACAAAACTCAAAACAGGGTAAAACAGGGTAGGATTAGCAGTCGCACGCAGTTCAACGTCACTATAATCTTCCCGCCCCGGAACGGTACTTTAGTACACGGTGTAAACACAGTAAGCAAGCGGTCTGGGGAAAAAAAAGTTCCTGTGAAAAAAGTTCCTGGGACAAATAGTTGGAAACGCGGCTCAAGACAACTTGTTAGGGGGCCATGTTTCATCGCAACGCATTCTCACCCCAAGGCGTCACCTTTGACCATGCTTCAATATTTGACGTTTTAGGCGCCCTTTAGCGTCACTTACATGACGCGATCCTACGGCGTCATCTAATTGACGCTAAAGGAAAGCGTCAGTTAGAGGACGCGGTTAGGTTTAGGTGTGGGGTGGGGTAGGGTACACGTGATCCTAGGGCGTCATCTAACTGACGCTAAAGGGCGCCTAAAGCGTCAGATATTGAAGCATGTCCAAATGCTTCCCAAGGCGTCAGTTAAATGACGCCTTGGGGGTGAGAATGGGCTGTTCATCGGTCTAGGGCAGTGTTTCCCAACCCTGTTCCTGGCGGCACACCAACACTGCGTGTTTTCTTTGTCTCCCTAATCAAACACACCCGATTCAACTCATCAGCTCATTAACCCACCTGATTATGAGCTGATGGGTTGAGTCAGGTGTGTTTGATAAGGGTTACAAAGAATACACGCAGTGTTGGTGTGCCGCCAGGAACAGGGTTGGGAAACACTGGTCTAGGGAGTGCGTGGCAACTGAGATGAGAAGTAAAGGAGTCCTGGCCACGGTACAAATGACTTGGAGATGCTGGCAGACATTAAGCAGCAGCTCAAATTCCCAGAGGAAATGATTAACACTAGCCTCAGACCTGACATTGTGCTCTTGAAGTGTACCAAGCAGGGGGTACTTGACGAGCTGACAGTACCCTGGTAGGAAAGAATGGGGGAAGCACACAAGCGCAAGCTTAAGAAATATCCGGCCTTGATTCTCGAAGGCTTGGACTCTGATGGTGGAGGTTGGCTACAGGGGTTTCACAGGGCAGTCGCTTTGATTGCTTGGGATTGACGGCCAGAACATTAAGCAGCTAGTTGCAAACATTACCAAACAGACAGAATAAGCATCCCGGTGGATATGGATACAAAGAAATTAGTGGTGGCAGAACCAATATGGCGAAGGGCCAAGAACATCTTGATTTTGGAGGTGGAGACCAGGAGTGGAACTAGGACACTGGTTCCGCCGTCAAGCCCCCCTCCCCGCCCTTAACTCAAACAAGTTGTCTTGAGAGAGGAAGATGGGATAGCGATGTCACTGTTTCACAGATGGTGCAGGGTGAGTCCCTGTAAAAGTGAGCAGGTTTTGCAAAAATCATATTTTGCATATAGTCATAAACAAATACGCATTGGGACTTTGTGAACAGTGGGTGTTATATTCTACATAAATTTGCTTAGCTTTCTGCTGAGTTTTGGAGAGCATAGAGTTTATTCAGAGTTGTTGTTGTTATGCACTGTAAAAAATTAAGCTTCAAATTTGACTCAATTAGCACCTTTTTTGTTGCCGTACACAAAGATGTTTTAGCTAGATAGGAAGAAACTGCGGTATGCTCATCTGGCCACTGAAGCAGAACAGCGAGGATGGAGTGTCCAGATTTATCCAGTAGAAGTGGGTTGTCGAGGTTTTGTGGCACACTCAACAACCCGGTTCCTCAGAGACATCGGATTCAGTGGCCAAGAGTTGCGTTGCACAGTAAAGAACTTATCCGAAGCAACAGAGAGGAACAGCAATTGGCTGTGGTTGAGACGGAAAGATTCTAGATGGCTGTGTACAGGTCGCCAAGCTACGGTTTCGTAGAATTCTTGAAAAAACTCGAAGAGTCTGTTGGTTTATTTGTATAGTTTGCATAGTAATTGCAGTTATTATGTTCATGTGTATATTGCATTAATGAGAGTTGGTGTTGGGCAGATACTGTGTTTTGCGGTAGGTGGTATGCCATACGGAACCGTTGCCACTGAACCTACTTTAACGAAGACAGAGGGGCTCGACAGCCTTAGTCACACCGAGGAGGGAAGGTACCCACTTAAAGACCCTAGAGAGGTCCACAACTTGGCTCAATCCAAACGGTTAACGTGCTGGTCCACTAGGGAAACCAAACTGTAGTTGCAGTCGTCGTGTGTGCTGATGTGCCAAGGGCACTGCAGCCATTAACACTGGACAGAAGGGGAGTCACGCCACCATATGGAAAGAAGCGTAAATGGCTGGAGAAGCATAGTTTACTGTAAATCTACATCTTAGTTTGTGCTTATCTTGGTGAAAGCCAAGTACAATTCAGCATGAAGTTTTAACATCTACTCTCGTGTAATGGAAATCATGCCCTTTGTCCTGATTATGTTGTGTTTTCTTTTGTTCCTGACTGTTTCCTTCTGTGTTTAGCTCTTGTTCCTTTCATTGTCAAACTCATTGATTAGTTCATTAAGTTTACCTGTTTCTCATATAGTTTCCTTTGTTTGTATCTTGTATATAAATTCCTATTTTTCAGTTACTTCTTGCCGTTGGAGTAGAACGAGGCCGATGGAGCGATTGTTATTGAGAGACAAGCACCCACACGGCTCAAGAGCAGTGGAGCTTTTATTATCCCGCAGACGTCCACTTCCACTTCTTCCGGTCATGATTTTTATCATATTAGATACATTTGAGCAGTGGTGCCTGTCTTTCAAAGAGGGGAAGCTCATTTTCGGCCTACATCATAATAATAGTCCATTTATTTATATGGATACCAAGAAATAGATTGCAGATTGATTGTCTTTAGACCACACTTGCAAAATCCGTGATGGGACTGAGCTTGAATAGCTTACATCAGCGACTTTTTATAGTACAAAATTACTCATTGGCTACTACAGGGAAATGCACTGTGACACTACGGGAATGTATGAAAAGGAAATCGTGTCAGCCGACCTGCTATATGTAGCTGATTCTGAAAGAACTCGTCTTCGAGATGAGCGTGTTCTAACATATTTGTAGTCAATAAAATTTTAACCCAATAGATCCTTTTACCGCCCACGTGATCAAATAGTTGTGCGTGCATTTTGGCAACGGATGTGGTGTTGTTTCCCACTGGCTCTATAGTGTTAGCAACGTTAGCAACTCTGAAAGTTTATCAAAGCGGTTTCCGGCATCAAAATGTCTGGTTGTTGCATTTACTGTTGCACTAATCAATATTCCACCAAGATTTTATAGGTTTCCGACAGGATCACGGCCGTTTCAGAAGAACCCGCGGCGCCTGTGGCTGCAGGCGATTAAACGTGTTGATTGGAGCGAGGACAGAATAAAAAAATGCTCGCACCTACATTCACAGTGCTTTTCAACTTCATTTGTAATTGTTATTAGTAGTTTAATTGCAATGTATGCAAGCAACATAGTTACTATTAAAGGGTTAGTTCACCCAAAAATGAAAATTCTGTCACTAATTACTTACCTTCATGTTGTTCCAAACCTCTATGTGTTTATTTGTTCTGCTGAACACAAAGGAAGATATTTGGAAGAATGTTTTAATCAAACAGAATTTTCATTTTTGGGTGAACTAACCCTTTAAAGTACTATAGCACTTTATATAAAACTAAACAAAAGTGTGTTAACACAGCAATCAATAACAACATAAAATGTAAGGACAAGGATAAATGTAGGTCTGGGTGAAGAATAAGAATAAATGTAGGAAAGAATGATGGAAAAGAATGAATGTAAGGAAAAATGAAGGAAAACAAATGTAGGTCTGGGTAATATGGTTGATTATAAGCCTCAAACATGGTTGTCTTGTGTACTTGTCTTTGACTAGGAAGAATTTCTCACACAAAAGTCTGAATCTATGTCATTGTCATGGTATTTGGTGTTCTGTACATGACCACAGACAACGTATTAATAAGCATCCAGTGAAATAATGCTCGTAATTTTAGTTGTTTCTCAACTAAATACGCATTTCGCCACTGTATATTTGGCCATCTGCTAACGTCTTCTATCCACTCCACAATAGTACACGGATCTGGTAGCCGGATAACATTTGATGAAGTTAAAGGGTTAGTTCACCCAAAAATGAAAATTAAGTCATTAATTACTCACCCCCATGCTGTACCAACCCCGTAAGACCTTCGTTCGTCTTCGGAACACAAATGAAGATATTTTTCATTAAATTTGAGAGCTGTATAACTACCACATTGGCTCCTAAGGGACTGCCTCTTGACGGCCCAGAAAGTCAATGAAGAAAATGTTTAAATATCCCAAGTGACTACCGTGGCTCAACTATAAGTTTATCAAGCGACGCGAATACTTTTTGTGCAAAAAAACAAACAAAAATAACGAGTTATGCACTGTTTATTCGACTATTTCTTTTCTTCCTTGTAGGCCAGAACGAGACTTCCTTAGATTTCCACGACGCATGCGCGAGATTTGCGATCTGCTCACACCAGCTTACACCACTTCAGATCGCAAATCTCGCACATGCGTCGTGGAAATCTAAGGAAGTCTCGTTCTGGCCTACAAGGAAGAAAAGAAATAGTCGAATAAACTCGTTATTTTTGTTTGTTTTTTTGCACAAAAAGTATTCGCGTCGCTTGATAAACATATAGTTGAGCCACGGTAGTCACTTGGGATATTTAAACATTTTCTTCATTGACTTTCTGGGCCGTCAAGAGGCAGTCCTTTAGGAGCCAATGTGGTAGTTATACAGCTCTCAAATTTAATCAAAAATATCTTCATTTGTGTTCCGAAGACGAACGAAGGTCTTACGGGGTTGGTACAGCATGGGGGTGAGTAATTAATGACTTAATTTTCATTTTTGGGTGAACTAACCCTTTAACTTTTTGAAATAACTTTCTCTGTCTGTGTTGCTTAATCCGCTCACGTAGCTTGACACACTGCTGATTCTCGCCATACTTCCATTGCCAATATGCGCGCGCATACGTAGCCATGTCATCATTGTGTAAAAACAGTAAAAAGGTCTATAGTACATATTTGACCATTAATTTTTTGACATTATAGGGAAAGCCAAGTTTCCATGTCTTAAATAAATCCCCATTTGAGTGAGTTGAAAGTT
This sequence comes from Pimephales promelas, assembly GCF_016745375.1. Next base: position 1,835,601 of record NW_024121105.1, on the reverse strand, counting down.
ATGTTATAATGCTACAATGTGGCTATTATGAGACACTTGTTGCACAGTGAGCTAGATCGATATTAGGTATGGTAAAACATGGTACTCGTAGTAAATCAAGAAAACAACTTTAAACAATGAGACTAACAATGAGACTGTGTTGAACTATATAATAATGATTCGTTTTCTGTTGATAAAATCCAAACAGTTGCTCACCTGTTTAAAGGGATAGTTCACTTTGAAATTAATTTTTGATATGTTTTAGCTTACCTCAAGGGCGTCCAAGATGTAAGTGTCTTTGTTTCCACAGTATTTTTATTTTATTTTTTTTGACCGAAAAATATCAAAATTTAAAATACTGTGGAAACAAAGACACCTACATCTTGGATGCCCTTGAGGTAAGCTAAAACGTATCAAAAATTAATTTCAAAGTGAACTATCCCTTTAAGACAACAGATAATATATAAAAGCTTCTTTGGTGTTTCCATGGTTTCTACAAAATAAAACCAGAAATCGAATGTAACGTGGGTATGATGTCATTGATAGGTTAAAATAGCTTATTTCACTGAATTTAAACATTCTTAGATTCTTGGACTTGTGTAATGTAAGTAAAAGATACATTGTTCTAGTGGTTTTGGATATATAAATAAAAATCTTACATACTGTGCCTTTAAATTAGGTGTTATACATTTTAATTAAGTTGATTATTGTGCCATTTTCTCTTTATAGTATTCCATTTTGTGAATAGCACTGAAGAACATTCTATGCAAAAAAAAAAAAAAAAAAAGCTATCAAGCTATTTTGAATGTGGCAGTTTAGCATTCTGAAAATCGAAATATGAGGACCATGGTTAGTGGTGCTTCATTTTATTCAGTCAGATTGTGTCAGATCTGTCAGATTATTCTGTCAGATACGTACAATATAAGGAAGTACATTTTAAAAACTGCTGTAAATGTAGTTTCTATAAAATATGCAAAAAAAATCAGTAAGAATTAAATATAAAAAACACTTAAATAAGCGAAATGCCACCTTATAGAAAAGATATTCCAACCATAATGATGAGATGACAAAACGTTTAAAGACTTATTGATAAGTAAATGGATGAACTATACACCACTGTTTTTCCTCATCCAATCATTTGAATTTAAATTCCAATTCAACATTCTGTTGACAATTTAATTCAAATGCACACTCAAAAGCCTTCTTTACAGATAGACCCACATGTACTTAAAACCCACAAACACAACACATGATTTTGAACTCCTCCTCTACGTACTGCTGTGCAAGGTTACAGGCTTCTACTGCAATCTTTAAACACACACACACACTCTCTCTCTTTCTTTAAACGTCTGCTGTGACAATCCACAGGACAGCCGGGCCATTGACGTCAGAGACAGGCCTATGAAAGAAAATGAGTCCCTAGAGGCTTGAGGAAACTTATACTCATCTTCACAGCTAGTAACTATTTCAACAATGATAAGAGGCAAGCATTTAGCCGTTATTTAGACAGCGCCTGAAAAGAAAACCCCAGAATGCATCCAGACTATAATGACATGCATGACGGTACTTTCATACACACACCATTTGTGGTTTTCATATTATTATGGTCTAGATCATGACTGTAATTTTTCCCTGGACAGTTTAGTCTTTTTTTAAAATAAGCTCCACGTTGCTGCCTGTGTCGTTCAAGATATCCTTTTATCCTGGTCAGCAATACCAGATAATCAGCAAATTCAGATAAAACACAGTTTTTGTTTTTTGTTATTTAATGTGTATACTGTAGCTAGTACAAGCCAGTCAATCTGATCACTGGTTAAACGAAATTTGCTGACGTAACGCTGATGCGTATTGAGAATAGAGTGACGTTAGGGCAGCGTTAGAGCATTAGCCTGAGCAGTGCCGTAAAGAGAATATGAGCGGAAGGTGCCACAGTAGCAGAGCACGGGGGGAGAACACCACATTCATATCTGTCGGCCCAACATCATTAAACTGATCTAGGACAGGACGAGCTCCAGCATGTGTACACTTTGAAATCTTCCATTCCTGAACAAAAAATTATTTGATTTTAAATATTGATCACAATAAATATGATTGGTTAATTTCCTTATTGTTCTTGGGGTTGGGCTCTGCTGACTAGGGCCAGTAAGCATCTGCCTAGCAACCACTAAGAATACCCTCTGGTGATCTTTGGAAATAGTTGCAGTGTGAAACTTTGAAATAATTGACACTGTTACTGAACTAAACTGAATCGACATTGATCTAAATTGAGCTGAATAATGGCAATTTTCTTCAGTATATATCAATATAAATAAAAGTCTTTGATCACCATAAGTAGACCTCCTTTTTTGGGTGAAGAAAAATCAAATAAAATCAAAATTGCAATTAATTTTTTTTTTGAAATATTACAGTATTTATTATAAAAACTCCATGCACTTCTTTTTATTTATTTTATTCATGTGCCCTCTTTAATCAAAGTAATTTTGCACTGAGCAGCAACGTCAACATAGCCCTTGAGTCAAAAATCTGCCTGAAAATGACAATACATTTCAAAATTAAAGTCCATAGAGCAAAACAATAGGTTATTTGCGTTACCCTGGTTACAGACTGATCTCATGAAGTAGCGTGTGTATGACACGCCAATTCGTATTTCCATTTTTGGCGTGCTATCAAGACGCATAATCGCCTTTCAGCGTGTTTATGAACGCCGTTGACTTAACGTTATATAAATATATGACTTACCTCAACCCCGTCCCTAAACCTAACCGTCACTGGGGTTAATGGCATTTATGACTGTTCCCTTACCATCCTAGGTAAAAAAAAGATATGACTTACCTCAACCCCATCCCTAAACTTAGCCGGTTAATGGCATTTATGACTGGAGATTTGACTGCGTGTACAGACACGCGGAATGACGCGGACGTTAATGGCGTAGACATATACGCATACACGCGGATACACGCAGATAGCTCAAAATGCGTACAGATAACACGCCACCTGACTCGAAAGTTGCGTATATGTTTACGCAAAAGTCATGATGTCATGTTGCCGGTTCTATGATAGCATTAAGTGAGGTCTCTCACTATGGGATACGCCCCTTCCGTGTATTCCTCAGAAGCCCTACATTACGCCAGCCCCAATTGGCTGGCAGACATGACATTGTGTCTGAGAGTGGCTACCTCACCCCTCCGTATAAGAGGATCAACGCAACATCATTACGACATTCAAAACAAGCATACCTCTTCCGCGCTTCACACAACAAAGATCTGGTGAGACACCTCACTTAATGCTATCCGAGAACCTGGGTTATGCAAGTAACTTATTGTTCTCTTTCAAGCATACGTTTCGATGTCTCACTATGGGATATCCTAACTCCAGCATTGCCAGATAGCCTGCCTCAAAGTCTCCTGCCAACCACAGCACTGCCTCCAGGGCTAGACGAGTCATGAGTTATGACTCAACTCCAATGCTCAGTACTGCATGTGATAAAAGTTTGAGTTGTAACATTCAGTTTATAATACTTAGCAAATGAATTTGGCCAGTGGCCAGATGCTGACCAACTCGCCGCTTCGCAAATATCCAGTTTTGTGACTCTTCTAAAAAGAGTCTTGTTGAGTGTGCACGTAAACCAGCAGGGGGAGCATAACCCTTACTGGAGTATGCCAATGAAATTTTCCAGTGCGACAAACGCTGCTTAGTAATCTGCTTTCCCATACATGGTTTCACCCAAGATGCGAACAGCTGATCACTCTCCCGGAACCCTCTGGTTCTTTCGATGTAATGCGTAAAGCAAGCAAGAAACTTTATTTATATAGCACATTTTCAAACAACAGACGTTTCCCCAAAGTGCTTTACAAAAATGATAACATTAAAATCGTACAAAAAAAACAAAAACATAACTATTCAAAAGCTAAAGAAAATAAATACATTTTTTGATTGGTGGAGCTGACGTGGAATGGTAAACTATTCATGCAGGATTAGGCCTCAGAACTACCCCTGTATCCCCGGACATGAACTGTATACACGCTGAATGCACTGAAAGTGCGTGAATCTCACTTACGCGCTCCGCCGAAGCCAAGGCTAGCAGCAGTGCCGTCTTAAACTACAATATTTTTAAATCAGTCTTGTCCAGTGGCCCAAATGGGGACATCAAGAGCATCAAGTACCAGTGCTAAATCACATGAAGGGGAAAGCAGTTTTGATTAGGGATGCACCGAATATTCGGCCACCGATAATTTTCGGCCGAAAATGGCCCAAAAGTGCATTTTCGGTTTTCGGCCGAAAGACTTTTATCACCGAAACAATACGGCCGAAATGTTGTGATGACGCAAACAGAAACCGCGACCTGCACGTGCTTGTCTGAAGCAACATGTTTGCGGTGCGGACGTATTTCAGTGAATCTAAACCCGCGAGGAGACGGAAGCCTTGTTTATCCACCTATATCTGCTCTAAACAATGCGCGCCGCCATGACAACGACTCCGGATGCGAGCGGGTCAAGTGGAGACTCACGCTGCGGAGGCAGGCGAAAGTATGCGCGAGTCTCCTCAGACAGCGCGCGCACCGCTCCAAACGGTCGAGGCGTTTATACTGGACCCGCTCTCCGTTGTACTATTCCTTGAAACGACAGGGGACGACTCAAGTAACTGTCCTCTAACCATTAGAAATCGGTGAGAAGAAGAAAGATAAACACATGACAATGTTTATTTTTTAGTATTCCACCACCAATACAAAAATAATCATGTAAAACCCAGTAAACCCTGAGATTATTACTTGTGACATTACAAAAAAATATATAGAGGAACATGTATGTATAGAACTAAATGCTCTCTTAAATATTTTCTACATTCACTAAACATGTTTCGTTAAGTTTCATGTACATTTGTATTAATCATGGACCTTTGTTAATTTAAAAAGGTTTTTTATGCTATTGTATGCTAAATTTTTTAAATGTAAGAAACTAATTTGTACGTGCAAAGGTTGCTGGTGTGATGAGAAGAAGTTCGCACTCTGCTTTGTTTTTATGAGAGAACATTTAATTTTAAAACCTTTCTGCAGGCCATTAGATTATTATTTAATGTACACATGAATGGGGTCAAAAACATTTTAGTTTGAATTTTATTTTATACTGTGCATTGTGCTAAATAAATATTTTCATAATTTGTAATTGATTTATTCTTTGACAATTTTATATTAATTTATGCAATTGCAATGCCTTGATTTTAGTAACATTTGTACACAGTCATAGCCATAAATGCAATGATACTGATAATTGGCATAATTTCTTTCGGTGTTTCGGTTTTCGGTTTTCGGCCTTGGTTTCCTCTTTTTCGGTTTTCGGTTTCGGCCAAGAATTTTCATTTCGGTGCATCCCTAGTTTTGATACTGGCAAAATGCAACATACTAAAGGATGCTGCCCAACGGTTTTATTATCAAAACCTGTGACAAGCAGAAATAGTGGCCAAATACATATTTATGGTTGAAAACGCTTTCCCTTGGTCTATCAAATCCTGTACAAATGATAGAACGACTGCCACTGAGCACTGAAAGGTAATCTCTTGCTTACCTGCGCACCAGCGCTCAAACACGCCCCATTTGCACTCAGAGAGACCTCGTTGACAAAGCTCTAGCGTTCTGTATGGTTCTGTCAGACAGAACGGTTGTATTCAAATTGAACCACTCACTGGCCCGGCCCATAGTGCCAAACGTTCTGGGTGGGGATGAAAGATGAAAGTAGATCTCTGCGTAATGGGAGAAACCAGGGGTCTTCGTACAGCATATGAATGATCTCTGCCAGCCAGTATTTCCCTGACCACATTGGAGCTATTAATATCAGCTTTAGTCCCTGCTCCCTCACTCTGTAGAGTGTTGGGGATATTAACGCGATCGGTGGGAACGCAAAGAGGAGAGTGCGAGGCCAATCGTGTGCGAGGGAGAAAAACAGAGGACACTGACACCTTGTACGTGCGTCACTCTCAGGGATGAAAGATTGGCATTGCTCCACAAAATCAGTTTGCATGACAGCATGTGCAAGGAAAAAGATCTGAGACGTCCCTGTCGATTTTTATAACCTCTAGTGTTGTCTATTCTCACGAGAGCATGATGCCCTTTCAGAAAAGGGAGAAAATGGTTCATTGTCAGAAATACGGCCAGCATTTCCCAACTAGTTTATATGAAGATTGATCAGATGATGACCCTATCTTCTGTTCACTATTCTGTCCTCGCAAATGCCCCCCCTACCGGACAACGACACATTCGTCGTTATGACTTTTTTGCCTTGAATCACGCCCATGGGTACCCCTTGAACCAGAAAGGTTGGGTGTATCCACTGGCACAGTGCAAAGACTGCCTCTGACGTCACTCTCCTTCGGCAGTGCCTTAATGGGTCCAGTTTCAGAGATGCTACCCAGGCTGAAATTCTTTCATAATCAGTCTGCCTGTTGAGGGAATAACTATTAGGGCTGAGTCTATCAGTCCCAATAGTCTGAGGTATGTGCGGAAAGAGACATTTTTCTCCCTCTGAAATTCGGCCAGGCATCGGGTGAATTTTTCCACCTTGTCTTCTGACAGTAGCGAAGAGTCTGAGAGACAGAAAGGAAGAGTTCCTTTCTTTGGGATGAGAAAGTAAAACCCACAGTGGCTTAGCCTGGGCGGTACCACGCTTATCATCCTTTTGTTCAACAGCAAATAAATTGGCTAGGGGGGAGTGGCAAACTTGTCTTTAATACCCAGCGGGACTGTGTGCACTCTCGTCAATTGTTTATTCGCAGCGTTCTGGTGCCATCGTATGCCTGAATCATGAACAAGTTTGTGGTCTGTACTAAGTACGTGGACGCTTAGCGCTAGGACAGAGTCTGGGTGGCTCATAACCTCTAAGGGATCGAAAGCTCCCCGAGGTGATGTTATAATGTGTTAACTTTTGACGTTTTTGAAGTGTATTGTGTTTAGCAACATTCTCTGGGGGTAAAATGATAACTTTATTGAATTTTGAACATGAAAAGTGTGCACCACTGCACCGTGTCTTTTCCTTTTCACCGCTCTGCTTCCCTTGGCCCAACTGGGCGCTGTTTTCCCCACAGAATATCTGTGAACAGTGGAACTCGTGATCTGACAAACGCTAAACGTGCTAGCAAACTGGGGAGCTGTTGACTCCCTTCCCTGGGGAAGACCCTGTCAAACGATCTTCTTCTTCTTCCTCGCTCCCTGAAAATGGGGATGAGGATTGGGTTGAGGAGGAACCTAATCCTGGCTGGATCGTCTGAGCTGCTACAGGCGGATAGTTCTTCCTAGGCCAGTCAGATTTCTGTTCCTGTGCTCTGCTCTGACCAGTTGCATTCACGTTAGGTCTCGGCCATTTCAGAATGGGACGTTGGGGGGTGGGCGGGCCATGACCTGTGCAAAGGTCTGTCGGGGTGGCGGAGGTGGTGCACTCTGCATCTTTCTCGTCATACAGAGTTGCAAAGCCTCATCAACCCTCTTTTTCTCTTCGCATCTCTTTTGCATCAGTGTCAAAGCTGAGCCAAAAATGCCCTCTGCAACTACCGGTGCGTCTAGCAGTGCGGTTCTTTTTCCCTGTCAGAGAGATTAGTGAGATTAAGCCATTGTCCTCTGTCCTGGATAACCATTGTGGCCATGGCTTTTGCAGCGGCTTGAACCGCGCATCTCTCAAGACGCAGAGAGAGATCTGTTTCAACACATATATCTTCCCAGTTTGTCTGACCTGGCGTGGTAGACACTTCGTCCTGCATCTCCGCTTGGTATGCCCTTACAGAGTGCGACTGCTTTATAAGCGTGTTCCGTCATGCTTGACTGGAAACAGTCAGCTTTAGATGGCAACATCGGATTTGCAGCCACCGTGCGCTTCAGTTGCAAGTGCATGGCAACTAATGGCTCCATGGGGGGCATTCGGAGAAGGCCTTCCTTTTCCATCCTCTCCACATCTAGAACGGAGCCACCCTGCAGGGCATCTTGCTGGTAAATGGCTTGTCCTTCCACGTAACCCCGACCTCCTCCAGAAGCTCTGGGAAAACAGAAAGGAGCTATCGTGCTGCCAGTTTTGCACTTAGCAGCCTCTTACCCTCATAGCGAGACTTTGCAGTCTCTGCTACCACGGTCGGCCCCAGAATATATAGTTTCCCTAGGAGTTCTGGTGAGGGACCGGGTGAGGAATGGAGAATCATCAAAGTCTTCCTCTTCTTCAGAGAGAAGAAAGTCTGATTGCCCCCTCTTCCTCAAATTCAGGCTTCCTCTTCCTTGTCCGTGGTGAGCAGACTGGGCAGAGGCATGAACACATCGAGCTGTTCACTTCAGGATGCCGCGGTGGGCAGCTGCCGTGGTGGGCAGTGGGCAGTTCCGTGGTGGGCAGTTCAATAGGCATGGATACCTGCGGAGTGGCAGCTGGCAAAGGGTTAGGAGTCATTAGGGGATCCTGGCCAAACAGGCTAGCTTGGCATGCTAGCCTGCTAGACTCTCAATTGCCAATTGAGAATGTTTTAGCCCGAGACATGCAGAGCAGACCTGGTGTGTGTCCTTGCATGGAATTTTGTTCCCACATGAACAGCGTGACACAGAATCTCCCTCACTAGCCTGGATAGTCTGCATTGCTGAAGCCATCGTAGTGTCGAACAATCCTTGCAATCAGCTGGAATGCGAATCAAAGGACGAAAAGCAGTGCAGTGGCTAGTAATTCGTCCAGAAGTTCGTTGAAAGTTTGTAGGCTTCTAGGCTTCTGGCGAGAGGAGGTTTTTGAATGTCGTATGCGTTGCTCCTCTTATACGGAGAGGTGGGGTAGCCACTCCCAGACACAACGTAATGTCTGCCAGCCAATTGGGGCTGGCGAAATGTAATAGGGCTTCTGAGGAATACGTATCTCATACGAAGGGACATATCCCATAGTGAGACACTGTAATGTATGCTTGAAAGAAAACCAAGAAAAACTAAACTGGTGAGCATGTAGGTGTTTAATATAGGAAAAAAAATGAGGGATACATAACTAAAATAAAAAGTTATTTTATGAGGATATGAGGATTTTTTTTTTCTTTTTATGAGGATATTTGCCAAGACAGGCATTTTGACATAATTTTGTTTGAAAGTGTATGTTCAAGTGCAAAAATACATGAAACTCAATTCCGTGTTGCGTGCTATCTGGGATGCGGATTTCTATCTGGGATAACGAATTGTGTTACGTTTCGAGTATATTTTAATTGAATATTTTAATTGACTAGGAATTAACTTTTGAGATGATGACCAGGAATTAAGTCTTGTGATGATGCAGTACTGTTCAGTTAACTGTCCCGAACGTTAACTGTCCCAAGCGTTGTTCACATTTGTTTATGTTCATGTTCTCACAATATTGCATTGTTAGAATTCATAAAAATGCTACCGTCCAACTGGCGATTGACACAGTTTCATAGACACGCCAATTCGGCCCGATGCAAATGAGCTTTTTAAACCAGCATGTCAAAACTAATGTTCTTTTACGCTTATTTGCTTTTACTCTATTTACATTTTTCCTCTTTTTGGCAGACTCAAGCTTGTGGAGTAAAGTGAAGTATGCTCATCTGGCATCCGAAGCAGAACAGCGAGGATGGAGAGTCCAGGTTTATCCAGTGGAAGTGGGTTGTCGAGGTTTTACTCTACAACCCGGTTCCTCAGAGTTGTAGGGTTCAGTGGCCAAGAGTTGCGTCGCACAGTAAAGAACTTATCTGAAGCAGCAGAAAGGAGCAGCAATTGGCTGTGGTTGAGACGGAAAGATTTTAGCTGGCTGTGTGTACAGGCCGCCACGCTACGGTTTCGTAGAATTCTTGAAAACTTGAAGAGTCTGTTGGTTTATTTGTATATGTTCCTGTGGATATTGCGTGAATGACGGGTGGTTGGGCAGATATTTTGCTTTGTGGTAGGTGGTATGCCATACGGAACCGTTGCCACTGAAACTGCTTTAACGCACCAGTGGAGCTTGACAGCCTTAGTCAAACGGGTTGGCGCGTATGGTTGCGTTGTGGAGAGATTGTGATTAGGTCTCAGCATCAGGAGGGATGTAGAGGTCAGTAAGCTGGGCTGAGCTGAGTGGGGGACGGAGGGGGGTGACTCTGGGACGCCAGAGTCACTGTCGAGCCCACTTGAGGTGTCGTGGGCTAGTCGATGAAACACTGAGGACAGAAGGTGCCCACTTGAAGACCCAAGAGATGTTCCCTACTCGGCTCAATCCAGACGGTTGTTGTCCTGTAGTTGCAGCCGTCGCGTGTGCTGACGCACTAAGTACACTGCAGCCGTTAACGCCGGACAGAATGGGAGTCACACCACCATATGGAAAGAAGCATAAATGGATGGAGAAGCATAGTTTACTGTCAAGGCCCGTTCACACCACCAGCGACACGCAGCAACAAAGCGACAAGATCACATTCATTTCAATGGAGCGCTGGCGACATCCAGCGACACGAGCGACAGTGACCGTTGGCGACAGAATGTGGGCGTGTCAAGCGACAAGAGACAAGCGACAAAAGTTGATAATTTTCAACTTTATGCAAACGAGAAGCGATTTTCCCGAGCGATAACTAATAGGAAAGAAGACTTTCAGTGAAGCTCACGTCACCGTTCGAGTGCAGGCAAGACAGAAAGAAAGAGTACAAGGACGATTTCACTGTTTTATATGATTTGACTGTAACCACATACATGGATAATAAAATGATGAGTGGAAAAGAAACTGTAGACAGTCTCAGTGAGTTTAATTCATACATTAACGTTATAGTTCGAGTGTTTTAATTTTATGATGCACATTTAGCACTACTGCAGTTCATTTTACAATTTCCCCTGCATTTCGTTGACTATTAGGGACAAGAAAATTGATTATTTGTCAAATTCGAATGACGTTTTTATAATTTGTGCCAGAATGAGTGAGTTTAATTTGTTGATTGATCGATCGTTGATCTAGTAAATGATTTAATCCACTGAACACTGCTGTGGTGATATAAAAACACTCTTCCAGCATCATGCAGTTTCTTTTTAGCCTTAAAAGTCATTTATTCCCAGTCAAATTAAAATGATATAGTTGTATACTGTATATCACTTGTGATGGTCTTTTGTGTAGATATGGCCAGACGTGCAGTCTACCAATAACATCAGAGCGACAGCACTACGAACGTCCACAAGCGACATTACAGTACAGAGACTAGCAACACACAGCGACAAAATCGCTGGCGGTGTGAACGGGGCTTCAAGCTACGTCTTAGTTTTGCTTATCTTGGCGAAAGCCGAGTACAAATCAGCATGAAGTTTTAACATCTACTCTCGTGTAATGGAAATCTGTATCAAAGACTTTATTATCTAGAAAGGTGATGCACTCATATTTCTATGAATGGGAGAAAGTGCAATGCCTTCTAAATAAAAGAGCCAATCGCTGATTGATAAAGTCATCTTGTCAGATGAATATAGAATATATTTCATAGAAACCGTCAATGTTATGAGACATTGTGAACCGGAAGTTGCAAACGATTTTTCTCCAGTGCTGTGACGTATTTCCAAGTGAAACGGAATATTGAACAGAGGGCAGGGTTTTACTCTAGCGCTCCTCCTCTCCATCTCTCGCTCATAGCAAACTAACGGTTTGAGGGGAGTGGTTAAGCGTTTCCCCACCCAAACTGTGAAACCTACGTCATCAGAAAAAGAAACCGTTCCAGACCGGAAGTAACTTTTCAGATTTTGATTAAAGATTACTAAGGTAAAACATTTTTTTAATATATATTCACTTGCACTGATTAATTGTTCACCACAAGACTAGTAATATGCGCTAACAAAGTAAATAGGTTCAATTTTGATTTCACGGGGACTTTAAAAATAAGCTTTTTAACATTATTTTAACATAATGTGACCAAGCATTTGTGCAGGGTTTGCCTAAATACTTATGAATAAAAAAAACAATAAACGAGAGCCGTCTGAACTCTCCTCGACTTTACTAAGTGTCACACACAGGTGAGAAGAAACAATAATATCATATCTTATATTGATATGCTATTTGTGCAGCAGCAGTATGTCTTACATACTCACAGCAGCGTATACGGCGTATGTATTGGCAGTAGCAATCCCTGTACTTGCTCTGCAGCAGCAACAATAAACAACAGCAGCAGCAGCTGATCTATTCTGCCAAGACCAAATACATTAATATTATCATATCAATTACCATGCTAAAAATCTTCAGAGAGTTGTCATGATAGAAATATTGTGATCATATCGCCCAGCCCTAGAATGAAACTGCAGTTCTCATCCTGTGGTTAGAATTTTTTTTAATTTCTAATTTATCTTTTTTTTTTTCCCTGTGCTGTTGCACAGCACAAAGCCTAAGTGATTTTTGCTAGCTAACTTAAAGCCAAAGAAAATAAGAAAAGGCTTTGTGGCACATTGACTTCATCAGATGAGTCAAGCCTAAGCATCACAGACAAAGGAGGAGGGCCTTGCCTCTCCCATTTTAAAGAGCTTCTGTGTTTTTCTGTACAGACTGTTCCAGAGTTTTGTTTTAGTGGTCTGGAGGGCAAAAAGCAGAGGCTGATTTCATCTCATTAACAAGAATTTTGTCAAACCAATAAAGTCATCGAGTTTAGTAGAGACCTGAACCCACACATGTCTGTGATGGCTTAACGGCAGACGATTCTCATAATCAATCAGCCCAGAACACCTGACACAGTTTTCCCTAAACATTCCCTTTCTACGTCACTGTGACTCTCTGAAGACAATATGGAGGACAACACACACACTTACTCTCTCGCATGTGACATCCATTGAGACCAGTGACCTGGAATTTCAGAGGGGCCGTTCTGAACCTGAATCATTGCCCTCATTTACTCCAAAAGCTGATAATGATGATATGACCATGTTGTGAAGAAGGGGAAAAAAAATATGGAAAAAAAAAACAAAACAAGCATGGATTTAGGCACTATATTTCACACTGTGATCTGCTGACGTCAGTGAGGGACGACTAAAAGAGCTCACTCTGCTGTGACATCAAAGCTCGCACAATTACGGCTCCACACGTTCTCTTTCTTCACACTTGTTCCTAAGCGTTAAACCAAGCACACGTAACACACCCCTGTTCGCTGAAACACACAGTATTCCAATCCTCTTAAGAATTCATTAACAGCACATATAGTTTTGGATCGTACGGCAGTTACAGAACTGCACATTTAGATAACTTAATTTGAGTAAACTGATATTTTTATCATAAAAATTGATATAAAAATTACTGATAAATAAAAATATATATGAAAACATTATAAAGAGCAGTCTAAAAGTTTAAGACCACAATTAAAACAGCATTTTTCTAAAAAAAAATTATTTATTTATATATTTGTACAAATTGAATTATCAGTATACACCCACACACTGAACTAAGGATGCACCCATGTATCGGGCATCAGCAGATATAATTCTGAATCTGTGCTCTACACTAAACCATTGATTATTTTTATTTATATAATAGCTTACTTAATAAACCTATTCTCAATTATTTTTAAATGTCTTAAATCTTAGACTCCTAATACAAGATTTATTATTGTAAGTTTCGGCACAAAAAAAAATCTTAGTGTGTTAGTGTAACCACATTTTTGCTGCATTTCTTCTTAATGAGCAAGAAATGCACATTACATATTTACATGTGTTAATTTAATATAACTTGTATAGCCTACTGAACCCAGATTCTTTAATTTTAAATTACTGAAATTAGCTTGATATGCAGGTTTACCTTTCACAAAATACCATTCTAAAATTTGGGGTAGGCAGCATTTATTCATCAAAAGCAAAGTAAAATAAAAATACTATGAGTGTTACAATTAAAAGAGTTGTTTTTAATTCATTATAATACATTTTTGTGATGGCAAAGCTGAATTTTCAGCATCATTACCCCAGTCTTCAGTGTCACATAATCCTTCAAACGTCATTCTAAAATGTGGGTTTTGTGCTTCAGAATTTTTTTTTAAGTTGAAAACGTTGTTTTTGCTACTTCATATTTTTGTGGAAATCATGACACGTTTTTTTTTCAGGATTCTTTGATGAATAGAAAGTTCACAAGCATTTATTTGAAATAAAAACAATTTTGTAACAATGTAAGAGTCTTTACAGTTAATTGACTGCATAAATAATATTTACAGTTAATTTTATTGCTAAATATGAGCATTCGTTTCTTAAAAAAATATATAATACTGATTATTATGAGTGTGTCCATGCATGCTTCATGTGCTCAGTGATGTCATTAAGGCTTCAAATGATGGATGCTAGCATACCCTCTATTCCCTTAATCTTTCTTTATCAGCTCTCTTTTTTCAGTTTGAAAAATGTGTGTGCTCAATATAGATCTTCAAGAGTTTAAGAGTTTGAGGCTGTCAGCACTGTACGTCCTGCACAAAAGCATCCGACCGTTTCAACCCCCACCTAATGTCCATAGCATCGTTTACACATGAGTGATGTCATACTGCCGTCAGGGTCCTACTTTGCCTGCTACATGATATTTTGTGTATGCATAAGGGCTCTGAACAAAGAAGTAATACAGCCTCCTGTGTCTTTCTAATGCTGGCTCACAAACCCCTGGAAAGTACATGCCATTCTCGTGGAAGTATGCCGTGTTCTGTGCTTAAAACCAACCTGGGTCACAGAGCGATCTCAGAATCATGCATTTATTCTGCAGTGGTGAATGGTCTCCATCTAATTTGAATCCCATGATGAAATTATGGCAGCACAATAATTTCAAGGAAAATACACACCGATAATGACTGTCGTGTTTCTATGGGCACTTTTATGTTCCACGGGGTCATCTTGGAAATATTTTACCATGCCTTCTGTATTTACTCTTAGCTACATTACAAAAAAAAGAAAAATAATAATAATAATGATATATATATATACACTGTATATATATTATTTTAACACAGACCCAGACATTTCATTCTAAAATATTAAGAAATGATTTATTACATTGTGAAATCTATTAATCAAAACAAAAGGTGGAATGCTTATAAAGGATTTACTTACAAACTGTCCCACAGTTGTGTGTGTGTGTGTGTGTGTGTGTGAGTGACCTTGGTAAACCCTAAGTTATCAAGACAAAATGTCCCCATGACCACCTTTATGAGTTGACAGTAATTGTAGGAATATGTGAAAAAAATAATAATATTGTGGTAAGAAAGTGAAATGTAATGCCTGTATTATATTTGGATTTGTAAACATATATGTAATACACTAATGTTTGACATAATTTGACATAATTACATAAATACACTGATCTGATTAAAACAAGTATTTGGCTACGCCTCATCACTATACCACACTATCTTTTCAAATACATTCAACTCCAACATAGTAGCACGTAACAGTTAAATCAAAAAGGGAAACAAATACAGAAATAAATGAGAAATATATTAACAAATTAAAAAATAATAAAGACATGAAATTTCACTTTCTTACCTCGCACATATTCTTACAATTACTGTCATAAAGGTGGTCATGGAACATTTTGTCTCGATAACGTAGGGTTTACCAAGGTCACAGACACAATGATTTACAAACTGTAAAAAAATAATAATAATCTTCTATCACCTTACACTAATCCTACCCCATCATAGAAACCGTTCTGCATTTTTACATTTTCAAGCCACACACACACACACACACACACACACACACACACACACACACACACACACGCACTAAAATTTGTTTTTTTAATATTTATCAGAACTGTATAAATGTCATGTTAATTCTAGTATGACCCTCATTATACCTCACTTTGTTAATTATATATATATATATATATATATATATATTTACAATCCACTAATAATAGTAAAATAAAAGTATTTTTTATGACTTTTTTGTATGATAAATTTGATGATGATGAATGATAATCATTGCTTCAGTGCCTGAGAAGTGCCTCAAACCTTTAATGCCATCTAGTGGTTAAAAGGTTTAGCTATGTTTTTTTTTCTCAGTAGCAATAATATCTTTTATCAATAATATAATTAACAAACATTTTTGCATTATGCTTTACATTATTAGTTTTTCGGGTAACTAGCCTAATTTTCATCCTTTTCCACATCCTTGGCTTACTGCACCACTGTACTGCCTGACAGAGAGACTTAGTGTTTCATGATGGTTATGCACTGTAGTCAACAGATGTTAAAAATGTATATCTTAATACTTTTTTTTTTATTATTATTTATAAATCTTCCTATAAAGATTGTTGATTATTTTACAGAAATCTAATTTTTTATTTTACATCTTTCTAATTTTTTTTTTTTTTCAGATTAAATTTTTTATTGTGCTTGCTATATTACTATATTACTGAAGGGCTGCACAAGCGTCATACACACAACACAGATCTTTTTTTACAGTGAGAGATTTGCTAGGGTTTCGTTTAGTTGTCAGCTAATTTATATATATATATATATATATATATATATATATATATATACAGTATATGAAGAGTTCAGATGCAAAAGCCTCTAAATGCCATTTGAAATTTTCTTCTTTAATGATGATTTTTATCAAACTTGTATATTTAAGTTCAGTAATTTCACTTAAATAACAATTAATAGGTAATTATCATTGCCATTTAAGTGAAATTACTGAACTTAAACATACAAGTTTGGTAAAAATCATCATTAAAGAGGAAAATTTCAAATGGCATTTAGAGGCTTTTGCATCTGAACTCTTCATATATATATATATATATATATATATATATATATATATATATAAATACACCTAATAAAGGTGGTGTATAACAGAGCAAGCGGAGCAATGGAGCAATGCAAGTGGAGTGTAGCCGTTACTTAATCACGATACATACAGCAATTGCATTGAGTACCTTATTGCTTTTATAAAACGGTTACCACACAATAAAAATATTAAAGTAAAATTTCATGAAGTTAAATCTCTAAAAGCATTCCTTCCGCTAGAAAAAATAGTCCCTTAAATGTGAACAGCAACAACGTTCCAATGTGTAATATGCATGAAAGCTCAAATAAAAATAACATAGGAACCGCAGTGTTGCGCAGTGATAAATAGAACCGTTGGGTGAAGTGATCATAGTGGCGTTTTATCTTGAATAAAGCACAGCTATTGACCAATCAGAATCAAGGATTGGAACTAACCATTTCATATTTAATTTAGAATAATATATCACCCATGTCAATTATTTTGGTGAATTAGCGTGAGAGCACAATTACAAAAAACGTGCAGATGGGAGTGGAAAGTTCTGCGCGTGATTTACTGATGATACGCAAATTAAAAAACACAAACGCAGCTGGATAATTTCCATAATGACCAAAACAATCTTCCCAGAGCAGCGCAATTTAGCGTCTGGTTTAAGACAGGCTTTTTTAGGTGGAAAATATTGATGCAAATACCAGTACACTAGTTCAAATAACCTTACATGATTTATCAAATACTCTCCTCTCATAAATTTTGCGTCTGAAAGGGAAACTCCTAAAAATGCCTTTGCAATGTGTTAAGCTGCAAAACTAGGCCTGTCATGCCTTTTCAGTGCTATTTTTTTATTGCGTGCTTTAGTAAATCCAAACAGTAGTTTTCTTAACACCAAAGGCGGGTTTACGCTGGTGCAAGCTGTCCCTATCAGTCAATCACAACGTGACAGAACTGAATTGACGAATAGAGATCTCGCCTGAGAGCCCAATCACCTTTGAGTGATAACAGAACAAGCAATGGACATTGACGAGTGAGATTTGCATTGCGAACCACTGCCCTTGCAACAAGTAAATAAGTAAATTCCAGTTCCCTGAAGGAGGGAACAGAGACATTAAGTCCCGTCGTCACAATCCCTGTGGCCACCACTGGCTTGGCTCCTCAATGAAAACTTAATGAGTGAGTGTCGCATGCTTCCTTATATGATCGTGGCATGAGAAGTGGTTTGCAATAGGTTAATTATTTGTAAATTAATTAACCACTTAAAAACAAATTAGAAACACACTACGTATGTAGTCACATGTGTAGCCTTTGTCCACTAGCCCTCGTTCTGTTTTGAATGAAAAAAATAAAGACATGAACATCTTGGATGACGTGGGGGTGAGTAAATTATCAGGAAATTTTCATTCTGAAGTGAACTAATCCTTTAATAAATCATAGAGTAGTGCTGGTATGACATGATATTTTTAGGCAGTTAGCATCACACTGGTTTCCATCGACAAAAACCCAATAGGATTTTTCCATAGGCTTTTGGATTATCACCAAAATACAAGCTTTGAGAAGTTTATGATACTTGCACATTTTGTCCATCAAGATAATTGAATTTTGCCTATGTGAATTTAAATGTTTAAAGTTAAGAAGTTAAAAGCTAAAGGTAGACTATAAACTAACTACACCACGGTCCCACAAATTCAATGTCACCATCACTAAGCTTCCGACAACTCTTTCAGTATTTTTCTCAGAATTTTTGAGTTAGAAGAGTTTGTAAAAGCAAAAATATAAGCATAACGATGCTGTAGAAGCAGACTGAGCTTACCTTTTAGGCGTGATGATAATTAATCTCCTCCTTAAAAAATAATGAGTGGGGTAATATTGATGTATTTTATTTCGTAGAATAAAATGTGAAACTGGCTTGAGCTAAACAGACCTTTTTTTTAGCCTTTTAACCAAACCCCCATTCAAAAAAACTCATTGACTTCGGGGGGAATGATCCGGAAAGGCTAAAGTGCTAACTTGCGTCTGCGTTTTGGCCTAAAAAGTGATGTCATACCAGCACCACTCTATTACTGTTTATTAATGAGGTAACTACCTTTGTAAGGTAGTTATTAGGTGTATGTATTGGGTAGGATCAAGAATATGGTCATGCAGCATTAGGCATTAAATGAAAAGTTCACACAAAAATGAAAATTCTGTCATCACTTACTCACTCTTAAGCTGTTCCACCTGTATAAATTATTTTTTTCTCTTGAACACAAAAGAAGATATGTTGTAGATGTTTGTAGCCAAACAGTTGTGGGCACCATTGACTTCCATAGTATGGGAGAAATACTATGGAAGTCAATAGTGCCCCACAACAGCAGAACAAATACATTTATACAGGTTTGATACAACTTGAGGTTGAGTAAATAATGAGATTTTACAGCAAATATCCAAGAAGTTGACCCTAAACTAAAGTTTTACCTGGTTTTTAGACATAGAGTTATGTAGACATTGTTAATTGTTTGTTTGCAAGATCACGATGGACATGGAGAACAGTGTACAAGCCTGCACAGTTACGCAGATGCCACACTCCACAGGCTAAAGGAAGTGCCCACTTCCCCATTTGCGCTACGGCCAAGGGAAACTCGCATTCTGGCTCATGCTCACAAAATGCAGCCAACAAACTAGCTGCTGGGTTGCACAATGTGTGTACACAACAAGACAGTGCTCCTCCAGTCACCCCGAGAGAGGCCTGACCTTCACATGGATTCACATAGCAACAGAGCCATGCTAGCAGCAAAACTGTGTTTATGTGTTTGCTTATTTTGGTGTAGGGATTCATAACAAAGATGCTTATGGTGATTTTGGTGAGATGCATTGCATACAGCAAACAAACTTTTACATGCTAAATGGATAATAATTATGGATTAAAAATTTCTATGTAAATACATTCGGACAGGTTTATATTCTTGAAAGGCCCAAGTCAACAATACATGTTGGATGGTGCATGGACTAATATGCTAATATGGTACATTTTTAAATGCAATGTGTTGTGACGTCATGATACTATGAAAGAATCCAGTGTTTATCATTCATGCAAGCAATAGTAGACACTTAGTGCTTGACAGCATATTATTGAATTCACACTGTGGGAGCCGATGGAGGCTCCTATATGTGCTATCTTGCCCTCCACCTCCATGTCTATCTTTTTTTCTCACTTTCTCATGAGTTTGGCCATGACATATAGTGGCTCACTCAAAAGTGTTTTCTGACAGAATAGAATGTTGAAGCTGATAAACACATTTCAGCACAAAATCAAAACAGACCTAAACTTTCCATGAACAAACTTTCCAATTTTTTTTTGAATGGTGTACACAGTCATTTTTTGCCAATTATTAAAATTTAATTGTAGTTTTCTACAAGGTATTTTTTCGGTTTCACTGTACTGTGCATGCACTTATGTGTACTAAGAAACTACCGGGTAATATAAATAAAGTAACTAAATGGGTTAAGGTTAGGCTTCGGTTCAGAGGTAGTTATTAACAAGTTATTGCAATTGCAATTACTAAAATGTACATGTACAGAACTGTAAAATAAAAAGTGCTGCTATTTTCTGTCGACAACTATTGCCTGGAGAGACGAGCAAGTTTTTTTTGAGAGAGTTTAAGAGTTTTTTTCTCTTGTTAGATCTATCTATCTATCTATCTATCTATCTATCTATCTATCTATCTATCTATCTATCTAGTCACCTGTCCTTTACCTGGGTTAATACAATAGGGGTATCAACTATTTCTTTACACCAAGATTTACACGAAGTAAGAAGAACATTTTCAGAGAATATGTGGGAAAATAACATGTTCAATTAGAAAATACTTCGTTTTTCTTCGTTCTTGGGGTCACTGTGAGCCCAGTGACATTTAGTCAATCTTAACAGTGCTTAAACACGATGCTATGTTGTGCTGATGGCCTCAACATTTTTCTGAAATGACCCCACCATTAGAATCCAGTTTAAGTATGGAGGAATTAGCTCATACCTTGCTGAAGGGAATCCTCCTCAGTGCCCGCAAGCTCCCCACCGCCTCCACCACCGTCGTCTGGAGTTTTGCGTTTCTTCGACATTGGCGGTCTAATATGACACGATCTCTGGTGTCTATTTGTTCTTGGCTCAAAACGGATATACGAATGAGGACGATAAAAACTCAATTGTCTGGGCAAGCACATAAAATTGGCAGGAAGCTGACAGTTGAAATCTTCACAAAGCACGATCCCCATTCATTCGGGCATCCACAGTGTCCAATTCTCTCCACTACGAAACAAGCGCAACGGGAGCAAAAGTTGGCATGGTGCGCGGGTGATGATGCTGGTAAAGTAACGTGTGAATTGTAAAAAAAGATGATGAAGAAGGAAGAAAGACTAAAAAAAAACCTTCAAATATGTTAAGCTTAAGGCTTAAAGTATAAGACACACGCATGGATTTCCCCTGACAAATGAGAGATGTTGCTACAAAGTTGTTTGCGCATCACGTGTGCCCGGGATTATACTGAAGCAGAAAATTACGCATCCACAACATTTTGCAACTCAAATCGCGCTCGTCCCTTCGCAGAAGCACGAACACCTGCAATATTGACCATATTATTATGCTACACAACAGTACTATCATTTTCAGCTATGTTAACAGTCCGTCAGCCTACAGCCAGCTGCAAAGAGTCGATTTTAAAAGTCACCGCTCTCTGTTCCTCAAATCAGAGCAAAACCAAGAGTAGGCTAATCTAGGGAGATTTTCTCGTTGTCTGGGTCCAGTTTAATGCGCTGTTAGAGCTCCGAACGATGCCATCAAATACTGGACGGAAAGAACACAAAACTGTACCTTTGCTCTTAAATAGAATTCATCTGTCCAGCGATGCATTAATGACGTTCGCCTCTTCTCAAAACTTCTCAGTCCGGTTGCTAGGAAACCACAACGGATTCATAATTTAGCGCTCTCTTGATTTTGAGTGACTTTAACTTTGCGCAGAGACAGTTTTCGTAGTTTTTTGAGCATAAACGCTCAGTGTGTGTTTGGTTGCACGTAACAGTTTAAGAATTCTGTATCAATAAAGGCTCCATCAGCATCACGGCTTTGGCGATTCCATTCCAGAGACAGGATGACGTCAGTAGCGCCGGTGTGCAACCGCGTGCCGCGTGGTGCCAAGGCCACAGTTTAGATTGACTCAAAAGATAATCTCTCGTATTTTACGTAATAACATTCGAAATGACCCGTTTGTCAGATCTCACGTGTGCTGGCTCCAAAAATCAGATGGATTTTTTTTTTTTTTTTTGCCAACGTTTGATAGAGAAAGCCAAAGAAAAGTAAAGCAAAGCAAAGCACTTTCCATTCAATTATTTATTTTATTTATTTATTTTGCAATTATCACATTGGAGAGCACGTTTAAACATGTTTTAGGGATGTGCTCACGTGAGGATATGCCGAAATCAGGACAATCTGCAAAATACTGTGCTGAAAAAAATGAGTGCATTAAATAACAGTTAATGCTTTTCCAGAACACATTCTAAATTGCATGTACCGATAATAACATGTAAACGCATTAACGCATTCATTGCTGCAGTCTATTCGTTTGTTCCATGTTTCTGCCATTACCACCACACCCTAATCTGTTTTTATTTGCATGGCCAGTTCTATTTCGGATAGTTCACCCAAAAATGACAATTGTGTCATTACTTACTCATTGCCAGGTTTTTACAAACCTGTATGAGTTTCTTTCTTCTGTTGACCACAAAAGAAGATATTATGAAGAATGTTGGTAACCAGAGAGTTGGCACCCATTGATTTTCCACAGTAGGGGGGGGAAATACTATGGAAGTCAATGGGTGCCATCAGCTGTCTGTGGTTACCAACATTCTTTAGCTGTCTTCTTTTGTGTGTATAGAATAAAGGAACTCATACAGGTTTGGAACAACATGAGGCTGAGTAGATGATTACAGAATTTAAATTTTGGGGTGAACTATCCCTTTAATTCACTCACACTGATCAAGGTTGAATGTTTTACTTGCATGCTCTTGCTACACATTTTCAGGACTTCAATGATGTGTAATGACAGCTGTCACTTAAGCATCACTTAAGTTATTTAGTTGTTGGCAAATTCGGTCTTGCTCTCTAAACAAATCATCAATAATGCACTCTTCTGAATAAGAATTAAGACAGTTAACCACAAGTTCAGCCAGTTGAAACAAATTCAGTCAAGCACAAAGCTTTGTGTTTATGTTTGTAGATCATACAACAAATAAGTATAAATTACTTAGCTCATTGTTTCTGCCTTAAATTACTACATTGTTAAAATGCATTTTTTTGCTAAAATTATTGAATTGTTGAAAACATTTTTAGCTACCTATGTACATTTCTAAATTACATGACCTCTGATAACAGATAACTCTAAACTGTAATGGGGACTCATGCATTTTTCTGTAAAGCTGTGTATTGTGAAAAACACTAAATGTGAATTGAATTGAATTGAATAAAGTAATTTCAAAATGACATAGGGTGCTTTTCAACAAGTGTGGTGTGTGGCTAATGGTATGAAACCAATCCAATAATAAGTGACTGCTGAGTAATAACGTCGGTTCCTTCGTAATCCTGGACATAAATAATTCACATTCATAACTCTGTATTTTCTATTTAACCGGCTGCATTGTCACTTGCTGTGAGAGGACTATCTCAGATCACCCTAGCACTTCGAGTGACGTTCGCCTTCAGTGTTTTCTGTGTGCAAACAGGCTGCTAGTGCTCCTCCCCCCTCCCCCCATACACTGCAGCTCTATTGACGTCAGAGCTGCTTGCGTCAATGCTCTCTCTTTGACAGAAAGAGTTTTTTTCCCCTTGGATCCTAATAGGATTATTATAGAAAAATGCCCACAGGCCTTTTCAATGCTGGTAAAATGGCACTTTCAGCCCCTCGTGTGATGGATTATATAAAAATGTGAAATAGAACTATAATGTATAATCTATAGGTGTGGCTACTCTCTACAGATCCACATGGGGTGTAGGCTTTGTGTGCTCTATATATAATTGTAGTATTTTTAAGTCCATGATTTGAAATCTAGGCATATATCCAAGATGTAAAATTACAAATCATATATCAATCAATATTTTTGCAATGCAACACAGATTAAATAAATAAAAAACTATCAATACCATGTTTTTTTTTTTTTTTTGTAGGGGGGAAGACTCAGAATATTACCCCACCCCCTTCTGAGCACACATTAAAGAGCAGAATTAATCCTTTGCATGTTAGTGCAATAAGAAACTCATGACGTCAATGTTTTTTTAAGCTTGACTACTCTCCCAGTGCAGCATCATAAATGCTTTGCTCTTGCGTGATATAGTGTGAACAGTTCAGGAGTGATTTGAAAAGTGGTCCATGCTGTTACGATGCTAGTGCTGTTGCAAGAAGGATAAGGCTGTGGATCCATGTGCAGCACACGCTTTATTTACAAACTAGACAACATACTGGACTCAGGAGCATGAACAACCAACACCGCCGTTAACAGTTCACATAAAACAAGAACTCACCAAGACAGGGTAGAAACACAGGGCTTAAATAATGAGGGACAAACAAGCTAAACCAGATAACGAGGGGGGCGTGAGAAATAATAAACACCTGGGATAATTAATAGACAGGGAACAACTGATAACAAAATAACAAGACACAAAACCCACATTATAACATAGCCCCTCCCCTACAAAAAGTTCAGGTGGGCGGTGAAGCGGAGGCGGTCCGGGGGAGGGACGGAGGGCCAGGCCCGTGCAGGGGAACCGGGCAAGGATATAGCTCAGGCGGGCCTGGACCGCAGAGCGTGGTCGGAGCAGGACGAGCTGAAGTCCAGGGCGGAGCAGGACGAGGCGAAGGCCAGGGCGGAGCAGGACGAGGCGAAGGCCAGGGCGGAGCAGGACGAGGCGAAGGCCAGGGCGGAGCAGGACGAGCGAAGGCCAGGGCGGAGCAGGACGAGGCGAAGGCAAGGGCGGAGCAGGACGAGCTGAAGTCCAGGGCGGAGCAGGACGAGGCAAAGGCCAGGGCGGAGCAGGGCGAGCTGAAGTCCAGGGCGGAGCAAGACGAGCTGAAGTCCAAGGCGGAGCAGGACGAGGCGAAGTCCAGGGCGGAGCAGGACCAGGCGACGGCCAGGGCGGAGCAGGATCAGGCGACGGCCAGGGCGGAGCAGGATCAGGCGACGGCCAGGGCGGAGCAGGATCAGGCGACGGCCAGGGCGGAGCAGGCTGTGGACGTGACCAGGGCGGAACTGTGGGACCCTCGGGCGTCCACAGCAGTGAAGATCCCTCAGACGACCACGGCGGTGAAGACCTTTCAGGAGACCACGGCGGTGACGACCCCTCGGCCGCCCACGGCGGTACAGGACGAGATGAAGGCCATGTCTGTATCGCCTCCATGGCCCTCACAAGGCATCCACTGCCCCCCCCAAAAAAAATACTTGGGGAAATCCACGGGAATCCACCGGGGCTTGAAGGCTGCAGGAAAGGCGAGGCGCAGAGGCGGGACAGGCAGGGCGAGTCGCAGAGGCGGGGCCGGCAAGGCGAGGCGCAGAGGCAGGGGCGGCAGGGCGAGGCGCAGAGGCAGGCGAGGCGCAGAGGCGGGGCCGGCAAGGCGAGGCGCAGAGGCTGGGCCGGCAGGGCGAGGCGCAGAGGCTGGGCCGGCAGGGCGAGGCGCAGAGGCTGGGCCGGCAGGGCGAGGCGCAGAGGCGGGGCCAGCAAGGCGAGGAGTCCTGGTACGCTCACCAGAGCCTGGCGAGCCGAACGAGTCCTCCTTCTCCTTCTGCGGCGGCGCGTCACAGGGCTAGACACGCTCACTGGACTCAATGGTTCTCTCACTGGACTCAATGGTTCGCTCACTGGACTCAATGGTTCGCTCACTGGACTCAATGGTTCGCTCACTGGACTCAATGGTTCGCTCACTGGACTCAATGGTTCGCTCACTGGACTCAATGACTCACTCACAGGGCTGACGTGAATCGTGTGCTCGGCTGGGCTGACGTGAAGCGCAGACCCTTGAAGCTTGCTCACCTCCACGCACACAGTAAACGCAGAGCCGCTCTTCAACAGCGCCAGGTCGATGTAACATTCTAAAGACCCGTGCGGATCTGGATCGGGCATCAAAGACCGGAGTGGTTCTTCTAATCCCCCACGGAAGAATATCTTCAAACATTGGGTGTTCATATGCGCGAGATGAGCCAGTTCAATAAACTCCGCTACATACTGCTCAATAGTCCGACTCTCCTGATGAAGACGGAGAATCTGGATATCTGGACTCCGGGAAAGCATGGCTGCTGGATCACGAATGGGTGAGTTCTTCTGTTACGATGCTAGTGCTGTTGCAAGAAGGATAAGGCTGTGGATCCATGTGCAGCACACGCTTTATTTACAAACTAGACAACATACTGGACTCAGGAGCATGAACAACCAACACCGCCGTTAACAGTTCACATAAAACAAGAACTCACCAAGACAGGGTAGAAACACAGGGCTTGAATAATGAGGGACAAACAAGCTAAACCAGATAACGAGGGGGGCGTGAGAAATAATAAACATCTGGGATAATTAATAGACAGGGAACAACTGATAACAAAATAACAAGACACAAAACCCACATTATAACACATGCTCCTTTTTCATAGTCCTTTAGAAGTAATTAATTTGGCCCTAACATGGTTTTTGACATATTCCCTTTCAGTGTGTAATATAGCTGTTTGTCAATGTAAACATTCTGCAAAGTAAAAAGTGCACAATAAATAAAGTTATTGTCTCCCAAAAGAATCTACTCAGAATCTACTCAGAACCACATTAACGAGTCGTTTGTCATTCGGATCTCACTGTGTGACAGTTCAATGAACATATGGACATTGGCTTTCAAGATTTGCATTGCGCACCCCGCCCTGTGAAGTGGGTATGTAAGGAAGCTTGCACTCGCACTTTCCAGCTTACGCTTCGGAGCCAAATGATATAAATACTGTTCGTTTTCTCACACAAACCGCTCATTTCGTGTCTTAGGCCATCAATGTGTACTTACATTTACGAATCATTAAATCATGTTTAATTTTGACTTATCTGTGCATGCTATTTGAGGTGAACCAAGGGGAGGACCCCCTAAACCTCCATTATATGACTGACAGACAAAAATCGGTTTGACCGAAAAATATCAAAATTGAAACTACTGAAACAAAGACACCTACATCTTGGATGCCCTTGAGGTAATCTAAACATATCAAAAATTAATTTCAAAGTGAACGATCCCTTTAATGCTAAGTCCTGAAGTATCTCTTACCTCTCACATACAGTTATTATAGGCCACCTGAAGCTTATGTATGGTTGTCTTTTTAAACTTGGCCCACAATGTCTGAGGTCTGAACACATACAGAATTTTCTCGCTAACATGTTAACTTGAGCACAAAGCATATGACACTATACATGTCATCCTCATCAGACAATTGATCTGTGAGGAAGTGCCCCAGGTATTTTGTTTTATTACAAATACTTATATGAAAAAAAATCTTTATCCCCTTTCATTCTGCATATCATGACAACACTCTTCTTATTATACTGCACAACATTTTTGAGCCCATAATCAGAACATATGAAATCTAGCACTGCAAGGAGAAACAATCGCCAGATCATCGGAATACATAAGACGATTTATTAGAGCGTTAAAAATCATACAACCAGTTTGGCCGCCTCTGGCCGTTTCATAAACAACTTCTGGTGATTGACTCGGTCAAAAGCTTTAGATGCATCTATAAAGCCAATTAGAACTGTGGAGTTTTCCCTCCTATACTCTTCAACCACTTCTTTCAAGGCATAGATACACAAATCTGTACCATGCCTTAACGTCAAACTGGTTGTCTGTGTCAATATACTCACTCAGACAATCTAATAAAATCCTCTCTAATAACAACACTGGCTAGTGCGATTGGCCTATAATTCTCCACGCTTACAACCTTGCCAGCTTTGTCTTTAATGACAGGCACAAGAGTAACGGCTAATATCGAGTAACATTCCATGGGTCATAAAGTCATTAAAGCAAGATGCAAGAAGGGTTGCAACCTTTGGGCTTGCATACTTAAGGTGCTCTGCTATGATTTGATCTGAGCCACTTGCTTTATTATCAGATAACTGCGAAATTGCTTGATGGACCTCATGAGTTGTGATTCCCAGTAAGTCTCTTTTGGCAATATTTCCCACTTTATAAAGATCACTATTGACACCGCTAAATAAAGCCGAATAGTATTGCCTCCACAACTCCGGTATATTATCGGCTCCAGAAACTCCCTCTCCATGGTAACAGAGTAGTAACCTTGTTTAGAGCTCTTACCTCCCTCCGAAAGTCAGTGGTATTTTTAAGTACAAAGTAGCTTTTCAGTCAGATAGTCTGCTCTCATGACTTGCTCGTGTTTGCAAACATAACTAACTGCTTATTTATACCTAGCATTAGTAATCTTTTTGAGGTCCAAGACAGGTCCATGTCTGGGTCTACCAGCCAGAGCCCAAGCTTTAAATGCCTCCTTGGCTTCCTTCTTATGTGCAGCCACAAACTTATTCCAACCTGGTTTGATGTTATGTGCCTTCAGAGCAAATAAAGTATGGTCTACTTGCCTTATACATAGCACCCACAATGGGCTATATGCACGCATAAGTTCCGCATTTGACACAAGGATGCTCATCAGATCCCTTTCGTAGTCACTCCGAGTTATGTCGGATGACGGAGAATGGGGGGTTTTGCATAGAAAGCCAATCCTCTTTGACTATTAAAAAACGAGCCAATGGCATGAAAATGCCTTGGGTCTGCGGAATTTGCATAGCGTATCTCCGCCCCACCTCGTGGGTATAAAAGGAGGAAGCAGACGCAACCGCAGTATGTTTTCGCTTCGGAGCCAAGAGAACCTCTTCACTCCACAAGCCACTCATACTGAGCTTAACTCTTCGAGATGAGCATCCTCTCCAGTGTTAGTGTGACGGCGATATCCAGCGAGATTCTACAATGCCTGCGATCTGTGCAGTGGTCTGCCAGACTTTGTGCTTCTCCCTGGTCACCTCAGCGCTGCTGAGTGAATTTCCTCTCTATTGAAAGAGCTGCATGTGGCACGTCTTTTTAAAGATGGCTCGCCCGTGTTCGTCTGGGTGCGGTCGATATCTCTCCTCTTCTGATAGGCACGAGCGCTGCTTTGTGTGTCTGGGCTTTGAGCACGCTAGAGCAGCGCTCGTGGATGACTCATGTTCCTTTTGTGGGAGCATGACCATCGCAACACTTAGATCGAGACTCAATGATCTTACTGTTAGAGTCCCCGCGTCTGTTACCCGATCTGCTTCCTCTTCGAGAGGGAGCTCTTCGGCTCGCAGACAGGGTGATCTGATGGTGACGGTGTGGAACAAAACCCGACGATTGCTCCTCGGGCCACACCCCCCTCAGCTGTGTTGCAACCCGAGAGTGCCGCGATGATTCACACGAGCGCTTCTTCGGAAGTGCCATCTGTTTCATTCGGTGCTCCAGAGGAGGATGCAAGGTGGGCTAGATTCCTCGGGAAGTGAGGATGCGGCTGCGTTTCCCGTGTCTGATCCCGAGATGATAGCCATGCTGTCTCGGGCCACCGTGAGCATTGGTTTAGAGAGGAACCCTCCGCCCTTTCCCGATCGCTCACGGATGGATGATTGGTTTTTGGGCAAGGCTGCCGCCTCACGGCCACAGCCGACCCCAATCCCTTTCTTCCCTGAGCTGCATGCGGAGCTGACGAAGTCATGGAAGGCTCCTCTGACCTCCCGTGAACAATCGTCAGTCCCCCCCACCTTTCCCCGCCTCGACGGCACGGACGCCCGTGGGTGCACTGGGATTCCCCCGGTGGAGTGCTCTGTAGCGATGCAGCTGTGTCCTCAGAGCGCATCCTACCGCGGTAATCCTAAGCACCCGTCCAAGGCCTGTAGGTTCTCGTCATCGATGGTGGCGTGGTCCTATAGAGCTGCAGGACAGGCGGCCGCTGCCCTGCACGCCATGAGCACCTTGCAGGTTTTTCAGGCAAAGCTGCTCAGAGACATGCACGAGGGCGGGACTGAACCGGGGGCGTTCAATGATCTGCGTGCTGCTACCGACCTCGCCCTCCGGGCGACTAAGGTCGTGGCGCGCTCCCTCGGTCAGGTGATGGCCATTAATGTGGTCCAGGAGCGTCATCTTTGGCTCAACCTGGCTGATGTGCGGGACGGCACCCAGGCTGGCCTCTTCGGCGGTGCAGTTGAGGACTTCGCCCAGCAGTTCTCGACCGTCCAGAAGCAGACTGAGGCTATTAAACATATCCTGCCCCGACGGCCAGCTGCTGCCTCCACAGACGCCGGCACAAACGCCTCAGCCTGCTCGCCGCCGAGGGCGCCCTCCTGCGACTCCCTTCCCTCTCGCACGACCACAGCAGCAGCCTTCACCCGGGCCGCGTCGTGGAGGAGGCCGCAGGAAGGCGCCACAGCCTTCCTGCGGGGTAACTCCCCCACGTCTGCAGGTCTCTCCGCCCGATTCGACGATTGGCTGATCCAAGCACACTTTCGAGATCAGGTTTGCAAACACAGAGACCTCGTGCTCCGGCACCTAACCCGTTTGGGCCTTCGGGTCAACTGGGAGAAGACCAAACTTTGCCCCGTGCAGAGAATCTCTTTTCTCGGTATGGAGATAGACTTGGTCGCCATGTCCGCACAGCTCACGGGCGAGCGCGCACACTCACTGCTGGCTTGTCTTCGACAGTTCGAGGGCAAGAGTGTGGTCCCACTGAAACTTTTTCAGAGGCTCCTGGGGCATATGGCATCCGCAGCCGCGGCAACGCCTTTCAGACTGCTTCATATGAGACCGCTTCAGCTGTGGCTTCGCGATCGAGTCCCGAGGTGGGCATGGCATCGCGGTACGCTCAGAGTTCCAGTAACTCCGACCTGCCATCAAACCTTTTCCCGTGGACGAACCTCAGCTTCTTGCAGACAGGTGTCCCTCTGCAGCGAGTTTCCAGGCATGTTGTTGTCTCCACAGATGCATCTGCCATGAGTTGGGGAGCCATGTGCAATGGTCATGCAGCCGCGGGTTCCTGGACAGGACCCCAGCGCCTTATGCATATCAATTGCCTCGAGTTGCTGGCAGTACGCCTTGCCATGCACAGGTGTCCCTCTACAGCGAGTTTCCAGGCATGTTGTTGTCTCCACAGATACATCTGCCATGGGTTGGGGAGCCATGTGCAATGGTCATGCAGCCGCGGGTTCCTGGACAGGACCCCAGCGCCTTATGCATATCAATTGCCTCGAGTTGCTGGCAGTACGCCTTGCCCTGCACAGGTGTCCCTCTGCAGCGAGTTTCCAGGCATGTTGTTGTCTCCACAGATGCATCAACCACGGGTTGGGGAGCCATGTGCAATGGTCATGCAGCCGCGGGTTCCTGGACAGGACCCCAGCGCCTTATGCATATCAATTGCCTCTAGTTGCTGGCAGTACGCCTTGCCCTGCACCGCTTTCGAGCACTGCTCAGGGGTCAACACGTACTAGTCCGTTCAGACAATACCGCAACAGTAGCGTACATCAACCGTCAGGGTGGTCTACGTTCACGTCGGATGTCGCAACTCGCACGCCACCTCCTATTATGGAGTCAGAAGCACCCGAGTTCCCTTCGTGCTATTTACATTCCAGGAGAACGGAACCTGGCAGCCGACGAGCTGTCGCGGTTCCGTCCAGTCTCTGGCGAATGGCGACTCCATCCCCAGTCGGTCCTGCTGATATGGGACCAATTCGGGGATGCACAGATAGATCTGTTTGCTTTCCACGACTCATCCCATTGCGCCCTGTTTTACTCTCTGACCGAGGGCACGCTCGGCACAGACGCCTTGGCGCACAGCTGGCCATGGGGCCTACGCAAGTATGCGTTTCCCCCAGTGAGCCTTCTCGCACGTACTCTGTGCAAGATTAAGGAGGACGAGGAGCAGGTCTTGCTGGTAGCCCCATATTGGCCCACCAAGACCTGGTTCTCCGAACTGGTACTCCTCGCGACAGCACCTCCTTGGCCTATTCCTCTGAGGAAGGACCTCCTCTCTCAGAGACGGGGCACCCTGTGGCACCCTCGTCCCGCTCTGTGGAGGCTACACGTGTGGCTCCTGGATGGGACGAGGCAGGATATATTTAATCTAGATATATTTAATCTAAGACTGAATCCTCCTTGCCCTCCTCTCGTACCCTCTTGGGACCTCTCAGTGGTTTTAAGTGCCCTGCAGAGGCCTCCCTTCGAGCCTCTACAATCAGTTGAGATTAAGTTCCTGTCAATGAAGACAGCGCTCCTGGTTGCACTGGCCTCCATCAAGAGGTTAGGGGACCTGCACGCATTCTCCGTTGATGAAGCGTGCCTGGAATTCGGGCCGGCTTACTCTCACGTGATCCTGAGACCCCGGCCTGGATATGTGCCCAAGGTTCCCACCACTCCCTTCCGGGACCAGGTGTTGAACCTGCAAGCGCTGCCCCTGGAGGAGGCAGACCCAGCCTTGGCTCTGCTCTGTCCAGTACGCGCCCTCCGGGCTTACGTAGACAGAACGCAGTGTTTCAGGACCTCAGACCAGCTCTTTGTCTGTTATGGTGGGAGCCAGAAGGGAAGGGCTCTCTCAAAGCAGTGGCTGTCTCACTGGATAGTGGACACCATCGCTTTGGCTTACCAGCAGCAAGGTCGACCGTGCCCCCTTGGTGTGACGGCCCACTCCACCCGGAGTGTGGCTTCCTCTTGGGCTCTAGCGCATGGCGCCTCACTAGCAGACATCTGCAGAGCTGCAGGCTGGGCGACACCTAACACATTCGCGAGATTCTATAACCTCCGAGTGGAGCCTGTGTCCTCTCTTGTACTCGCACAACCAGCCAGTACTGGACCCGCTCAGGTGTCTTCGCTTGCTCGCCACTCCACTCCATTGACTGGATAGGTGCGAATTCTTCTCAGCTGAGCCCTCCGTTGAAGCCCTGAGTCCTCCAGCACTGTTGATGCTGGCGCCAGTGTCTGTTGCCTGGGCGTCGGCTAGGTGCCTCCGTGTGCATGGTTCCTGCTAGTAACCTCCACATGTGCATTTTCCACTGTAAGCCTCTCTGAGCATGTGTCTTCCCTCGGCAAGCCACCTTGCCACCCCTGGAGTTAAGATTCTAGCGACCCTACGGGTTGGTCACTCCAGCAGCCAGCAGCCATATCACCCTGTAGCCCAAGACTGGTTGCCCACTAAAGCTAAGCAGGGCTGAGCCTGGTCAGTACCTGGATGGGAGACCTTCTGAGAAAACCAGGTTGCTGCTGGAAGAGGTGTTAGTGAGGCCAGCAGGGGGTGCTCATCCTGTGGTCTGTGTGGGTCCTAACACCCCAGTAAAGTGATGGGGACACTATGCTGTCAAAAGAGCACCGTCCTTCGGATGAGACGTTAAACCGAGGTCCTGACTCTCTGTGGTCATAAAAAATCCCAGGATGTCTTTCGAAAGAGTAGGGGTGTAACCCCGGCATCCTGGCCAAATTTGCCCAGTGGCCTCTGTCCATCATGGCCTCCTAATCATCCCCATATACACCAATTGGCTTCATCACTGTCTCCTCTCCACCAGTAAGCTGGTGTGTGGTGAGCGTTCTGGCGCAATATGGCAGCCGTCGCATCATCCAGGTGGATGCTGCACATTGGTGGTGGTTGAGGAGATCCCCCCCTCTATGTGAAGCGCTTTGAGTTTCCAGAAAAAAAAGCGCTATATAAATGTAATGAATTATTATTAATTATTATTACTCCAGTATCCTCCATATGGAGCCCCACGGGGCCATATGTGTATT
Source organism: Pimephales promelas (assembly GCF_016745375.1). The sequence continues at coordinate 1,802,124 of NW_024121105.1, read as the reverse complement.
CGTAAGTCCTCCCTACTGTAGGCATACTGCGGCATATTCCCCTGGGATATGCTCCCCAGTGTACCTTGGTATTCCTGTGTCAAGTAGGACTTGTCAGTAAGCTAAGTGCGACAGGGGTTCAGACTTGCGCAGAGCACTGGAAGAAAGCCGTGAAGGTGACGTGATTACACGGGGGACCCCCATTCTCCGTCATTCGACGTAACTGGGAGTGACTACGAAAGGGAACGTCTCGGTTACGTATGTAACCCTCGTTCCCTGAGTAGGGAACGGAGACGTTACGTCTCCCTGCCACTTCCACTGAACCGCTGGGTAGACGCCTGAGTTCAGTCTCGGCTCCTCAGCGAAGACATACTGCGGTTGCGTCTGCTTCCTCCTTTTATACCCACGAGTTGGGGCGGAGATACGCTATGCAAATTCCGCAGACCCAAGGCATTTTCATGCCATTGGCTCATTTTTTAATACTCGAAGAGGATTGGCTTTCTATGCGAAACTCCCCATTCTCCATCATCAGACGTAACGTCTCCGTTCCCTACTCAGGGAACGAGGGTTACATACGTAACCGAGACGTTTACGGTTGGGGAGATTAAAGCGGTGGAAAACCGAGAAAAACAGGATTATGGCAGAGTATTCAAAATTTACTGTCCTCCCGTCTTTGAAACGAAACTTTCATACGTTTAGATGTAATTTTATATATAGTTATGTTTATTTAATATAATTTTAAAAAGAAGCAACGAGGGGTGTCTGTTTTGTCTGTTTTTGTGACTAACGTTTCTTTACTATAACCATGGAGTATAAAATTCAATATAAATTCTCGGTATTGCATTCGACTCTACGATCGGCGGAAGTTATCGAGCATCCTTACACCTTCACCGGAAATACCGCTGTGCATAGAGCCCATACAATCATAGATTACACAGCAAGCTTCACGATGAGCAGTGTCATTACAATTTACATTGGAACACATAATTGCACTTTTTGGCAAATATACACTACTCAAAATGTATTTATTTAACCAAAAAAATTATTTAACCACTATTGATATAGCTAAAGGTTATTGGCAGGTCCCGTTGAGTGCAAGGTCACGGGAGCTGACTATTTCTGTTAGGTGGCCTTTGGCTCATCGATCAGGTACTTTCAGGTTTGACTGACTTTACAGCTGCTTACTTAGATGACATTGTCATTTACAGTTCGACTTGGGAAGATCACCTGCAACATCTGGAAGTGGTTATTAACCACATTTGATCAGCTTGGCTCACCATCAATCCTGCCAATTGCAAAGGCAGAAAATTCTTGGGGTATGTCAAGTTAAAGGGATTGTATAGTATGATTTCACTTTTCTAAATTTATTTAGTGTGTCATGTTGCTGTTTGAGCATGAACAACATTATCAAACTTACAACGCTCAAAGTTCAAAGCAAAGGAAGATATTTGCTTTTAAAGAAAAGGATTACAACAAACGGCTGGTAGGGACTACCCGACATTCCACCTAGGTTAGTGACATCACCAACCCTAAAATATACAGAAACCCCGCCCCCGGGAACACGCAGTCCATGTTGAGAAGAGGAAGAGTGGTTCTATAAGAGTACATTTGTGAGTCAGCTCAAACTTTAGCATCCGTCTTTTCTAGGGATGTCCCGATCCGATCCACGGCATCGGTATCGCGCCGATACCGGCCCAGAACGCTAGATCGGAGATCGGAGGGGAGAAAAAAATATGAGCGATATCCAGTTTAGCGGCGCAGCCTGTCACGTGATGATTGTTGTGTTTACGCACACGCGCGCAGAGAATCACTCTCGCAGTGATTCAGAATCAAAATCCGTTGGCGGTCATTGTTTTTATGTCGACCGAGCATTCATCAAGAGAGTTACCGCTCTGTATTTACTCTGGATAGCAGAACAGCGGCGTGGGGATCATCGTCGCCGTATATTTGTGTCCACCGGACCCTTCGGAGCCGAACCGTTTGGCGAGTTTCACCATTCGCTCGCTCCAGGAGCTGCGCTGGATGACGGCCGCTGTCAGCGGTACTTCCGCCTGTCACGCACCCAGTTTGATGACCTGTTGTCCCGCATCTGAGCGAGGATCACCCTCGCCCGGCCCCTCATCCATCTAATCTAGCTGTCATTTATTTTTGTTTTGATAATAAATAGAGCCAGCCTTCAAAAGTTATTAACCTGTCCTGTGATTTTTTTCTCTCTCTCTCTCACGTCCAGACACGAATTTATGCACATATGTTGATTGTCTTTACACCATGATAATACTATTTCTAGATATGGAATGAATAACATTCAATACAAAATGAACATGTCTCCATATAGAAATAATGTTTTAAGTGATGAAACATTTGCTTTGTTGTGCATAATCCCACCATGCATTTAGTCATTTATTGAAGCATCCAGACACTTCACCACGTGAGCAAGCAGCTAGGCTCCTGATTGGTTAACGCGGCGCGAATTCACGGCAAAGTTCAGATTTTTCAACTCGGGCGGCAGACGCGAATTCGCGTCAAACGCGTGAATGCACAACGCTCAATTCGCGCCATTCGCGCCAACTTGACGCGCGAATGAGGCGTATTCGCGTCTTCCGCGCCGCGCTCCACGCCTCATTCGCGCCGCAGGAATTTTTCACGCGCGTAAAGCGTCTTTGCATTGACTTAACATTGAAATCATTCGCGCCTGACGCCCTATTCGCGTCCGGTGTGAACGTAGCATTAGTGCGTCGAAGTTGTGATAACGCTGTCGGCTAACGCGAAATGCTACTATTTACATTCCATGGATGTTTATTCATATATACAATTGTTTTGGACTAAAAACTTCTTCAAATTGGATTGTATGGACGCTTTACAGTGAAACCAAAGCATTTTTGTTGGAATGTGGACTAACAGATGGCTAATTGGTGAGTTTCTTCCAGTTTGTGTTTGTTTTGGCTGTTGGTGGTCTGACAAAGAGACAGATTGTGCCCGCTGTGTTGATTGTATCTTAAAATTGTTTACGTCGTTCGAATCACGAGTTTCTCAGCTTTCCAAAGATATGTATTATGTTTACTTTTGTGTTTGTTTTGTCTTTCACAAAGTTAAACCTATAAACCACCCTGTGGGCCGTATACGGCACGTCGGACCACGAAAAAAAAAAATATCGGACTAATATCGGTATCGGCAAAAGCCAAAGGTGCGGCATCGGTATCGGTATCGGAAGTGAAAAAGTGGTATCGGGACATCCCTAGTCTTTTCACATGCAATAAAAAGTCACACTGTGTGCATCTCACAAAAGTTCCTATATGAGCGATTTATAGATTACATGACATAATTTCCTAATTGAAGATAGTTAACTCCATGTCAGCAACAAAAATTCATCATCTAACCATTCAGAGACATCCTGTTGTATTCTACATGTTGCAACTTCTTCTTGAGTCTCTCCATCTTTGACTGACTCCGTTTTAACATTAAAGGGAGAACGGTTTCTGTCATTTTAGTGTGTCTGCGTGAGGAAATCGCAGCTGCTAACACACAAGTTCTTGAAACCCCGCCCTCTGCAACAGCTCATTTGAGCTCATGTTGCAGAGGGATCAGACTTGCTTGAGTTAATGGAGCTCCTGCGGGAGCGGAGTACATGACACTGCTGTGGCAGTGAGCAAGTTTGAATGGAGTTATGTAGCTCCTGTGGGAGCGGAGTAGATGACACTGCTGCGGATTGGACCTGCCACAGCAAATTCTGGGGCATGGCCCAGGCTCACTGAAGGCCTGTAGCTGCGGCTCGATGGGCAAAGCGAGCCGGATCTTGTGGGCGAGGATGGCGGTGTTTCTGGGGAGGCGGCTTTTGGACCCTGCGGGCTTTGCTCTACCTGTGAGCCGTCTTAGGAGTTGGACTTTGGAGAGAGATTGGCTGACTGTAAGGTAACGTACAGATCACAAAGTTTCACTTTGTTCTTTTTTCCGCAAAGCTTGTACGTCCAGATCACCCAGCGCTTGCCTCAATCCTGCTACGGTTTCCCAATAGGTGTGAGCGTCTGAGTGGTAGGCGGAGGCGAAGACAAACCTTGCAGTACTCACAGCTAAGTTGTTTACTCAATGCTTAAAGGTGCTGTAAGCAACTTTTCTTAAAAAAAATCAATAGCCAGTACTTTTAAATTTGCTTTGATGTCAGGTGCTCTGCCTCCCGGCAAACAAGTGACTATGGTGGCTGTTATCTCCATTTTAATGTTACGTGTAATAGAATCGCCAATAACTAGGGCACATTCAACAGGTTTCTCAATGGGTGTTTGGGGAGAATCTATTTGATGTTGTAATCAGCAGTGGTGGAAAGAGTACTGAAAAAACATACTCAAGTAAAAGTACCATTACATTCCAAAAAATGTAGTGCGAGTAGAGTAAAAAGTACTTGTCCAAAAAACTACTTGAGTAAGAGTAAAAAAGTAGCTTATTTAAAAGTACTCAAGAGTGGTGAGTAGTGAGTACTGAGGTGCGGATTCTAACCCTTATAATAAACACTGTGCACTACAATTTATAAATTAAAAAAGTGCACATACTGGAATTCACATTATATTTTGTTCTTTGTAAGAAAGATTGAAGGATATCTATCATCCATCTTTTTAAAATGCATCAAATCAGTACACTCATCACCATTTAAATCATATTATTTGGGGGGAAAAGCATTTAAAATTAGGCGAAAAGCCACTGGGCCTGAGCATGCTATTGTTGCACATAAAATATCAATATTCATAACTGTGCAAAGAATTCAAAAACCTTTAGAAACTCATGATAGTTCAGCATCACACACCAAGAGATGGGTTAAATAAAATAAAAAAAATACCCATTTCTCTCCAAAACGGTACCAATGTTAGTGTTTTGATAAATGAGAATCACTAATATTACCATATTACCAACTAATGCACTGAAAAAGGCTAAGATAGTGAGCTAACACTAATTACACACTTTTATTCCATGCTATTAAATATGTTACAATTTAAACGTAAATGCATTGTTCTAGAAGGGTGGCATCATCCCTTACATTTAACACGGCTACATTTACACACATTGTAATGCTGATAATGTAAGGAAAATTGTGCATTAAATAGGCTAGGGAAGTTATATCCAGGAAACTTTTACAAAAGAAACAAACACACTTTGTCTCTGAAGTCTCAGCGAAGCTAAACAGCAGCACACACAAAAAAAAGTTCAACATGAAAAATGTTTTTGCTCAAGTGCACTTGCCAAATGAAGACGGGCCATATAATGGATCAATCAAAAAACGCTGTTTATTAACGAGCTGTGCTAATTTCTTATTAAGTAATGCAGTTCAAGTTAACGGCATGTGCACTGATTCTGAATCTGTCGGCATGGCGAGCGCGAGAAGCGGCAGTGCATAGAGGTTGACGCGCGTCTCTCTATAATGTGATTGTGAAGTAAATGGGAGCGGGAATTCACCGCATTATGAACTCGTCTCGCAATTCCCCCAACCTCAGACCAAATGTTAGGCCATGTAGACAGGCCAGCCTTTATAAATATCATATTAAGCAGAAATGTGAAATTTACCTTAGCATATTAGAGGAAGACGCTGTCGCTGATATCTGGATTGAATTGGTGCGTGATAAATGCACTTCCACAGCAGTCACGAGTAACAACAGGAATAGGCGGTTAAAGTTTTCTATGCTTAATTTGAATTGATGACATGACAGTCACGAGACCGATTACTCGATCCAATCACGTTGATGGATAAAAATAAAATTAAAACAAGTAACGACGACCACAAACAGAAGGAAAATAGCGGAGAAAAAGACATTTTGCAAGACGTAAACAACACTGGTCCAGAAGCACTTCCTGTTTCAGTTTTTTAACACTACATAAAGGCTGGGATAAAATACAACCAACAGAACATATAAAACTGAATCAAAAAAGTTAAATAAACATCTTTAAGATGTTTTCTTTACATGTGAAATAAAGAAAACAGTTACAAACTGAAACAGGAAGTGTTTCTGGACCAGTGTTGTTTACATCTTGCAAAATGGTCTATAGACAGGGCATCATACAACAGAATGGAATCAGACACAACAAAACACAGATCACAACTTAAGAATAATAACATTCAGAAAATAAGTGAGTTTTGAGTAATTTTTTGAATATATTGTAATCTGGAAATGGAGCTGGCAGGTAAACCAATGAAAAGGTAATTACAGTCATCAAGACATGATGAGACAAATGCATAGATGACAGTTTCACAATGGATGACAGACAGTTATGAAGGACTGAGCTGGGAAATGGGACATATTTGAAAGAATGAAGATTTGGTGATAGACTTAATAAGAGCTTGAAAGAAGAGAAAGGTGTCATAAAACAACAACAACAACAACTAGATTTTTAACGGTACTTGAGGGTTTGAAGTGAGTACCAGCAAGAAGAAATCAGTAGGGGTATTGCTAGATGGGAGTAGTTCCAATAAAAATGATCTCAGTTTTGTCCATGTTTTTTTTTTTTTTTTTTTTTTTTTTAAACTCTCTTTTGGGGAGTTTGCAAAACCATATGAAAGGGTTTGCAATGTGATGGTCTTATAATCGTCATTAGAGCAGCTGCACCAAAAAGACCATGAAAGCTTCACTAGTTTCATTGGTGAACAGCAATCATCATTATTATTTTTTTTTTACACAACATTTACAGGAGGTTTTTATTTATTTATTTTTATTTGCAATATGATAACTATTTGAAATGTACATATTTCTTTCTATTCTGTAGACCACTTGGGCAAATTTGAGTCCAGCTTTGTGCTTTTTAAATATTTTTGCTTTCCTGCCATCTTGTGGTCAATGTGGATAATTAATAAAAAAAAATTTCCATACACACCAGTTCATCATTAACTGTAACAGAGCTTATATTGTGTTATTCATATTGCATTGATTTAGAAGTCATTACAATCATTTTTAACTGAACAACACATTAGTAATTATTACTATTAATGCAATTAGTCTAAAGTGCGTCTGTCACATTTATGGAAGTTGGTTTAACTGTGCCAATAAATTTAATTTATATTATAACACCTTAAAGATGTTAATTTTTTTTAATACAGTTATGGTTGTTCTATAATTTGTCATGAACAAAATGATATGCATTTTAATGAGAATAAAAAATAAAACGACAGTGAGAGAACAACATTTCAGGATTTAATTATCCCATTCTCATGTCATGGATGTGTGAATTAAAATGTCTAGCAGTTCTTAGAGACCTCAGTATTTTTCCTGTGTTGACACTGGAAAGTTTTGGCAATCACTCATCCCTCTGGCCCCACTGTTAAACTGCTGAAGTGTCTGAAGATAGATGCTATTCCTCACCTGAGTGGAATTTTCACATGAGAGAGGACAACACAGCTTTGACCTACTGGGTGCAGACTCACATATAAAATCCTGGAAAAAAAGGTGCAATGACGTCTGAGCATCCATGAGGTGCAAGCGATCTCAGAAGGATCTAGATCCATTTAAAAGTTCAACACTTAGTTTAATGCTGAAATTAAGCCTCATGACAAGGGACAAAATGTCTGTAAAAGTTTTAAATAATATTATTTATGAAGATAGATTTAATATTTTTTAATTGACACAATTGACTATATTGATGTTATTAAATAATTGGACATATATAAAAGCTTTAACCATCTATGGTATGCATTGTTACATGCATTATTATATTTTAATATTTGTTCTATATTTGATTAAAAAAAAAGCTCCAGTAACAAAGATAAAAAGTAAAAATATACGTATATACAGTATATAATGCTATATGTGCAGTGGAAAAAAAGGAATTCATGTTAATGATCAATTAACATCAATTTTAACTTGTAAAAACTCTCGATATGGTTCAAATAGCAATGTTAATATCTCAATTTTCTTCAAACTAAGTTTATCTTTAAAACACATTCCCACGGTTTCACAGTAAGCCTATAGTCTCAGACTAAACTTATTTTAACTGAAAGCAAATTGCAGTGGCATATCTTAAAATCTGTTTTTTGGGGGGGGGGTTTCAGGCATGTTTATAAAAGCTACTTAAATATCATAAATGAACTAAGGCCTAATCCTGGCTTAATCTAAACCCTGTTTGCGATACGAGGTCTTTAACTCACTGCACATGCAGCAAGAAAAAAATCAGGCTGTTAAATAAATTGACAGAAACGTGTTTAATAAACCATTCTGAAGAGCATTGACATTTTTATCTATGCTGAATTCAAATCCAAAAATATAAACATTAATTCTTTTTACAAAAGTTTTTTTTTTCCACAATTGTGCACATAGTATCCTTCACAAGACAACAAAATAAATATATTGCATATTTAAAGGAACACTCCGACTTTTTGGGACTTTAGCCTATTCACCTTACCCCCCAGAGTTAGATAAGTCCATACATACCTTTTTCATCTCCGTGCGTGCTATAAGTCTGTTTGACGCACCCACCGCTAGCCTAGCTTAGCACAAAGACTGGATGTGAATGGTTGCAGCTTTCATACTAATCCAAATGAGTGACAAAATAACGCAAACGTTTTCCTATTTACATGTTGTGGTTTGTATAGTCACAGAGTGTGCAAATATCAAGGCCATATGAGACACAGACATCTTTTGACCGTATAAATACTATATTTTCTGAAGGGGAAGCACTGCTACTTGGGCAGAGTGATAACAATCACCTGAGACGCACCGTGACGAGGAGCAGAGAGTTCGCTTCGCTCAGCGTTGGAATAAAGAGTCAGCAATTACTAACGTTAGATAGAAAAGCATAGTTTATCATGGGTGTTTGCTTTATTGTATGAGCTGTGACAATAAACAGGGGAGACCAGGTTAATACAGTACCATGTTTCATTGATTTCCAACCAAAAACGCACCCAGATTTATAAATATCACATGAATAAATAATTATTATTACAGGAATCAATATATTTTAAATGCAATTTATTAGCTGAACCAAATGTATTCAACAGTAGCCTATATAATATACAGTATTGCATTACTAGGATAGAATAAGGGGAAAGTAATAGCACAAATTGTTTTTGCACAATGAACTCACAGCCTATCGTACCCTTTTGCACGCTCAAGTTCGTTATTTCCATGGTTATTTCAAATTTAGGCTACTAGGCGCACCGCGCGCAGGGTGCAAGTTCAACGCGGTGAACGCGCTCATTTTTTTTTTCCCAAGCGCGTCCGCACCGCATCAAGATAAAAACATATTCATACCCTAATCATATAATAGTGTCACTAACGTTACATTAGCTCTGGCTAAAGGCACTGTTACAGTAGGTCATCTAAAAACATAACGGAACACTTACCTCAGCCGCAGGTGATCCACTTGTCCTGTCTGTGCTATCGATGGGATGGCCGTATCCTTCAGCACATTATGGTCCGTGTGGCAAATTCCATTTTTTCAAAATAGTCGTCCTCATTGAAATGTACCGAGCAAACATAATGTCCCTTGATAATCTTATGGTGTGTTTGGATAAATATCCAGAGTAAGTTAGCCATTTCTTCATCCAGTCAGCGTTTTTAGTTGGAATTCTGTGAAACATGGTATTACCTCCCCTGTTTACAGTCGCAGCTATTTACAATAGAGCGAAAACCCATGACTCTAAACTATGCTTTTACTATTTATAAATTGCTGACTCTATTACCCAAACACCGAGCGAACTCTCCGCTCCTCACCACGGCGTGTCTCCGGTGATGCGGTTATTACGCCGTCAAAGTAGCAGTGCTTCGCCTTCAGAGAATAGTTCCCAGGTTTTATACGGTTAAAAGATGTCTGTGTCTCATTTGACTTTGTTATTTGTACATTATGTGACTATACAAATCACAACATGTAAATAGGAAAACGTTTGCGTTATTTTGCCACTCATTTGGATTAGTATGAAAGCTGCAACCAGTCACATCGAGTCTTTGTGCTAAGCTAGGCTAGCGGTGGGTGCGTCAAACAGACTTATAGCACGCACGGAGATGAAAAAGGTATGTATGGACTTATCTAACTCTGGGGGGTAAGGTGAATAGGCTAAAGTCCCAAAAAGTCGGAGTGTTCCTTTAAAACCCCCACATGCCTTTAACTGGCTGAATTATTACAATAAGGGTTTTGGAAAAAGGAAGACGGATTTCGGTTAGGTCTTAATAAGGCTTTAGTTTTGAATATAAAGCATAAAAATACCCCCAAAAAACTAACTTGCTAACTTAAGTTGCTAACTTGAGTCGATTCCACTGCAAAAAAAAAAAACAAAAAAAACAAAAAAAACAACAACAGAGAAACCAGTTGATGTAATATATTTGCGTCAAAAGCTATTGCATAAAAGCAATGATAGTTCAGTTTTACTCCATTGGGTCAACTTCCTATAAGGAGGATGGTGTTACTTGGGTCCAGGCTGTAGGAAGGCGTACATGGGCTGAACTGTCATATTGTGAGGCCTCGTGCACTTCAGTCACAGCTGTGGAGTCATATACCTGAGAGCCAGAAGAGGGTGCTGTGACTGGGTGAGCCAGGCTGCTGTAGTGACTGGCAGAGCCGCGGAGAAACTGGGAGCCCAGACTGCTGGCCATACTTCCAGCCTGAGACACTGAGGTCAAAGGTGAGTTCCCTACAGACCACAAGCTGGTGTACTGACTGCAAACAGGACACAAAGCAACCAAGAGGAAAACATTATTGGTCAGATTAGCAGTTTTCAAACTGGAAACACTCAGAGGTTTGCAAGGAAAGGTGCAAATGTGAAAAGGTTTATTGTACATGATGTTACATTACTCAAATGATGTCTTGAAAGAATTTGGAAAATGTTTGATATCTCTTATGAAATGTACATGTAAGATCATTGGTGATTTGTTTTAAGTTAATCTCACTGCTGTTTAGGATAAACAACTGAGATATTAAAGGGATAGTTTACCCAAAAATGAAAATTAGCCAACGATTTACTCACCCTCAAGTAATCCTAGCTGTATATGACTTTCTTCTTTCAGATGAATAGAATTGGAGTTGTATTAAAAAATGTCTGGGCTCTTCCAAGATTTATAATGGCAGCGATTTGCTGTTTCTGTTTTGAAGTCCATAAAAGTGCATCTATCCATCATAAAAGTGCATACATCCATGATAAAAGTGCATCTATCCCTCATAAAAGTGCATCTGTCCATCATAAAAGTCTATCTAAAGTGCATCTATCCCTCATAAAAGTGCATCTATCCATCATAAAAGTGTATCTGACCATCATAAAAGTCTATCTAAAGTGCATCTATCCATCATAAAAGTGCATCCATCCATCATAAAAGTGCATCTATCCATCATAAAAGTGCATCTATCCATCATTAAAGTGTATCTATCCTTCATAAAAGTGCATCTATCCATCATAAAAGTGCATCCATCATAAAAGTGCATCCATCTATCATAAAAGTGCATCTATCCACCACAAAAGTGTATCTATCCATCATAAAAGTCCTTCTAAAGTGCATCTATCCATCATAAAAGTGCATCCATCCATCATAAAAGTGCATCGATCCATCATTAAGGTGTATCTATCCTTCATAAAAGTGCATCTATCCATCATTAAAATGTATCTGTCCTTCATAAAAGTGCATCTATCCATCATAAAAGTGCATCCATCCATCATAAAAGTGCATCTATCCATCATAAAAGTGCATCCATCTATCATAAAAGTGCATCTATCCATCATTAAAGTGTATCCAACCATCATAAAAGTGCATCCATCCATCATAAAAGTGCACCCATCCATCATAAAAGTGCATCCATCATAAAAGTGCATCCATCCATCATAAAAGTGTATCTATCCATCATAAAAGTCCATCTAAACTGCATCTATCCATCATAAAAGTGCATCCATCCATCATAAAAGTGCATCAATCCATCATAAAAGTGCATGTATCCATCATAAAAGTGCATCAATCCATCATAAAAGTGCATCTATCCATCGTAAAAGTGCATCAATCCATCATAAAAGTCTATCTATCCATCATAAAAGTGCATCCATCCATCATAAAAGTGCATCCATCCATCATAAAAGTGCATCTATCCATCATAAAAGTGCATCCATCCATCATAAAAGTGCATCAATCCATCATAAAAGTGCATATATCCATCATAAAAGTGTTTCTATCCATCATGAAAGTCCATCTAAAGTGCATCTATCCATCATAAAATTGCATCCATCCATCATAAAAGTGCATCTATCCATCATTAAGGTGTATCTATCCTTCATAAAAGTGCATCTATCCATCATTAAAGTGCATCTATCCATCATAAAAGTGCATCAATCCATCATAAAAGTCCATCCATCCATCATAAATGTGCATCTATCCATCATTAAAGTGTATCTATCCTTCATAAAAGTGCATCTTTCCATCATAAAAGTGCATCTATCATCATAAAAGTGCATCTATCCATCATTAAAGTGTATCTATCCTTCATAAAAGTGCAATCCATCATAAAAGTGCATCCATCCATCATAAATGTGCATCTATCCAGGATAAAAGTGTATCTATCCATCATAAAAGTCTATCTAAAGTGCATCTATCCATCATAAAAGTGCATCCATCCATCATAAAAGTGCATCCATCCATCATAAAAGTGCATCTATCCATCATAAAAGTGCATCTATCCATCATTAAAGTGTATCTATCCTTCATAAAAGTGTATCTATCCTTCATAAAAGTGCATCTATCCATCATAAAAGTGCATCTATCCATCATAAAAGTGCATCTATCCATCATAAAAGGGCTCCACACCGCTCCGGGGGGTTAAAAAAGGCTTTCTGAAGCGAAGTGATGCGTTTGTGTAAGAAAAATATATTAAAACTTTATAAAGTAAAATAACCAGCTTTCGGCCAAACTAACATACAGATTCGACTTAAAGGGTTAGTCCGTCACATGCATCACACACATGACCAGCGGTGGCCAATAGTGAGTCTACCCGTGACGTATAACACAGAACAGTTGCGCAGTTTCACTAACTTACGTGAAATCTCGAGGCCAACAGAGAAGGAAATGAATAGTTGAATAAAGTCATTATTTTTGTTTGTTTGTTTTTTGCGCACAAAAAGTATTATTGTCGCTTAATAAACTTAGGATTGAGCCACTGTAGTCACTGTAGACTGATATTTTAACAATGTCTTTAACTTTTCTGGGCCGGCCAGTTTTGATCCCTTCGAAGCCTATGGAGGAGTGATCCAGCTCTCAGATTTAAAAAAAAAAATAAATCCTTATTTGTGTTCCGGAGATGAATGAATTCGTCTTATGGGGTTGGAACAACATGAGTGTGAGTAATTAATGACAGAATTTTAATTTTGAGATGAACTATCCCTTTAAGTCTTATACGAGTATTGCGACGTACTGCTGATATTTACGCTACACCATGACGCACTACGCTACTTCTGACATCGCAAGGTTCTTAAGTTGCAGAGCAAGTAGACTTAGTATGGCCTTTTGGCTGGAAACTAGAATTTTACTTTGTTAAAAATGTTAACTTAACATGTTAAAAATTTATATTTTTTCATTGCTTCACTTTAGAAGGCCTTTGTTAACCCCCTAGAGCTGTGTAGAGCACTTTTATGATGGATATATGCACTTTTATGATGAATGGATGCACTTTTATGATGGATGGATGCACTTTTATGATGGATTGATGCACTTTTATAGACTTGAAAACAGAAATAGCAATTCGTTGCCATTATAAAGCTTGGAAGAGCGAGGACATTTTTAAATTGAACTCTGATTGTATTCGTCTGAAAGAAGAACGTCATATACACCATAACTTGAGGGTGAGTAAATCATGGGCTAATGTTAATTTTTGGGTGAACTATACCTTTAAAGGTATTTTGTTTGTAATTTTACTTTCCTATGTGGATGTTTAAGAACTATAGAAAGAAACAAGGAAAATTATAGTGTGTCGTTAATTACTTCATAAATAAAAACCACTTAGTTGCAATTAAGTAGTAGTGAAAGTGTGTGATTCGTTCTCACCTAGAGTTTGAGTTTGGGGGAGAGCCGTGGCCCATTGGCAGCACAGCGGAGTGGGAGGACATCTGCAGACTGGACCAGTTATCATGAGACGGCAACATGGAGAGACAGGTTGAGCTTTCAGAGTAACCATCTGCAATATGAACAACACAGAGGATCTAGTCACATGACCAGTGTCAAACCTGCTCGGTCAATAGCTTTAGAGATCTCTCTCCTACACATGGAGGTGATGTGGCCGAGCGTTCAAGCATTCCACCACCAAAGTTCCCCCGTTTATGAGCATGAGCCCAAACACAAAAGCTGCAGGAATGTCAGACACTCTGCGGTGAGTAGAACTTGTTTGAGTGGCTCATTAAAGGAACAGTTCAGGCTAAGAAGAAAATTCTCATTATAACCGTCATTTAACAAGATTAAAGGGAAAAAATCACCCAAAAATGAAAATGATCCCATAATTCACTCACCCTCAAGCCATCCTAGCTGTATATGACTTCTTCTTGCAGCCAAACACAATCCGGAGTTATATTTAAAAATATCCTGGCTCTTTCAAGCTTTATAATAAGAGTACATATTTTGAAAGATTTTGAAGCCCAAAAACATCCATCCATCATAAACGCAATCCATATGGCTCCAGAGGGTTAATAAAGGCCTTCTGATGCAAAAACCACGATGCATTTTTGTAAGCAAAATATATTGTTATCAGCTATAATCACTGGCTTCCAGTAACGGCCGAGTCGAGTTCTAGCCGAAGAGTGACCTCTGACCTGACGCAGAGGATAGAGCAAAACAAAACACCAGTCACGAATTAGAAGTCAAAAATGAGAAGTTTTACAGATAAATGTGGGTGGAGCTTGAGTTTGTTGCCCAGCCCTGTTTGTTTGAATCGCGAGCGGCGTCTACTCTCACTCGACTCTCTCACGAACGCGCGAACGGATGTTACCGGAAGCTAGTGATTACAGTTTATAAAATCACAATTATGGATATTTTTCTTACAAAAATGCATCATGTCGCTTCAGAAGGCCTTTATTAACCCCCTGGAGCGGTATGGAGCACTTTTATGGTGGATGGATGCGCTTTTTTGGGCTGCAAAATCTCAGTTACTGTTCATTCAAATTATTTAGCTTGGAAAAGCCAGGATATTTCAACACTATCTCATGACCAAGTCGTACGAACTCGACGAATGATTAAAAAGTGGCTAAATCATAACAATTCATACGACCTCACTCGTACGAATTAGTCCGATTTTGCTAAATCATACATATTTTACGAATTGGCCAACTCGTATGAATTCATTCGAATGACCTACCCCTTACCCCGCCCCTAAACCTAACCATCACGTGGGTTTAGACAAATCATACAAATTCGTACGAGTGAGGTCGTACGAATTAGTACGAATCAGACACTTTTTAATCATTCGTCGAATATTTTTTTAATATAACTCCGATTGAGTTTTTCTTAAAGAAAAAAGTAATTTACACCTAGTATGGCCAGCCTGGTCTCATTGTTAATACGTGGGTATTTTACGTTTTTGCAAAGATAGAAAACGTACTTTTCAGTACGTTTGGATAGATGCTGAAACGTATAATATGGACGTATCTGCAACATTTAAACGTAACATTATTACGTTTTTACAGCGACAAAACGTAAACTATTTACGTATATTGTATATCATTAAGATATCTGTATAATTTCAATTTTTACCATTTTATAGATAAATGTAAGATCCCGTAACCCTAATCCCAAACCTAAACATACCCATTTTATACTTAATATAAAAAAGGATAAAACGTAACGGACAGGTGTTGGGAAAGTGAAGTTTTATTAACAATATAGCATTAAAATATATTTTGAGCCACATCCTACTCCTACCCCTAAACCTACCCATAACAATTGCTTAAAACTACGTAACAAACTACAATTATGAAGAAAAACATAACTAACAGACAAGTATAATCACAATAATTTATTTATTGCGAAAATGTCAAAACCGATACCAAAAGCCGTTCACATGATGAAGCGTTGCTGTCGCAGTCTTCTCTCTGGCAGTATTGTACGTTTTGTATGAAGTACAGAGCAAAAATTAAATTACTAATGAAAACGTTAATCCGGCTTCGGTTCGCGCTTCTCCATTTCAAATGAACTAAACTAACCAACCGTCACAGTCCTTCATGTCGCAAACTGTGACGAAGCAGGGAAGAGCCAATGAACGTTTGATATCACTGCCGTAAAAGATGACGTATCGCTTTTTTTGAATTTGAATTTTTGAATTTCATCACCAGCGCGGGGTTTGACATGTACGGTCGCTGCTGAGAATGGAGAGATCACGACTGGATAAGAGGCTGAATTAGGAGTTGTTTCTTGCAAACAACTATGGATTCTAAAGATTTGGATTAACGTTACATCAAACTAATAAAATTGATGTCTTTTGTGAATTTTTGTTGTGTTTTATAGGAGAAAACGCTTTATGTGTCTCAAGGTAAATAAACTATTACAAAATGGTTGAACGAGTAACGTAAAGAATGTATTTTTAAGGTTTTATAGTGTATTGTTTAATACCATGCAGG
This sequence comes from Pimephales promelas, assembly GCF_016745375.1. The sequence continues at coordinate 1,785,611 of NW_024121105.1, read as the reverse complement.
CGAAACGAGCAAAATGTTAATATTTATGAGTATTATATCAATAAATGCGACTGAACACTTCATTAATAAAACAGTGGAATGCAATAGAGTCAAAACATAATGCTACGACATTAATATGCATAAATTATGATACGTACAATGTGTACGTCGGTGGATTTGTTCATACGTAAATAAATTACGTTTTTGTGCTGTCAATACGTAAATATTTTACGTTTTAGTACTGTAAATACGTCTGTATTATACGTTTCTGCGCATATAAAACATAATTATATATACGTATGATAGAACGACACTTTACGTACAAATACATACGTATTCTCATGAGATCACGTTGAGTATGGCTTGATGGTGAGTAAATTATGGGATCATTTACATTTTGGATGAACAAACCCTTTAAAGGCCAAACTTTCAGCAGAATTTCCATTCAGTAAAGTAAATAGGGACAGGTGTAAATTGTCTAAAAATTGTAAATTATGTAAAAGTGAAATCGGAATATATAGCTTAGTTCAATTATCAAATTAAAGGGTGCGATTTAATTAAATAAGTACGATATAGACTGTAGCGCTGAGTGTTTCAGAGTAAAGAGTGTTACCATGTTTACAGTCTTAGTGCCTCAGTTCACAAACTAACAGTGAGTTCGACATGCATTTTGGGAATGCAATGTGCTAGGTTCGCTTTATTTACACATTCACATAATTTCCAACCATTCCAAAAGATTAAATATTTTATCTAGGTACCCTTGTCATTACAGATAACAATGTCATATATTCAATGTTAGGGGTTATTTTTTTTCAACCAACTGTAAAGTACTGCAATACTTTTAAATATACAAAATATCTGAGTAATTTTTCAAATAAGTAATGCAAGTTACTTTGTTTTCCCATATATTTACTTTACTGACACCTCTCTGGTCCCCATGTTGAGAGAAATTTACGAGTAAGATGCAAATGCGTTGTGTGCATTGTATGAACATGATGATTAAAAGCATTGAAATGCAAACTCAGAATACTATGCAAACCTACAATAATTAAATGCTAAACTACACACATATACTTTACGCATTTATTCTCACTTTATGAAACAATGTCTTTGCTGCTGACCTTTAATGATCCAATTCAACCATATTTGAATATGCTGAATGAGATATGAGACACAGTTTAGCCCATTGTCTATTTCAGAAAGTATGTTTATGTTTTCAGGAGGTATGTTTTGCAGAACCTGGACAATATGGAAGGGAGGAACTTACTGGGAGAGGCAGTCGGGTGGGCATATGGGCTGGGGTATGGCGTAGACCGGTGACTTCTCAGAGTCGAGTAATGTTCACAGCCATGGGGTGAGGACAGAGAGAGCGGGCTGCCAAACTGTGCGTGAGGGTTTGCAGAAGGACAGAGAGACCCTGTGGCTGGCAGAAACCAGCTACTGACTGGACCAACAGGAAAATCAGAGTTAATGGGAAATTCGTTTTGCATTTAACTGAAACTATTATAACTGCTGCCCAACATAAACTGGACAGGATCAGGCCACATTTTAAAAAGAATTATGAAATAGCTTCAATCCGACTGAATGACATTTGATTATTGAGATTGATTTATAAAATTAATTTTGCTCTTACATTGAGAATAGCCAGAGTGTTGACTTTCACTGATATCCTCTATTATGTCCTTATGATCACTTCTGGGGGGAAAAGAAGACCTTTATATATCATGCAATACAAATATTCACATGGAGAGGGATTGGGGCTAATTGTTACACTGAACATTTGTCTATGGTGGTGAAAGTTATGGGTTAAAAAAAGACCAAAATGCTTGTTTTCTCTAATAGTTGGATTTGTAAATTGGTTTTAACATTTTTAATGGAAATGTATCCTCCATGGTGAAATTCCAATACATTTCCATGATTTGTTCTAATTATTTTAGGCCATAATATATATATATATATATATATATATATATGATATACATACAGTTTACGACAACAGGTATGTGTCTGTCTACACAAAACATTACTTTCAAACATAAAAAAAATATCAACTGGAGTAAAAAGTGACAACTAGCCCCACTCATGTATTTACAATACACATGTATTACTTTTTATGGTAACATTTTATTTTGTTGGTACCTTTTGAACACTCTGCTGACTATAAGTAACTTTTCAACTACATGTCAACGTATTCTACTAACATTCTATTGACAGTTAATGTTAATTGTAGACAACAGAATGTGTTCAAAATTAAGTGAACCTCTTATAGGTATAGTCTAATAAGCAGCCATACCTTTCCTTGGCATCCAGGAAAGCTTTGGCGAATGGATTGTATTTAATTTTGAGAGCAGTAACCTTAAAGAGCAAATTGCAGATGTTATTCAATGTCATTATGCACCATATAAATGTTCATTTGTTGACATGCTTTATAAAATCATATTGTAGAAAAATACAACACGTTACCTCTTCATTCTGGTATGCAGTAACTGCTATGAATTGTGTCTCAGAGAAAGAATGAGTGGTGATCATTCTCTGTGGACCACCAACGCGCACTATGTGGATACGTGGCTCATATTTGTGTAGCGAGTTCAGCATAATCTATGAAAAAATTGACATATTTTTAACGTAGGCTATAATTATTTTTGTCTAAAGTAGGTTATAAGTAATTTACTGGACCTTTAAACGTAGGCGATTTTATGTAATTCGATGTTAAATAAGCTTAACATATGAACTGGTTTCGTATGACAACGTCCACAAACCTGGCCACCTCCGTTCAATTTGTTGGTGAGTTTGACTTTACTGAAGGAGATTGGGGTTTTCATCCAGTGCGCACCGAAGTTTGGTGAGTCTGGATGGATGTAGACGCAGCTCGGGGCTTGTGGCTCGGGTTTGCCACCCGGTACCCATTCACCGTTCACATACTTCCACCTGTGATTGTCTGCTGCCACAAAATCCAGTAAGACGGAGTACATGGCGTTTGGATCCAGACCGGACACATTCACCTTGAGCACTGGGAACATGCGCCTGATCACAACAATGAGAGGCATTTCGACTTGAAGCATCATCGTTCGTATTTGATAATTGATCTCTCGAATAAATCAAACAATTAAATTCCGCCTAAATTATAATAGCCTTAAAGGATGGCCTATGGCAATAAGTTTGTAAACTGACACAAATATAAACCTAAAATTTGACGTGACAAAACCTGAATTAACTATAGCATTTAATATGGCAATCAACTAATAAACAGCTCAATGGTTATAACAATTGCACATTTTGACTTTTTAGAGTGTATTTCTATTGCTTATGATTATGATAATGTGAATAATGTTTTTTCTGGCTAAAAAAAAATACCTGCCATTCTTGGTCACTATCATTTCATTCGTCAGTTCTTTGAACTTCTGCCAAAGTTCATTTTCATCCAAACTGACTTTAAGGTCCCTTTCTGTTGGATCTCCTTTCTCGCTGCCAGCTTGAAGTTCATTTTCTACTGCAGTCAATAAATGATCCACCCGATACTGGATGTTCTTTTCCAGACAGTCACTAGTCCCAGATGCCATTCTGCTATCCAATAGGCTCCAACACGATAAATAAATAAATATCCAAAAATGCACGAGCTCTTCTGTCAAAATGCGCACAAGACTAGAAGAGATGCAGCCAATTAAATACTACCAGGTAAAACGCTCTCCATGCCTTGCTCAGGAAAGCTCTGATTGGCTGGTCTCCGCTTTGATGTATGAGTTCTGACCACTCATTGGTTCAGAGATCTGGTGTAAAGAAATGCGTAAATATTTACACACACATATAGCCACAACGGCACATTTAAAAATGTATATATAGACGATTTTCTCACAAAAACTTGATTTAAAAAAATCAATGCAAGTCAAATCATATGGGTTGGAAAATGTAACTATAGGTTACTTAAAACTGGGGATACATTGTTCGTTTTTAATTCAAAATGTATGCCTGTAAAAGATGATATATGTTATCTGCTGAATGCCACTGTGGGGAAAATGCTAAACAAAAACAAAAAAAAAGCATAACGTTTCCGTTTATTTTGCTACGTTTATTTTATCGAGCAGCCTAGAATGATCATTATTAAAAAGTTCAGAAAATTTGTTTAGTAAAAGATTAATGCAGTCCGCTAGCCTAATTATACACCCAATGGCCGTATAAGTCCATGCCCGTGCTGATGAAACGTTATAGTAGATGTTTATGAGTTTAAAGCCCGTGGGAATCTTTTTCCGAGGTGTCAAAAGCAGAGGAAACGCCATCCGACTCGACGCGGTCCAGGACAATGGATGTTCATAAAAAAGCGTGAAAGCGTCATCTAGGCGACAACACTTCCGGTAAAAATGGATGAGATTTCACAACAAGTACCTATTCTGGAATGAATTGTATATTGAAAGCATCTGAATACCAAAATATGTGTACAAATTAAGACAGGCTTGAACTTATAACATTCATCCAGACATGATTTAAACAGCAGACTAGCTATAACATAACAGAAAGTGCGTAAAGCTAGGTCTATAGACTGTAAAATCTAGAATCATTTTGTTATTTATTAAGTAAATTCATAAATGAAATAATGCAATGGAAATTACATTTACATAATTTGCAGGACATTTTCCTCATTTTTTCTTTCCCCATTCTTAACAGCACTAAAGTTACAGATCATCACAGTGGTCTATGTATAATTTGTCCACATTTTCACTTCACAGTTTTCCACCTGAAACAAAGTAAAATAGCAGTTTACTTAAATTTTGATTTAATATTCTATTTGTATTATTTAGTTGGTTTGCTTGATTGAATTTCATTATAAAAACAACTTTATACTTAATTTGAATGCATGAGTTCACACTTTTAGGTATCTTTAACTACATTATTGTGTTCATGTTTTATTGCAAAACAATATGGACAGTTATGGACATGTTTAATTGTGGAATTTATATAACAGTGTAGTTACAATTAATTATTGTAATTACAAAAATGTACACAATACTGTAAGTGCATTATATTAAATGATTAAAACACATACAGTACCTCAAAAGAATGACCAGTATAGATGTCAGATAAGCATAGAGGCACATCTGTATTTGATAAATGAGGATCTCCAGCACAACTACATGGGGATTCCTCTGTGCTTTTCCCAGCTGGCTGCAAACTACGTGCATGAATGACATATTACAAAGTTTGTAGTATTACACATTCCTAAACACTCTTCATTCATATAGTTCCTGACCTTGGTGAGAAATGTGCATTTGAACATTCACTTAAGGATGCTGGGTTCTCAGGTTTACTCTGATCAAGCTGGTGTATTGTAGGGTCAGGCTCTGCAGGGCATCTGGTCTTTCGAATTTGGACATTGTGAGAACATTCATGCTTCATCTCCTCAAAATAAAAAAGTTTTGATGTTGAGAAAAGTAAAATATAAAAGCACATTAGGTAAAGGAATACAGTAGGTGCCCCAAAGCAAACATATAGTCATCATTTACACATCTAAAGGCACCATTTTTGAAGTGAACAAAAGTGTGAATTCAGTGGAATTGGATTTGATAGGGTTGTAGAAGGCGAAATCATTAGTGACTACTATTAAGGGTCTAAACTCTTCGAAAAGGTACTGTTGAATTTCAGAAGACATGGAATATAGTGCATTAATCGTATGAACTTTTACCTTCATGATACTTTATGTTCTTTTTCTATTCTTTTATTTATCAGAACCCATAATTATCATGTTACATTTGTTAAGATAAATCATCAAAAGTACATCAATGGATCAAAACAAAAAACATTCAGTCTTAAATCTCCTTTTGGGTTTCATAAAGAAAGAAAACAAAATGTGTCCAAATAACAAGTAAATTAAAATTGTCAATTTTCATGGTAAATTTAATTTTGTTTAAACTTCTCCTTTTATAAAAAAAAGTTAATAAATGTGAATTTGTAGAACTGAGAAAGCTTGTGTGACTAACCAATTCTTTGATGCTGAAACCATCTGTGCATTGTAAGCTCCATTTTCCATTTTTTGCCATGATTCTGCTTACAAAGAAAATTTATAATAATATCAAATGTCTATACATTTAAATTAGATATAATGAACATTGCAAATGTAAATTACTCACCTCTGGGTGTCAGCCATGTGAGAAAGAGAGAGGTTGTGCATTAATCTCATTTTGTGGGTAATGTCAGTAGTCTTTGACTGGATCAGTGGCTCATGGGTTCTCTGTTATAATGAAAACAGAGAAACATGGACACAAAATCCAAACATGTGCACCTAACTGTTAGCCCTACAATTGTATTGACTTCCCCCTGGAGAATGGTGTCTGCTAAATAAATAAATGTGAATTTAATTTACCTTAAAAAGCAAGTTGGAGCTGACTTTTTCCAGGAAGGTGGACTGCAGAGTAAAAAACTTTGGCACTTGGAGCTCGCGAGTAAAGACCTGTGGAGACAAGATGCACTGCATAAATAGTATATATATATATATATATGTGTGTGTGTGTGTGTGTGTGTGTGTGTGTGTGTGTGTATACACATTTATATATATATATATATATATATATATATATATATATCACTCAAAAATGCTGGGTTGTTTTAACCCAACTTTGGGTCAAATATGGACAAACCCAGCCATTGGGTTAAAATGTATTATTAAATTTTTAACCCAACGTTTGGGTTTATATATACACACAGTAGCCTACTGTGCAAAAGTCTTACGCATCTTAGTAGTTTAACCCCAGAAAAATACTTTTATTCATATTCTGTAAGTAGGAAATATCAGTCTCACCATCATCAAGTCTGTCTGTGATAACAAATTGAGACAGACTAAATCCAGAAAAACTGTGTAAGTCACAATGCTTTCAATAATAATGTCATAAATCAACACTATAAATAGATTTTAATTATCAGATAACTTAATTAACTTCTATTAACTAAATCAAATCAATATTTGGTGTGACACTTTGCGTTTGAAACAGCATTTGTCCTCGGTACACTTCCACATAGTTTTTCAGGAAGCTTTGCAAGCAAGTTTCTTCAAGCATCTTGGAGATGGTGCCACAGTTCTTCTTGATTTAGAGTGTCTCGGTTTCTTCCTGTAATGTTCATTCATTACATAAATAGGAAAGTTTTTTGTGTATTCCTTCATTGGTGATTATTCATCACTTACATGGGCTATTTGATGTCAGTGGGATGTATCAGTCAGAGGTGACAGCACAAGTGTCATCTCTCTCAGTTGCTGTGCCACTCCGTGCACCTCACAATCTTTCAAGACACACAGTGTGTCGTCTCACACCCTGAGGTGACAGGGTTTGAGCGAGGGAGCCATCTGGGACAGCTGAACTGTTTATAGGTGCTTATTCACACACGTCACAAAATGAAGGATGTTAGGTGGACCTCACGTCTACAGCTTCTACACAACAGCAACAATTGCAGTGGTAAAGCCTTGACTGTTAGTCATGCATATGCAAGCACATTGTAATGTAAGTGGAGAACAGGTGTAACATTTTGTAAAATCCCTGTAAACCAAAGTGAGAGTGACATTAGATCACATTCAACTGTTTACATGAGAAGTAATGACTGATTTTACATGCCTACACTTACATACCTAACTACAAGAAGTCCAAAATTAGATACCCGCCATATGGCTTTTTTTTATAACGGGCTTATTATTATTTTTTATTAATTTATTTCAAATAAATTCTAAATATTTGTTAAAAAAATAGGACAGATAATGATTTTTTTAAACCCTTAAATGCTAAAATATATTCCAAAATATAATTCAAGAGGCAAGAAAATACATTTCCAATGTTAAAATACATAAAATATACGAAGAGTTCAGATGCAAAAGCCTCTAAGTGCCATTTGAAATTTTCTTCTAGAATGATCATTTTTATCAAGCTTGTATATTTAAGTTCAGTGATTTCACTTAAATGGCAATGATAATTACCTATTAATTGTTATTTAAGTGAAATTACTGAACTTAAATTTACAAGTTTGATAAAAATCATCATTAAAGAAGAAAATTTCAAATGGCATTTAGAGGCTTTTGCATCTGAACTCTTCATACAGTATATAGTATATATATGACTTAAGAGTCTGACTTGAAATCATTATTAATTATTATTAATACAAACAAATGTTTTGCTTTAAATACTGATTCTCTAAAACAATTAAGTATTCAGCTCAAAGGCAGCCATAACACAGACATTTCCTCATGCAAGTGAGAGATGTTTGGATGTCTTCTAAAGGGCTATATTCTCTCAGACATGCACACAGTGTCTGTCCATGTGATGGATGTCTGGTACATTTTTTTCCATGAGATTCTGACTGTGTTTTCTTATGAGATGACACCGTAAATGGGCCGCAGGGCTGATTAATACCTGTGACTACTGGTCCTTCCCAACTCTGTTTGCCATCCCCTATCCCTCTTCCAAACCCATGCTCTGTTTACACACATCCACTATGACAGGGAGGTGTGAGAAAAATGAACCTTTCGTGTGCTTCTGCAGGTTCCTCTCACATCCCAGTTACTCCTACTCTTCAACCTCCTTGCCTCGCCTCTACGCAGTCTGAACTCTGGCAGCTACTGGTGTCTTGCAGTCAACTTTAGTCCACCTAAATGCTAGTTTTCACATAGCAGGCAACTAAAAAAAAAATTGATATACCCTGGATTTTCAGTAAAAATGTTTTACTGCAAGAACTCCTAGAGCTTTCAGTTAAGCTTGTCCTTAGATCTTCAGGCTGTTTTGAGTTTTTTGTTTACTTCCAATATCCCAATATTCTAAGGCAATATTCAGTTGACTTGAGGGATATGTTTAACATCTATTAAAGCATTCTAAGTAAATAAGTCTTCCACAAACTTAAGCTTCATTTATTTATTTATTTACATTTAGAATTTCAGACCAAACTTTTTTATTAAATTTAATATTTTAAAAGTATGGATGATGTGCTGGATTACTTTCTAGACTTCACAGACCAACACTATTAAACATATTGTGTTTAATAGTGTGGGGGTGGAAAAAGGTATAAATAAAAAGTGCAGGATCTATTTGAAAGCAGTTTTCTTTAATTAAAATAAACTCAGGATTGCACTTAGGCTCTTTGGAAACAAAACATGATATGCCAACACATTCTCACCCCAAGGCGTCACCTTTGACCATGCTTCAATATTTGACGTTTTAGGCGCCCTTTAGCGTCACTTACATGACGCGATCCTACGGCGTCATCTAACTGACGCTAAAGGAAAGCGTCAGTTAGAGGACGCGGTTAGGTTTAGGTATGGGTTGGGGGTAGGGTACACGAGATCCTAGGGCGTCATCTAACTGACGCTAAAGGGCGCCTAAAGCGTCAGATATTGAAGCATGGTCAAATGCTTCCCAAGGCGTCAGTTAGGTGACGCCTTGGGAGTGAGAATGGGCTGGATATGCAGACCAACCACCAGCGAGATCTGTCAAAGACTAGAAACTGAACAAGATAATTAAAGCCCGGAACACACTAAGCCGACGGTCGGCCGTCTGGCAGATTTTGTGTGTCGGCCGACTAAGTTTCCTTGGTGTGATACGCACGGTTCCGTGCCGTCGGCTGAAAATAGTCCTCGTCGGCTTTGTTTCGCTCGATTCAACATGTTGAATCGGCGTCGGGCCGTTGGGGAAAGAGAGAACTCTGATAGGCTGTTCAGCAGTGAAAGAGTCAGTGCACGAGAATAAAAGCAAAACAGCAAGCAAAGAAGTCAAAACAGTAAAGATAGAAGCCGGCTGTTCTTATGTTACGTCTTCTTACCTGAGTGTTCTTTGGCGAACATTTCAATATTAACATGGGGATACATGGCAAGCAAGGCAGGGCAGAGAGCAACAGAGCGAGGTCGGTAACACAAGTGCTAATATGCGACAACTGCAAGCCACACCATTATTTAGTCCACTGAGGAACTCTGGAATGATAAAAGAAGGGGTGACGACATTAAAGGACGAGAAAGGACCAGGCCTGGGACATTCATTTTGGTGTTGTTGTTGTTGTTGCCACTCTACTTTTGTTTTGTGGTTTGTCTATTTTATTTTTAGAGTTATGCTTAACGTTTGTCGGTTCTCGCCTCCTCCTTCCCTTAACTTAGAATTTGTTACAGTGAAGTTTACAGGGGTAAATTTAACAGAGGCCAGTTAGTACAAGATGGATGTGTAGGTAAAACTCACTCTCCTGGCCTCAAGAGGCACACTAGCGCATCCATGCTGGTTATCAAGTTTCAATCCTAGCTTGGAGCTTGGATGTAACAAAAGTCCTTGATGTTGCAAATTGATGAATTGCTAGAAAATAGGCCAATCACAATTACACTGTGCCATTGAATTAATTGCAGAAGTTTAAAACTTTAACCCTCTGGGGTTGATGAACGCTGTTCGATAGGAGGATTGGAAAAAGTGGACTGTATAAGGTGATGGTTCAGATCTAACTTTCCTCAATGGGGTGTCGGTCAGAACACACTGGAATCAGATCAGTTCCATGCAAAGGAGGTTTATTTGTTAACAGTCTTTGGGCTGTACACAACACAGCAATACACAGGCTTTACTTATCACTGGTATTTGTGCGTACGTGTGTGTACGTGTGTGTGGTCTACAAAGGGAAAATAAAGATATATATATTAACAATATGTCTTGAGTATTATTACACAAACATAGTTTCCATAAACAGATACATATTTCTCAAATAAAGCAATTCTCAAGTGAAAGCTAGAGTAAGATAAAGGAATAAACACATACTCAATGATATTATTATACAACACCGCCACTTAGCGGTCAGAAATGGCATAACATTCAAAACCGAAACCAAATCTGAGGTAATTTAAACGAACGTCAGATAATCATAAAGATCACGTCCTTAAACTCAAAATATAAAGAGTTTCATACACTAATGTAAACGATCACACATACATATGCACAATCAAACACTGGGTGCCATCTCAATACTATAAATTACAAGTAATATCAAACATAAACGGCACATTTCCGAGCCCTTAACCTCACGCGATCAACGGATTCATCTCTCTTAAACATGCATCACTTAATGAGAGTAAGACATCAAGGCTTTACAGCTCCTTAGCAAGTATTGATAACCAAACTAAGTAAACAGTCAACTTACATTTATTCATTGACGCACTTCGCACACACAGTCTTGCTTGTACAGTCCCGCTCTGAACTGATGATGACTGAAAGTAAGTAGCGCATGCGCACATGAGTCGGCCTTTCTAACACAGCCGCCCCCAAATTTGGTTACAAATTTGCTCCATTAAAAGGCCGACACTATATGGACTACCATTAGTCACTAGTGTGGCTTTCATCCCCTTCATCTCGGATCTCTGGAAGAACAATCAGTCGAGAGATGGGTCTTGTATAGACTTTGTCCTTAATCTGCACCTCGACCGTTCGAACTCGACTATCAACCCCAGGAAAGACATTAGATACTCTTCCAATCTGCCAGAATGAACGGGGTAACTGAGGGTCAACAAGCATGACGACTGTCCCTGGTTTGATGTTTACTGATGGATTCTGCCACTTTCCTCTGGCCTGCATGTCAGGTAAGTAATGCTTTATGAAGGCCGTCCAGAATCTGTCAGACAATACTTGTGAATGCCTCCATCTCCGTCTTCCTAGGAGCTCAGATACTGGATAGATGACTTGGGGTAGGGACCCATCTGGCCGCCCCATTAGAAAGCAATTTGGGGTGATCGGATCTGCATCAGCAATGTCCGCTGAAACGTAACCAAGAGGTTTCGAGTTGAGGATGGCCTCAATCTCTATGAGGACAGTTCGAAGCACTTCTTCAGTTACTGATTCTGAGCCCAGGGTAGTGTAAAGTGCGGCCTTTACGGAACGAATCTCGCGTTCCCACACCCTCCAAAGTGTGGGGCAGCTGGAGGATTGAAATGAAAGCTGATTTGTTGCTTCGCTAGCTGCTGCTGTAGATCACCACTGAGCTGACTGAAGGCTTCTTTAAGTTCTCTCTCACCGCCTCGAAAGTTAGTGCCTTGGTCTGAATATAGCTCTGCAGGTTTCCCACGGCGACCTATAAACCGTCGTAGAGCCATGAGAAAGGCATCACTATCTATAGATGTCAGTACCTCAAGGTGCACTGCCCGGGTGGTCAAGCACTTAAATAAAAGTCCCCACCGCTTCTCCGTCCGACGACCTATTTTGACCAGAAGAGGCCCAAAGCAGTCAATTCCGGTTGAATGAAAAGCAGGCTTGAACAACCGAAGTCGTGGTGGAGGGAGATCAACCATTTTCTGGGAGGCTGGCTTCGACCTCCATTTGCAGCATTCGAGACATGTTCGCTGGTGCTTTCTCACTGCCTCTCGCCCTTTCAGTATCCACACCTTTCGTCGAAGCTCTGCAAACACTCGTTCTGGCCCAGGATGGCAAAGGCGAGCATCATAATCCTTTATGAATAACTGAGTGTTAGGGTGATTGGGATCCAATACTATAGGGTGTACTGTGTTTGGGTCTAGTCCTTCCACCCGTCGTAGTCGTCCTCCAACTCGTATCAGATCATTGGTTTCGTCGTACTCTGGGATAGACAAAGTAAACGGCTGCTAGAATGAACAGGTTTCCCGCTCTTCAACAGCTGGTAGTCTTCAGCAAAACTGTCCATTTGGACCTGTCTCAGTGCAGTCAGTTCTGCCTTTTGATAATCGCTAGCTGAAGGGGAGCCACTCTTTCCTGCCGCCCCATGCAACTCCTGTGCTACAGCTTCGACCAAGTCTTTCCAGCTACTAAACTTGCTACCATCTGCTGTCGGTGGTGCTGAGTTGATCACGCCACAGAAGGCACTTCGCTTTAATTCCGTAGTGTCATCGAGCAAAAAGCTGTGCATATCTGGTGGTGTTGGCCAAGTATTCTGCTGTTGGAGGAGGAATTTTGGTCCTTGGGTCCACCGATTGGGTTCAGCAAGGTCCTTTAGGCTCTTACCACGGGTAAGATCATCCGCAGGGTTGAGAGTCAACGTAATGGCATGCTTTAAGGCTGTCAATTCTTGAATCTCTGCCATGTGGCCCACATTGCGGCAGGATTCGGAATGCCAGTGGAGCAGTTGGAATCTGTCCAGAAAGTGACCTTCTGGATCTTCAGTGAGCTCATTTTCAGCCAGCTTGGCCAACTGCGTTATTAGAGCAGCCAACTCAGTCAGGATTGAGCACTGCTTACGTGGGGCAACACGTGATCGGGCTAGGAGGAAGGAAAGGTGTGTGTTATCGGCTCCGATGAGAAGTAAAGGACTCACTTTTTCAAAGGCTTGCAGGGGGAGACCTTTAAGATGCTTGTACTTCTCCAACAAACTGACAGGATAAGAGTAATCGGCCAGACCAAGACGTTTCGCAGTGAATGCTGCATTGATCTTAAAGATCTTCTGTGGTTGAGTGGCAGGAGATATGTGGAAGGTAACCGTGGTACCACTGATGGTCTGCACATCTTGGCGGATGGTCCGCAAGGCTATGTTTTCGGCTTGACCTTGTATACCGAGCTCATGGGCGGCATCAGGAAGAAGAATAGTGCGCTCGGACCCGTCATCCATGACAGCATAGGTGTCGAGTGTCTTGTCTCCATAGCGCAGCAAGACCCTGATGACCTTTAGGAGAACACGCCTGCAGTCAGTGGGTCTGTCCAAGTACAGTGTCTCAGTGGTTGAACTAACAAGGCAGGAACCTTCTCTGGGACTCTTTGTGTTGACCTCATGCAAGATTTGTAAGTGCTTCCCTTTGCAGATGCTACAAGGCTTCTTGAGTGTGCACTGGGCTGCTTGGTGTGCGCGACCGCAGCGCCAACAACGATGATTGGTCTGGATCCATTCAATCATTTTCTGCTTATCGAAGGACTTAAAGGTGGGACATTGACTGAGATAATGATCCTCGTTATCGCAGTATGGACAAAAGGCTCTAGGTGGAACTTTAGGTTTCTCCACTTTTACTTGCTTAACCTGGCCTGGTGCTGAGAGGACCTTTGTGGCAGTATCATCTGCTCCATGAAGAATGGTGGCTGAACGTACAGTGGGTTTGGTTTCTCGCCGGCATTCTGGTCTCTGGCTCTTGTAACTGATCTGTGTTTCACTGCTTTGGCACCAGGCCTCATACTGAAGCCACTCAGAAAATTCACGAAGGTTATACACAGAGCCAGGACGATGGTACATCTGTCTTCGGAATCCTGATCTCATTTCAGCCGGTAACTTACTCAACAGTCTCTCTACATGCGACCCGCATCGAAGTTCAGCTTCACCTTCATCTCCAAGAGTCTCCAACATACCAACAAGAGCCCTAATATGCAGAGAAAATTATCGAAGGCCTCATTATCTCCTCGTCGGATATCTGGTGAATCCATCACTTTGGCGATCTTCTTGAGTGCCAACTTATGTGGCTGACCAAACCTTTCATTCAGAGCAGCCATGGTGTCTGAGTAGGGAAATGGTGAATTGAGGTAGGAATCTGCCACCAAACGAGCTTCCTCTAGCTTCAGATGGTCCAACAGGATTTGGTACCGGAACAGTTCTGTGGCATCCGGTGGTAGAAGGTTCTCAAGGGCTATCTTTAACCGATTAAACTCGCTGGGGTCTTTATTGTAGAAGTTGGGTATGGTTGGCACTGGACCTCGATAAGTGGTTTCTTGCCTTGCAGGATTCACATTAGAGGAATAAGGAGCTCTATGTGCTGACTCTGGCCCAGAGGCTTGTGGGAACTGATAATGCACCTGTGGTTTGGGATAATCCAAGGTCTCTCTAGGGGACTCGTATAATATTCTTGAATGCCAGTGAGGGACAGGAGTATCCTCATAAAGACCAGGCATTGACTGAGCCATTCTCTGATAATGAGGATAATTGGATCTATGTGAATGCTGCCAGGGAGAGGAATTATGGTTAGCACGTTCACCACACAGGACTGAATCAATCTGTGGTCTAGTGGGTGCGGCAGCCAGGATCTGATCTTTCATAATCTGAAGTTCACCCATCATTGTTCCCAGAAGGTTTAGCATGCTAGGTTCACTTTGAGGCTCTACAGTCCTGTTCTTTCCTGGTTTGGGCAGGTTGGGATAGCTAGTCTTCTGGTTCAAACTGAGTAAAGGGCCACCTTTGGTAGCAGGACATGGGTGTTGTAACCCCTGAGATGTTGCTGTGGTGTAGGCCGTCTGGCAACGCTTACCATAGGTAGCTGGGAGCAAAGATGTAGTCACCATGGAGTGTGGATGGTAGGATGCCGTTCCAGGATGTGGGAGGAGTCTATCCTGTACAGGGAAAGATGTACTCGGTAACGGCGTGGACTGATGTTCTTCCCATGGCCGATGATATGGAGAAGTCTGAGGACTATTAATTGACTGCACTGGAGCGTAGGTGGCGCTAGGCTGTTGCAGCCCTATGTTATCCATTCTTTGGATAAAAGGATCCCTTTCCTCAGCTATAGGCGACCATTCATCGACTGTGTCCCATGGATCTTGACTTATGGGACTTGTTCCTCTGGTAGAAGGTGAAGAGATGTTCACTGCTGCATCTCCAAGCCACTGTGTATGCTGTGTTGTGTGAGGCGATACCAGCTGACTGCCTGCTCTACGATGTACAGTTGTAAGATCATAATCTTTGAGGTAAGCAGGAGGATGAACTAGACGTTTTGGTCTTACAATCTGTGCATGTGCTTCTTCAGGATGCATGTTGACTGATCAATTGATACTGATACTGATTCTTTGTCCATGAGAAATGCCAGATCCGGCTCGAAGGACCATTTGTTCGATAGGAGGATTGGAAAAAGTGGACTGTATAAGGTGATGGTTCAGATCTAACTTTCCTCAATGGGGTGTCGGTCAGAACACACTGGAATCAGATCAGTTCCATGCAAAGGAGGTTTATTTGTTAACAGTCTTTGGGCTGTACACAACACAGCAATACACAGGCTTTACTTATCACTGGTATTTGTGCGTACGTGTGTGTACGTGTGTGTGGTCTACAAGGGAAAATAAAGATATATATATTAACAATATGTCTTGAGTATTATTACACAAACATAATTTCCATAAACAGATACATATTTTTCAAATAAAGCAATTCTCAAGTGAAAGCTAGAGTAAGATAAAGGAATAAACACATACTCAATGATATTATTATACAACACCGCCACTTAGCGGTCAGAAATGGCATAACATTCAAAACCGAAACCAAATCTGAGGTAATTTAAACGAACGTCAGATAATCATAAAGATCACGTCCTTAAACTCAAAATATAAAGAGTTTCATACACTAATGTAAACGATCACACATACATATGCACAATCAAACACTGGGTGCCATCTCAATACTATAAATTACAAGTAATATCAAACATAAACGGCACATTTCCGAGCCCTTAACCTCACGCGATCAACGGATTCATCTCTCTTAAACATGCATCACTTAATGAGAGTAAGACATCAAGGCTTTACAGCTCCTTAGCAAGTATTGATAACCAAACTAAGTAAACAGTCAACTTACATTTATTCATTGACGCACTTCGCACACACAGTCTTGCTTGTACAGTCCCGCTCTGAACTGATGATGACTGAAAGTAAGTAGCGCATGCGCACATGAGTCGGCCTTTCTAACAAACGCATCAGCTCTTCTGGCACATTATTTATTTTCCAAAAATAACTTTAAAGAGCCGCTATCTTAGCATTTGAAATGTTCCTATTTTTGTTTTGGGAGTTCCCAAAAACAGTTTAACGTGCATGCAAGGATAAAAAACACTTTTGTCTTATAATATGCCTTTTTTTTTTAACTGATTTGCTCAGCGACTCCCAAATGATTCGTTCGATGATTCATTTTCCCAAACATCTCCTTTGAGTGACGCGAATCTGCGGCAATTGGTCAAATGACCCAGTCAGTTGTTATTGGTAAACCGTAGGCAGAGATTGTCGGAAATGGAACACCCATCTCCATTAATGGATTATAGCTTGTCAAGTGTTGTATACAGTGTATGAACAAACGTGTCAGAAAAAGTGCACTTTCCACACAGTCCCTTAAGCTTTCCCGACGAAACTCACATTGCGGTGGCTTTTGAGGGACAGTGTTTACTATATGGAGCGAAGTCATATTTGGCTAAGTCGTTAAGGAGGTAATTGCCATTTTTCATTGAATGTCTGGTGAATATCAAAAACAAAACTAACTTTACCCCGCTTAGAAGCTGCGCGGAGTGTACACAACACACACAACACAATATAACTATATTGTGCATGCTACAGAAAACATAACAGCAAACATTATTAATAATACTTACAGATTGTGATTCGGCGGAGGACAAACCTGATCCATAAATACTGGAAACTGAGCCCTCCCTCGGGACAACCGGCTTGCGAATCCACATTTGAATTCATTTATGTTTTTGAATGATTCGTCATTAAAATGATGAGAACACAAGGTTCGGGCTGTACTGTTGTAGTATCGTTGCAAATATGAACTCTAACCACTGATTCTTCACATGCTTGTCCCTGGGCAATGAAAACAAGTGGCTGAACTGTCTTTGCAATGTAGAACACAGCGTCTTCTTGACATGACGCTATTCAGCTGAAGTATTTGAATGTGTTCTTGACTTCAAGTTTACACTTCTATATGCGCGCGCAGAAACTGGGCGCGGCCAATATGCTTATGTTTCGTATCTACGTCACTACGAAACAGCTAATGACTCGTTTCAAAAACAATTCATTTCATAGACTCAGAGTCGACTCTCACTTTTGAAAGACAATAACTTTATATACGGTGCACTTTCAGGTATAAATCTTTGCAGGATGTTTTCATTCCCTTAGAGCTATATGAAGAGTCATTTTCAAAAATCCATGATAGGTGCTCTTTAAATACTCTGTCATTATTGGTCAGATAAGAGTAAGACATCATTTGAAACTGTAAAGTGTCTATTTTTATGTGTGCATGTTCAAAAAGATTTTAATCACACCCTGCAACCAGGGTTGATTTGAGGAATATCAAATCAGTTCTGTTGTGCAAACAATGTTTTTTAACAAGCTTAAAAAGCTTATCTTATGACATTAGGCTTTTTGTTTCCTATTTGGAACCTTTTTAAAAAGAAATAAAATATCTAAAACTCTTCTTTTAATATGAATTCGTATTTTAAAATTTCAATATAAAGGTATAGTTATAAGTGTAGATGATTGTGAGGGTTATGCATGTTTGTGTGTGATAGAATGACAGAATGCACAACTGCTGCAGGTGTGTTTGCCTCCATGTTCCTGCTTACTGGGATCAGAGACGCAGTGGTTTGACACTTACTTCAGGAAACATGAGCTCAGTTTCGTCCTGTCCCGAGGTCTGTTTGCCCAGCAGTTGGAAAGCATTCACCCCTCCTCCACCCCCTCTTGAGACAGGCATCTGTGAAGAGAGCAGACATTACAAACAGACAACATTTAAATCATAACTCAGATTTCACTTTTAGAGGTATTTTTCAGTTTCATTGATCATCCTTTTAATTTTGCATTATTGAGGATGAACATAATGACCACAATGCCTGGTTGACATGATTACTACTCTCTCTGAGACAGATCTCTACCAATTTCCCACTTTGCAAGATGGCCAGATACATGAGCCATACATGCAAGCAATCCTTGGAGTAGGGTTATATGTTCCTAATTATATGCTACTTCTCAAGAAGATCCTAGGACACAGCCACCCGATAACACTGCACACCCGGGTGAGGACACACTTTGTCTGCTGGGTGCAAACTGGCCCTGCAGAGTAAAACAGTGCAGGAAAGCGTTTCCTCAAAGCACTAAATAGCAGCTAAAAGACCTTTAACAAGCCTGTACACTAGACACCGACAGGGAGAATGAGAGTAAAATTAATTTGTGTAGGAAAGAGGGAGATTGTGTCGATGAATGATTTTAGCTATACGAAGAGTCCACACACATTGGATTCAATGGGGGGAATGGGTGTGTAAGTGGACAAATATAGTGGGAACAATTTGTTCCGTGTATTTCTCCTTTCAACTCCAAGTGATGATGGAGCAATGTTCCTCAGACAAATTTGACTGTCCATCCTGAAAATAAAAAAGTGTGAAATTCAACATAGCAGATAGATGTTGTGACTCAGTATCTCTCATAGAAACCAAACAATCTAAGGTAAATATAAAAAGAAATAGACTCAAATGTATAATTTATAGATCTCAAAGCTGTGATTATTGTGGTTGTGAAGTTGTACAGAACTAAGTAACCAGCCTGCCACATAGAACACAAGGGGAAAATCCAATTGCTCAGAGGTTGCTATTTCACAGCTCACGAGATGTTACAAATTTCTCAGTTTAAATGCTTTAGGGCAAATAAGAATAGAAACAAACAAGACCATTATTGGCGATAAAATCAGTGTGGATTAGCATAGCACAAATAATTAGGTCTTGGAAGAACATGACGAGAAATGTGTGATTTAATATTTAAATGTAAACTCTCAATAACAGACTTTGGTATCTTGCCAAACAGAGAATGTGATTTCACCAAACAAGTTCCTAGAACAAAATCTTTGTTGATAATTAAATAACATTCAAATGAACTAATCACATTTAAGGGACAAATTTACAGTTTACACATAACAGGGTTATGTGCTTCTACATCAGAGTTATTCACCTATCATTTCCCTCTGGTTTAGGGATATGTTATGGTTAGGTTCATGTAGGAATTGGGTTAGAACTACAAATGTTTTTGCAGGATGTTGATTCAGGAACATGTCTTACTTGGCAAAATCACGGTAACCCTTTGGAGAGCTGAACATGGTTTTGGGATGTTGATTAAATATATTCTGAAAATCTACAGGAGATACATACGAGGTAATGAGCAATGGTCATTTCTTTGAAAAATCTAACATTTTTAGACTCATTGCTCTGTAGGGGAAATCGGAGATATCTATAGAGAAAGACATTTTCTTTCTTTAAAAGGTTGTTTAAGGTCCAGGAGATCTTTTTTCAAACAGTTTAACTCAGCATGATGTGACATCCCAGACCAAACTGGTCAGTCTCTTTTGTGTGTGAAAAGAATTAGACATTCTCCCCTGGGTGATGTTTGTTCATGATGTGCTGACTGAAGAAGATCCTCCTCCACTACTGAGGGTCATCTCACTGCTATGTGAACAATCAATTCTCTTTTCCCATAGAGTTGAGGTTAAAATGGCTTCCAGCAGAATGTGAGTTTGTGTAAGGCCAGCAGTGCAAACAGCATCGGGAGAGAAGAGAGTCGCAGGCCTTTTCAATCCCAGCAATATTTGAAATAGTCTAAATAGAGGCTAATTTCAACGTTTCATAAAATGAACTGTAACCGTTTTTGTAAAAATGAGTAGCTAAGAAATGCAAAGCAAAGAAAGCAGGCAGAAAGGCATTTATTGAAACTTACATGTTCCTGTTGTGCTGTGGAGTCATCAGGTGTGATCTGAAGTTTCGGTAGAGATACAGACTTCTGTTTTAGCAGGTCCTTCAGAGTCACATCTGGGCTGGAATTACTGCTGTTCTCTGCTAGTATGAAATGTCAATGAAGTTTAAAATTGAATTATAGCAAAAGAGTTGGTATTAGAGTTGGTAATTTACTTTTTCAGTAGTTTTTCCTATGTACACTACCAGTAACAAGTTTTGGATCAGTAAGATTTTAATGTTTTTAAAAGATGTCTCTTCTGCTCATAAAGGCATTTATTTGATAAAAAAAAAACTTTTCTATTTAAATATATTTTTAAATGTAATTTATGCCTGTGATCAAAGCTGAATTTTCAGCATCATTACTCCAGTTTTCAGTGTTACATGATTGCACTGTTGAGCAATTTGTTTTCAGGATTCTATGATGAATAGAAAGTTCAAGCATTTACTTGATAAGTAAATTTACATTTACATTAACATTATAAATGTCTTCATTGTAACTTTTGATAAATGTTATTCATCCTTGATGAATTAAAGTATTGATTTCTTTTATTTCTTTCCCCCCAAAAATAAAATAAATATTCAAAAAAAAAAAAAAAATTATCATAAAATGTATTTTTTGATTATTAAAAATACAAAAAAGGGTTTATTGGGGTTCTATATATGAAGGTCCTTTACTCAACTCCAAAGAACTTTTTATGCTAAAAAAAAAGTTCTATAATGACAAGAAAGAACTCTTTTAGCACAAAGGTTCTTTATAGGCTATTATTCCTCCATATATTACGTTATTCTGCAACATTTTATAGTTGTAATTACATTTTTGTTTATTAAACTGTATAACTTAATATCACATTTTAATCATGCTGATTTTGGAGGAGGAAAACTGAAATGGCACTCTTCGTGTGATATTGATTAACTTCATAAAATGATATAAATATAAACATTTTCTAACCCCCATATCTTAAATTTTGTGATCATTCACATGTATTCATAAATACATTTTAGGGTCTTGATGTTTGTTAATAATATGAAATATTTAATCTGGAAAGGACAAAACAAATGATAATGAATGAACCCAAAAGGTTCCATACAGAACCCTTTTCCTGGTTACAAAGAGGGTTCTTATTATTGAACCCTTAAAAAGGGTTCTGTATAGAACCTTTTAGGGGTTCCAAATACGTAGCGCTGATAGAACCTTTTAAGGTTCTTCTAAGAGTGTGTGACACTTACTAGAATAATGATGCTGAAAATTCAGCTTTGTTCGCAGGAATAAATTACACTTTACTATATATTCACATAGAAAACAGTTGTTTTAAATTGTAATAACATTTCACAATATTACAATTTTTTGTTCTTATTGTATAAAATAAATGCAGCCTTGGTGAGCAGAAGGGACTTCTTTTAAAAACATATATATATATAACATTGTTGAGAGATAATGTACAACAATTTACTCTACTGTTAAAGTATATGTGTTACCCATCGCAAGGTATTAGGTACCTTGTTTAGAAAAAAACATTGTAATACCATTGCCAATGGCCTGTAGTTGCTTTTCTATTTGACTTGTGCTTCTGTGTTGTTCCACCCAGACCTTGAACACCTCATGCTCCCTGCGGCTCTGAAGATACCCGAGTCGGGTCAGCTGTTTCTGCAGTTCCAGAACCTCATGAAGACCAGATTAGAGATTACATTAGATGAGTAGTCATGCACGTTCATTCTATGGAGAGAGAATGCAGAGTAAAGCCGGTCTCACCAGGTAGTGGTATGTTTTAGGTAAACACCTCAAGTATGCATCCTTGTGTGTGAGGGTTGATCTGGTGACCCTCTGAATGGTGACAAACGTCTGTGACAGAAAGAGTAAACTGAGGATGGAAAGAGAATAAACTTTGAAAACGGAATCTCCAACTTGATCGCAGACGCTGATAACAAATCTGGGAACGCCTAGCATTTTTGAAATGCTCTTTTGAAACAGGAGGTCTTTTTCTCAGGAGTACAATTTGACATTTAAGCTCAATTTGCTCTCCAGAGTCAAAGAGAAACAATTGAGATTTCATTTGAGATTTTCTTGACATTTCTTATGTGTTGGCATTGTCATTCCGAGGTTCCTGAGAGGACCCCTGTCTGGGAGCCCCCAGCATACAAAACCAATGAGAAGTAAACATGCAACCACAGGAAGCCATTAACTGCAACAGGGACCAATTAGGCCCCAGCAGGTGTCCACGGCTCGGCCTGCATCATCATGAAGTCTGGACAAAGTTTTTCGGCCTGAGCTGAGGAAACAACAGGGCAGTTTCATTTGCTCAGCAATTTGTACCAAAGGTTTCCTACTGGCAGCCCATAAAGTCTTTTATAGCTCTCCCTTTGTCCTCCCCTCCAGTGCTGGTCATTAGAGGACACAATTACAGCCCACTGAAGAAGGCTTGCTTTTATAGGAGGAGATTGATAAGCCAAAGACCCCTCCTCCACATCCTTACCCCCCAGTTTCTACCTCTTATTGTCCTCAACCCAGACGGCCAAAATCAAAGTCAATCACAAGTCCACACCAACTACTTCCCCCATATTACAATGATGGGCTTCCTCAATCCTCTGGACTTCATAACACTTCAAAGTGGCACTGTGAGACACGCATCTACTCTTCTACAATGGGTTGCACTACAGCACAACATAAAATGGACATCTAAACATTGCTCATGCTCTTTACATGTTTTAGCCTACATTTTTTAGACGAATGTGTGTGTGTGTGTGTGGTTATACAGTAGTGCTCTAATATAGACCATTTCACAAGATGTAAACAACATTGGTCCAGAAGCACTTCCTGTTTCAGTTTGTAACTGTTTTCTTTATTTCACATGTAAAGAAAACATCTTAAAGATGTTTGTTTAACTTTTTGATTCAGTTTTAAATGTTCTGTTGGTTGTATTTTATCCCAGCTTTTATGTAGTGTTAAAAAACTGAAACAGGAAGTGCTTCTGGACCAGTGTTGTTTACATCTTGTGAAATGGTCTATAGTTCAGGGAAATATCTTTGGCTCTAAAAATATTCCAATTAAGACATTTGTTGACATTCACTAGGAGTATACCCAGACAGCAAACTGACATTGAATCAACGTGGAAACGACGTCTCTCATGACATTGAAACAACGTTGATTTGCTCATCGAATTAACGTTGAACCAACGTCAGACGCGGCATTCTTCAAAGCTAAATGAAATCGAAAATTGGTTTGCTTTCATAACGTTGAAACAACGCGTTGATTTCAAGTTGATTTTCCGTTAGTTTTGAAAGAATGACGCATCTGACGTTGGTTCAACGTTAATTCGATGAGCAAAACAATGTCAGATCAACGTTGTTTCGATGTCATATTTCCACGTTGATTCAATGTCAGTTTGCTATCTGGGTAGACTCATATGTGGACCGTATAACTGACATTTATTTGGTCTTGGGAGAATTTGATAAACCATTTTGAGGCTAAGATCTCTAATTTGCAGACTTTTGTGTCTTGGCAAAGAAGCACAATCTGGGACATTGATATTTCGGTAAAGCTTCCTTTTATAGTCCTGTTACCATGTACATACTATGTGTGTATTATAGTAATTACAATTACTGGGTAATAACTAGGTACTAACCCTGAACTGACCCTAAACCTACCCCTAACCAATGTACTTACCTTATATTAGCCAGTACTTTCTATGCAAGTACACTGTAAGTATGTGTACTGTAAAAGTAAGCATTACCGATATTTCTACTGAACTCTACAAGAGACTTGTGAGATTAGTAGGGTGCAAAAGGCTCAATTTGATCTCAATTTAATCGCTGTCTAGGAAAACTAATTTTCTCTCAGTAGTTTTTTTCTTTTCTTTGGGAGTTTAGCAAGGTTAGGGTGGCAACTTTTCAGTAAGGAAATTTATACCGTTTGACTGACCATACAGTTGCTGGCAAGGTTTCAATGGAGCACTGTCTTTAATATTTCAGCACAGACACTCTCTTGCTCTGGTGGAGAGACAGGAAGTGGGTAACTTTATTTTAAATGTTAATGGCTGATGTAGATGATGTGCTTGTTACTCAAACGTATGGAGATGTGTGTACATGTCAGGTGGGTGTGATTGGCTTTGGCCTGAATTTCTGCAAGCTCATTTCAGATGGTAGAGGAAGTTTGAGACAGACATGTGAGTTTGGTTTACAACAACACTAGTAACAACATTCACAATGATAAACCCTGTGCAAAGAATGAAGAGCGCTTCGATTATAGGATACTACACCTACTTCCCCTTGCAGTGTAAAAAAACTAAATCCCCCAATGTGCTCCCTTAAATATAAAGAGATACAATGGAAAAGAAAACACATGAAACCAATGCTATCCAAGTCTTCTTTTCTCAGCACTGCCTTCTACTGGCGACATTTAGTAACTGCTACTCTTGCTTTGTGCTCTCTATAATGAAAAACAATTTAGTAATAATTAGTCATTGATTCCAGGAGGGTGTACCTTATCTTTATGCACTTTCCCGAGTCTGGAATTATCTGAATCAAGGGGCTTCATCTCTTGCCTTTGTCTTTGAACTTTTTCCCTCAGTAATGTAGCATACTGACATGAAAGCATGTCTCTCAAGTGGTGCATTTTGTAGTATGTCTCTAGATGGCGCTAGAATGTAAGAAAAAGAGAACGAAAGCATCAGCGTGTGACAGAACATAAGAGAACAATTCATTTATGAAACCGTTGTCATCTCTTTTATCCAAACAGAATGTTGATTCATATATTCATGGAAAAAAATACGATAATATAAATAATTAGATCATATAGTTGCATTGTTTAATGTTTATATGTGCTAATTTTAAAAGCACATTGATGGCAACCACAGTTACCAGTGTGAGTAATTAAACTGTAAAAGATAATCAAATAAATTCTTCTTTTTTCAAGGGCAGCGGTGAAGTGTATATTGATACTAAATAAAGCAAGAAAAATAACTAGCACTCTGTGGTCTTTTTCCACACAGGTGAGGTTTCTATATGGACTTCACTTGCGTTTATGGTAATCCGCAGGAACAGCTGACAGTGTTTGCACCTGGGCCTTTGTTGGCATGCAGCTAGTCTTTCAATCCAGGCATTCGGATAAGCCTAATTGGGTGTATTATGTGCAGCTGTAATTTAATGCCAATTTAAGCAGGCTACCTTAAATATTCTGGGCTTTGAGAGTGATTTGACATGATATTTACTCTATGGTTCCATAAAGCACATTCTGATTGTCATTTGATTAGGAACAGAATAGGCATACTGAAAGTACCTGATCTAGAAGAGCTTTTCGTTTTCTTTGAAGGACTTGATCAGAATCCACAGCATAGGCAGAAGTCATTGCCAACAACCCTGTTCTGGGGTTTTGCTGTCTCCTCTTCTGATGGTCAGTTATGGCGGCCTTTTGGAGAGAGAAATCACACTTGGTTGACAAGACACAACAACAGCTGTGCTCCTGTCTTCTCTCGTCACAGAGATCACAACACACCAGTGAGTAATTGCATGGGTTTTTCTGAATTGGCCAGTAATCAGTATCAAATGGCTAAGAAACTAAGCTTGTACGATTGAAAAAAGACTGCAAATTACAGTAATAAGACACAAGATGCTATTTGTAACCGTGATTTTTCCATGGCTAAAGAATGTGGGTTTAAAATAATTTCACTATTTTGGTTTCACTGGAAGTTGCCATTTTTGTACTGCACTGAAACTTCTAAATTTAAAATTGTATGATTTAGAGAGCAAATGGTGATTTATTTAAAAATATTTCAGGTGTTTGTCTTAAAAATCAAAATACAACATTTTTTGGTGGGTCGATACTGTAACAGGAGTATTTATTAGAGTCTTTGATGTCAGTCTTATTATTATTTTGTAATATCCCTTTAACCAAATCCAGGTCCTTAATGATATCATACTCCAAAAAGTGACATCATTTTTGGAAGCAAACGACAAAACATTTGTAGGTATCAGCAATAAATTTGATTAACCCTGTCATATTTAGAGTATAAGAAAAGACCACAGAAACATGTTGACATATACTACATTATAAATACTACCTCAGAAACATTGCTAAGCTATATGGACCATGTTATCAGTTTGTAGAAAAACGTCTCGGTTACGTATGTAACCCTTGTTCCCTGAGCAGGAAATGGAGGCATTCCGTCGGATGACGATGAATGGGGTTTCGGTAAGAAAGCCTATCGATTTACTACAAAGTAAGTACTATCGAGTACTACAAAACGAGCCAATGGCAAAGAAATGCCATGGGTCTGCGGATTTTGCATATCGTATCTCCGCCTTACCTCTTGGGTATACCTCGTCTCTGTTCTCTACTCAGGGAAAGAGGGTTACATACTTACCCGAGACGTTCCCTTTCGTTGTCACTCCGAGTTCTGTCGGATGGCGACAAATGGGGTTACCAGTCTAATCACGCCACCTTAACAGCTGTCTTACAGTGGACTGCGTAAATCCTTGTGAGATTAGCACGAACAAGAGCATATGGAGAAGTGTCCAGCTGCAGGTGGAATATTTCAACTCCAGGGGTGGCGTGGCAAGGTGGCTTGCCAAGAGAAAGACACATTCTCAAGAGGCTTACAGTGGAAATGCACAACAGGGGGTCTCTCAGGGGAGGGACCATGCACAGGGGAGGCACCTAGCCAATGCGCAGGCAATAGACACTGGCGTCGGCGTCACCAGTGCTGGAGGAACTCAGGGCTTATGATGCTCACCTGAGGAGAATATCGCACGTATCCAGTCCTTGGAGTGGAATGGCGAGTAAGCGAAGACACCCGAGTGGGTCCTAGTACCGGCTGGTTGAAGCGAGTACATGGGCGGACACAGGCTCCACTCGAAGATTGCAGAATCTGGCAAATGTGTAGGGTGTCACCCAGCCTGCACCTCTGCAGATGTCTGTAGCGAGGCGCCAATGGCGCGCACTGTCATCTGCGCCCTCTGGGGGCTCAGAGATGGGATGCAGCTCTTTGGAGAAAAGATTCTCCCCCAGCCCTCCACCAGGGGAAGGAGTGGCCCTTCAACTACTCCCTGAAATAACTGCAACCCACATCTAAGCTGCCCGTAACGGGAGTGCTGCATTGCCTGGCTTTCAGCTGGGCTGTGGGCTGTTTCAGCTTCCTGTGACCACCTCCATGGTACGGCCCGGTGCTGCTGCGGGAGGGGGCAGAAGTCACAGGAGGGCGCATTCGAAGGCAAGCAGACTGAGGCGCCTGAGCTGGCGGCTGGTTAGCAGCAGATGGCCGCAGGGTCAGACAAGTTTGATAGCCCCAGTCCACTTCTGGGCGGCCGAGAGCTGTAGGGCAGAGTCCTCGACCGCGTCGCCGAAGAGGCCACCCTGAGATATGGAGGAGTTGTGGAAACGGGTTCACTCAGCCTCAAGCAACTCAACCACGTTAAGCCAGAGATGTCTGACCACGCATGTGGTCATCACCTGACTCAGGGAGCATGCGTCACTCGTAGAGCAAGTTCGGTGACGGCAGGCAGATCTTGGATGAGCTGTCATTGAGGACCCAGAAGGATGGCAATAACATGCAGTGAGGTGGCAGCCTGCCCCGCAGCTCTGTAGATCCCTGCCACCGGAGTAGACAAGAACCTACAGGCATTGGAGGGGTGCTTAAGGTCGCCACACCAGGTGGAGGCACTGTGGGGACACATAAGTGTTGCCACAGAACACTCCACGGGGGAGGACCCCAGTGTACCCTTGGCCGCGGCCTCTGCGCAAAGGTGGAAGAGGCCACTGAGCAGTCGCGAAAAGTCAAAGGAGACTCCCAACATTCTCATGACCTCTTCATGCACGTCCGGGTAGGAAAGATTTGGGTTCGCCACCCCCTAAAACCAATCATCAGCCTTAAGTGCTCGGGACATGGCAGAAGGTTCCACACAAGCCCCATACTCGTGGTGGCCCGGGAAAGAGCTGTGAACTCTGGATCAAACTCGTTATGCTAGCACATCTGAGGATGGAAGCACAGACGAGCCCTCATCCCTGACTCCAGCTCACCATGTGATACGGTGATATACTGTACATGATTTCATCAGCAGGGGGACCGAATGAGACCGTAAGCTCCGAAGCGAAAACATATCTGCATATTGCCGGCGTCCTCCTTTTATACCCACGAGGTAAGGCGGAGATATGCTATGCAAAATCCGCAGACCCATGCCATTTCGTTTTGTAATATTCAAAGTCGATAGGCTTTCTAAGTGAAACCCCATTTGTCATCATCCAACGGAACTCGGAGAGACAACGAAAGGGAACTATAGTTCATGCATTTATAACCTCTAGATTACTGTAACGCATTACTATCTGGTTGTCATGCATCCTCAATAAACAAGCTAATATTAGTCAAATGCAGCAGAGTTCTTACCAGGTCAAGAAAATATGATCATACCAATTTCAACATCTATTAAGTTTGTGTCAATTACAAAGTATTGCTACTGACCTATAATCTCAATCTTAATCGCAATTTCTTTATACAGCACATTTAAAAACAACCACAGTTGACCAATGTAATGTACAATGTTATAAAGCCAAAAACAATGAATACAAATTAAAAACAACAAGGAACATCACAAGTAATAGGCAACAGAGAAGATATATAAAAGTAATGTTGCTGCAGTTCTAATATGAATCGGTAAACTGTTCCAAAGTTTAGGTGTGGCTATGGAAAAGCTTTTGTCACCCCTAGATCTTAACTTTGACTTTGGAACAGTGCTTTGTTTGGCATACCTAAGAACGAATGATGTATACACAACAAGTCTGAAAGGTAAGAGGGGGCGAGGCCATTTAAACATTTAAAAACAAGCAGAACAAGCAGGACAAGCCTTTAGTCCAGCATACACAAGCATTCTCACAAGAATTTAGTCCAGCATACAGCCTTGGATATGGCAAGAGTAATAAATGAAAGCTTTAGCTATTAATTTTGCCGGGAAGACTCAATTGTTACGTCACTTATTACCTTATCATCTATCCAATCGTGGTATAAAAGAGGTACTTTCGCAGTTTGCAGATGCTGACGCTTACATTCACCTCCATCCTCCCCACCACCATGATGGTACTTTCCCCTCCATCCTCCCCCACCACCGCCACCAGGATGATCCCTTCCCATACCTCCCAGGGGGTCGGCTGCGCCCCTGCCTCAATAGCACCTCATTGCAGTACACGAGATCCAGGGGGCGGAGTTGGATCCAGATCTAAGGGGTGGAGATGGGTATGATTAGGGGTGGAGTTAGGGATCAGGGGGTGGAGATGGGTAGGATTAGGGGTGGGGTTAGGGATCAGGGGGTGGAGATGGGTTTGATTAGGGGTGGAGTTAGGGATCAGGGGGCGGAGATGGGTAGGATTAGGGGTGGAGTTAGGGATCAGGGGCGGATATGTGTAGGATTAGGGGTGGGGTTAGGGATCAGGGGGTGGAGATGGGTAGGATTAGGGGTGGGGTTAGGGATTAGGGGTTGGAGATGTGTAGGATTAGGGGTGGGGTTAGGGATCAGGGGGTGGAGATGGGTAGGATTAGGGGTGGGGTTAGGGATCAGGGCGTGGAGATGGGTAGGATTGGGGTGAGGTTTGGGATCAGGGAACGTTGGATTAGTTATGTAAAGTGGGAGGAGTTGGATCTGGATCCAACTACTCCCCCTGGATTTTGTGTTCTGCAGTGAGGACCTTCGTCTTCAGGCAGGAATTGCAGTGTCCGGACCATATAGTAAAGGTCCGGTGTTCTGTCGATTTTTGCTGCCTTGTAGAAAAATGCTACCGTAGCGCGAATTGATCACAGAATGCCGATTAAAGTCGTATGAAATACAATTCTAATACAATTCTAAGTTATGAGTAGCTACTGTATACTGTAGACTACTGTTTTTATTTTTAAAACGGTGTGAAAAGTAAAAATTATCATAAAATATTCATCTTTGACTTGTCAAAGTACACCTTTTCTTATAGTAACTGAAACTTTCAGTTATTCCTTTTCAGTACAAATATTCATATGGTAGTAAGCATTTTTTAAAGGGAAATTATACATTATAACAGGAAAATGTACCTTTTGTAAAAAAAACAAAAACAAAAAAAAAAAAACTGTGAGTCTGCACATGCGCATAACCGGTAAGTAGGAAATCTCGATGGGTAGCATGAATTGTCAGAACACCGGACCCTCGGATTGTGAGCAATGGACGGGGCCTATGAGAACTTTATATTATAATATTCCTTGCTGGCCTGTTAATGAATGGTTAATTGTTACAGTATTATTCTCCCGAGTCTTTCTGGTGCGATGAACATGCAATTCGATAAATGAGTCGGAATAAGTTGATTCAGTAAAGGGCTGATTAGAAGCAGGGGTGTTGCTAAGGGTGGGCTAACGGGGCTTAAGCCCTGAATGTTCTAGAAAAGCCCCTATTGTTGTTACTTCTTGTATTGGTCATAAAGCTAAAAAATCATAGTAAATACGATCACAGCTGCTGCGATTACCAAATCATAAAAATTGGATATGCATTATATTTATATTTTCCCTCTTTGCCTCAAAGGTTACAACTTACGACGTGCTTTTGCAACTTTGAACATTGTAGACAATTACAGACATGTCTGTTGAACTCAACAGCCAATCAAAGGCATGAGTTCTACAAATTCATGATCATTAGTCTGTCATTAGTCAATAAACTGTAGGTGCAAATAATTCACTGCTATTTATATGATGATTTTATTAATGTTGCTGTGTTACACCCAGCTCTGCTCTGTTTGATGTTTCGATGCCTCAATGTCAAAATGATTCTGATTCCAATCAGATAAAAGAAGACGGGGCTTACCCTTAACAGAAGATGCATGCGAATTTCAACACAACGCTTTTAACCAACAGTGAAAGAGTGTGAGGTACAAATATAAGTAGTTAAACATTTAAAGGTAGAGTAGGCAACTTTCGGAGAGGCTAGCAATAGTGAGAAATGCTAGAACCGCCCCTGATTATGAAAGCCATTGATATAGGCTAGTCGTTGCACTATAAACATGTACATGTTTTGGTGAATGTCTACAAGGTGCGGTAACATCAGCGAGTGAAAAAAGGGTCCAGTGTCAACAGAGTAGAGATGTAAGTAGACCCCACACAGAATTCCCTTCAGACCAAGCGGCTTTCAGTTGACCTGCGTGGCGAATTCGCATGACCAATTTGAACATGAGCGAAATCTGCGTGGAGAACTTTTCTGCCGAAATCGCCACCTCGTAAAATAGTTAGGCTATATTTTATTCAGCAAAATCGGTTTGGTTTTTGGTCCAGCAAACATATTTTAAATGTTCTATCGGCATCATGGGACCTTGCTTCTGCCATGAAATAAAACTTTAAAAACGTAATTGTGACTATTTATCTCACAACTGTGTTGTCTGTATTTTTTTCTGGCAGTTGCAAGTTTAGATATCTTGCAATTCAGACTAGATATAACTTCAAGAAATACATTCAGAATTGTGAATTATAAAATTTAAGGAGTATACTTTAAAAAAAAAAACTTTTGCTGATAATTTACTCACCCCCATGTCATCCAAGATGTCCATGTCTTTCTTTCTTCAGTCGAAAAGAAATGAAGGTATTTGATGAAAACATTCCAGGATTTTCTCTATATAATGGACTTCACTGGGAAACAAACGGTTCAAGGTCCAAATGAGAGTTTCAGTGCAGCTTCAAAGGGCTTTAAACGATACCAGACGACGAATAAGGGTCTTATCTAGGACTCTTCGAGTCATGACTCGAAAAAAGATTTGTTCATTTTGATGAATGAGTTTGGACAGGAGAGTCACGAAAGCTCATCACAGAACAGAGCAAGGCGACCATTTGTGCTTATAAAACTTAAACTTTTTATTTATTATTTATGAAATGACCAATCGTTTCACTAGATAAGACCCTTATTCATCTGGTGCCATTTGCGTGTCCTGATTTTGCCAAGTAGGAGCTGTCCTGAGACCAATATCTTTATGATGACCCTGGGACAAAAACTGCCTCAGCCGATCAACGTTTATGATGTCATCAGAGTGTACAGCATGATTTGCTGAGAGATCCAGGGAGAGACGTTTGAATTAGCTTATTTAGTCTGATGTTGTCCTCAGACAATAATGAATACGTCGACCTCAAGTCGTCTCTGATTTATTCGGTTACATGATGTTGTCCTCAGACCATCATATAAATATGTTGACCTCAATTCGTCTCTGATTTATTCGGTTACATGATGTTGTCCTCAGACCATCATATGAATACGTTGACCTCAAGTCGTCTCTGATTTATTCGGTTACATGATGTTGTCCTCAGACCATCATATAAATATGTTGACCTCAAGTCGTCTCTGATTTATTCGGTTACATGATGTTGTCCTCAGACCATCATATGAATACGTTGACCTCAATTCGTCTCTGATTTATTCGGTTACATGATGTTGTCCTCAGACCATCATATAAATATGTTGACCTCAATTCGTCTCTGATTTATTCGGTTACATGATGTTGTCCTCAGACCATCATATGAATACGTTGACCTCAAGTCATCTCTGATTTATTCTGTTACATGATGTTGTCCTCAGACCATCACATGAATATGTTGACCTCAAGTCATCTCTGATTTATTCGGTTACATGATGTTGTCCTCAGACCATCATATGAATACGTTGACCTCAAGTCGTCTCTGATTTATTCGGTTACATGATGTTGTCCTCAGACCATCATATGAATACGTTTACCTCAATTCGTCTCTGATTTATTCGGTTACATGATGTTGTCCTCAGACCATCACATGAATATGTTGACCTCAATTCGTCTCTGATTTATTCTGTTACATGATGTTGTCCTCAGACCATCACATGAATATGTTGACCTCAAGTCGTCTCTGATTTATTCGGTTACATGATAATGTCCTCAAGATCATCACATGAATATATTGACCTCAAGTCAAAAAATTAATTTCAAAGTGAACTATCCCTTTAATCAGGTCAACATATTCATGTGATGGTCTGAGGACAACATCATGTATCAGAATAAATCAGAGACGACTTGAGGTCAACATATTCATATGATGGTCTGAGGACAACATCATGTAACCGAATAAATCAGAGACGACTTGAGGTCGACATATTCATGAATGTCTGAGGACAACATCAGAATAAATAAGCTAATTCAAACGTCTCTCCCTGGATCTCTCAGCAAATCATGCTGTACTGTCTGACCAAGCTGAATGGTCAGTGCGACATGCATATGCTAACGTAATGTTACTTAAAGAGATTTTAGGAAACTTTTCTGTCGCACCAGTTTGTTTGTTTTTTGTAAAAACAAAATTCCCTTTTTTTTAGCTTGGCACACTATAAAAAATAAACATCTAAAGAGTAATTTCATCTTTTATAGTTTTTATTTTAAGACCCAGAACGTCAGCGATGCTGATCAATTGCTCATTTTACTGTTAAGCATGTCCTGTTAAGATTATTAGTGTTACAGAACTTCAGTGGTGGACAAATGCTAATGTTATTCTAAAAACAAGTATGTTTAGTAGTGGTGCAAGACTGCTGTTAATTAATAGGAGAATGTAAGAAGCCGTTGGTCTTACCTTGTAACTTGTGCGCTTGTTGGTGTGTTTTTTGTCAGTTGTTGTCCCAGGGTCATCATAAAGATATTGGTCTCAGGACAGCTACCACTTGCCAAAATTTGGACGTGCGTGTCGTTTACAGCCTTTTGAAGCTGCACTAAAACTGTCATTTGGACCTTGAACCGTTTGGTTCCCATTGAAGTCCATTATATGGAGAGAATCCTGGAATGTTTTCATCAAAAACCTTAATTTCTTTTCGAATGAAGAAAGAAAGACATGGACATCTTGGATGACATGGGGGGTGAGTAAATTATCAGCACAATTTTTTTTTTTTTTTTAAGTGAACTAATAATAATAATAATAATGAATTTTATTTGTAATGCACTTTACACATGACGAACATATCTCAAAGTGCTACAAGTGTACAGATAAAAATAATAAGAATAGATATAAAAACATGCAATGACAGAATTAAAACAACAGACTTAAGAACAGTCAGTTAACAACAAAAGCAAATATAGTTTAAGAAAATGCAGTTAAAAATAGGTGGGTCTTTAGTTTATTTTTAAAAACCTCTATAGACTGTGGCGCTCTCAGGTGATTAGGTAGAGCGTTCCAAATTCGAGGTGCAGCTACCTGGAAGGCCCTGTCTCCCATAGTGCGGAGTTTAGACTTAGGAACCTGGAGTTTGTGAGTATCAGAAGAGCGGAGATGTCGGGATGGATTATGAATATTAATGAGTTCTGTGAGGTACTCTGGTGCGCTACCGTGGACGCACTGATACGTTAGGAGACAGATCTTATAATCAATCCTAAATCTGACAGGGAGCCAATGGAGTTTTTGGAGGATAGGTGTGATGTGCTCGAATCTGCGCACCCTCATCAGGACCCTGGCAGCGCAATTCTGAATGTACTGCAATCTTTGCATGCTACTGCCAGGGATCCCAACGAGGAGTGAATTGCAAAAGTCAAGCCTGGAGGAGACAAAGGCATGCACCAGCATTTCTGCATCAGAAAAGGAGAGGGAGGGGCGGAGTTTGGAGATGTTCCGGAGATGAAAAAATGCAGTTTTACAGATGTGTTGGATGTGAGTATTAAATGATAAATGGGCGTCAAATCGTACCCCCAGGTTTACTATGGAGGATGTCAAATGAATGTCATGGCCAGCAAATGAGTAAACGGTCAGGGGGAAGATCGGAGTTGGTGTGGGGTCCCAATTAGGAGACCTTCAGTTTTTGTGCTGTTTAGCTGGAGGAAGTTATCCGTCATCCATGCCCTTGTCTCTTCCAGGCAGGCGTTTAGAGTGGACAGTGATAGTGTAGGTGATGTTGGGTCTAGCCTGACATATAGCTGAGTATCATCAGCATAGCAATGGAAGGCAACGCCATGCTTGCTGATGATGTGGCCCAGTGGGAGCATATAAATGGAAAAAAGGGTAGGGCCGAGAACGGAACCCTGGGGCACTCCACATGTGACTATGTGGGGCCTCGACCTGGCCCCCCCCCAGGGCCACATACTCAACCCTGTCAGTCAGATAGGATCGAAACCATTGAAGTGCTGTGTGTGAGATGCCAATGAGGTGTTGCAAACGATGGAGTAAAATGGCGTGGTCAACAGTGTCAAAGGCGGCTGTGAGGTCCAAGAGAATAAGGAGAGATGGAGAGCCCTGGTCAGCAGCCACAAGAAGATCATTTGTGACCCTGACCAGGGCTGTCTCTACACTATGGCCAGAGCGGAACCCAGACTGAAATTTTTCATAGAGACTATGTGAGTGAAGATGGTTATGAATTTGATTTGAAACTATCTTTTCAATGACTTTGGAGATAAATGGAAGGTTGGAAATGGGCCGATAATTTGATAAGATATCAGGATCAAGAGATGGTTTCTTTAGCCTAGGGTTGATGAGAGCAGTTTTAAGCAAAATTGGAAAAAGACCCGATTGCAAGGAGGAGTTAATGATGGTAGTGATGAAAGAACTTAAAGAACTAATATTTGATTTGATCATAACAGTGGGAAAAGGGTCCAGTGAGCATGTTGAGGGTCTCATACTGTGTATGAGAGTCTCAACCTGTCTATGTGTTGAAGTAGTGAAATGAGAGAGTATTGGTGCAGAGATTGAGCTGATGGATGAAGTGACATTGCTTGGTATTAGATTAGCGCGGATGGTAGTTATTTTAGTGTTGAAAAAATCAAGGAATTTATTACACTGGTCATCAGTATTGTTTTTATGCGTCAGGGAAGATGGACTGAGAAGATAGTTTACTGTTTTAAAGAGCTGTTTTGGATTTCTTGGATTGTTGTTAATGATATTGGAGTAGTATTGTGACCGTGCCTGACTGAGTAATTTGGAATATGACCTTTGGTGCTCTCTATAAATGATTTTGTGAACAGTGAGCCCAGTGGCAACATAGCGTCTCTCAAGGACCCTCCCAGCCGCCTTCTGTCTACGAAGTGCATCAGTATACCATGGAGCAGAGCGTGTAAATGTTACAGTCCGAGTCTTGAGGGGTGCATGGGCATCTAGTATCCCTTTTAATCCGATATTGTAATGATCGACAAGCGTGTCAGTACTAGAGTGATCGGCAGATGTGGTAAGTTTTTGTAAATCATATGACAGATGTTCAAGGTTAATTTCTTTTGTTTTGCGAAAGCAGATTTTATGTTTAGGTTTATTAAGTGAAGTCGACAATGAGAAGTCAAATGAAATGGCATTGTGATCAGATATGCCTAAGTCATGTACATGAACACTGTTGACCGGAAAGTTTGTCACAATGAGATCCAGTGTATGGCCTTTGATATGTGTAGGGACTGTCACGAGTTGCCTGAGGTTGAGTGAATCAAACAATTGCAGTAATTCTGTGGTGTATAAACTTGTTGGAGATTCAACATGAATGTTAAAGTCTCCAAGAATTTCAACATTGTTTGATGTTGTAGAAACTGATAAAAGTAATTCAGTTAATTCTGCAATAAAACAGGGGTGTGATTTAGGTGGTCGGTATATAAGGATGGTTGTGAATGGAGTGGGTAAGTCACATCTAAAAGCCAGACATTCGAATGATGACAGCTTTGGGACGGTCACTAAAGATAGGTGATAATCAGAGCGATAAATGACCGCCAAACCCCCTCCACGACCATTTCCCCTAGCTTTTTCCAGATAAGAGTAGCCAGGTGGGCAAGCTTCATTAAGTGCAGAATACACTTCTGATTTGTGCCATGTCTCAGTGAGGCACATAAAATCAAGCTTCTGGTCAAATATATAGTTGTGAATAAAAGATGCCTTAGTGGTAAGTGATTGACAATTTAACAGTTCCATTTTAATATTTGAAGATGGAGTCCATCTTATCAGAGAACGCAGCACGGTAGGATCCACTCTGCGTTTTTCAGGACGCGCAGTGGGTAGTTCCTCCAGCAGAGGGCGTGGGTGTGGTCGATTACAGTTTTTGAGGCGTGAACCAACAGCGCTCTGATGACGCTTCTTATGATGTCGTTGGTGTACTGTCCACAGGCTCGAAATAGAGCTCTCGGTGATCCTCTCGGAGTAAACAAAACGCCGCCGTGACCCCCTATGAATGTAGGGGGGTCGACGAAGGATGCCCAGTTCCTTGAGAGCAGCAATGTTCGATGGAATAAGGCGAGTGTTAAGTTTCAGGATCTGATTCGGCTGATAGCGAATCATAGTAACGTTAGATGGAAGAGTCGTTGTAATGCTACAGTTAGCAACTATCGATGAATCCGGCAGACGTGGATCAATGATGACCATGTACACCAGGATGAGTGGCAGTGCTTGTAGTGACTTAGAGTGCAAGTGTAACATCCACTGGAAGTGGTGGAAGCCCATGTGGACTGCAAAAGTAGTTTCAGGACAGTATATAATGGTAGCAGCTGACCAGCCTAGCTGCGGATGTCCCAGGGTTTATTTCAGCAGTTTGTTCAAATTACCGAAGCAATCAGATCGACAAGATCCCCAACATCCCAGAGCGATGAAAAACAGCTCCAGTCACTCACCACACCAGCAGAAGTGGCAGCCCCAGGTAGAAAATATCCGAGCCAAGTTGTTTTAATATCAAAAGAAAGTTCGGACAGAAGGCTCACTATCTGTTAACAGTTAAACAGATTAGTAAAACTATTGCAGTTTTTAGCAAGCGGAGAAGCGGCGAACACCCGACGCCAGCGTCCTCTCCCGTGCCATTTACAGCAATTAGGGCTACTTCCAAGGTGAACGTCTTCTCTCGTCGTCTCATCTCGTCATTCTTGAAGGCAAGGTTTCATTCAGGCCTGAACAGGAACGAAGCATTTCATTTACAACTACTCCTTTAAGAATTGTAAAATATAGCCTACATTAAACATGCAATTAATAAAGGTTGTGAGTTCTCACAATTACCAGTTTTTAACTTTTTCCCACCAGAATTGTGATATAAACTCAAAGTTATACAGTCTGAATTGTGAAATATAAGCTCACAGTCTCTTATATAGTTTGAATTGTGAGATTCTAAGATTCACTCATCCAGAAACAGACAACATACACTGGATTTTCTTGTTTCACTACAAACCACCAGCTCATATTAGTTGCTCAGGAATCAGATCACACTTGCTTTAATGTTTCTGCTGTATATTCAGAATATTTTAGTATGATGTTCCATGCACATTCAATCTGCTAATAGAACCAAACCGCATGCAAATCATTTATCTCTGTTCTCTAGATAGGACTATAAAAGAACTCTGAGGTATGGTACAAAGAATCTAACAGACTGGGGTAGGCCAATGAATGTGTTAAGGTTCGTGGAATGAATAAGGGCTTTTGACTATTGAAAAGGGCTTGTGAAGTTGACCTGGGGACTGTGTTGATAGTTGTAACCAGGGTGATCAATACAGCAGTTGGTCATTTTGTACTTTTCCTGTTCTACTATTTTCCATGGATAGGGATGAAGGAACACAGGAATGGGATAATAGGTTCAGAGTTGATGCTAATTGACACTTTGAACTCCATCAACACAGTAACTGAAATGCAGAAATGTGTGGCTTGATCATGTCTAAGAAACAATACTCGTTCTTAAGAAAACAAAACCGTGTTTTTAACTGCATAAAATAAATAACTGCATTTGGATCCAGCTCTCCCTCATTTTTTAAAATTCACCAATCATTACAAATGCCAGCATGCTCATGTTGTTGTCTGAATAAATAGCATCTTAATGGATTTTAATAATTAATTTACCCATGTTCATTTCTTCTTCAATGTATCTTCTGTTCTGTAACTTTCACATACACATAGTGTCCACAGAAGTCTGAACACCATATCCCACAACATTTTGATACAAGACTTTGGTAACACTTTAGTTTGGGGACCAATTCTCACTACTTATTACTGGCATATTGGCTGTTCATTATTACTAATAAAGCACATATTAATGCCTTATTCTGTATTACCATGTTCTACATCCCTTATTCCTACCCCATACATAAACTTAACCACTACAACAATACCTTGCTACTTATTAATAAGCAGTAAATTAGGAGTTTATTGAGGCAAAAGTCATAGTTAATATGTGTTCCCCAAACTAAAGTGTGACCAAGACATTTTGTTTTAGACGTTGGTAGCATTCCAAGTATTTACCCAACTTAGAGTATTCTAAAAAGTGTGCGTGTATCATAAATAAATGCCAAAGAAAATATGCTATTTAGTATTTCCAACTGTTGGTCTCTATAAAGTAAATATTGATAAATATTTAATTCCTTTTCTGTGCACTCATAATAAATTAATAGTATGTGGAAAAGGAGGGAAATTTTGCTTTTATCTGATTCATTTGTGTTTTTATGCATGCTATTGAGTACTATTACCTTTTCTGGACACCGTGCTGACTGGTAAGAGTCCAGGATCGGGGGAAGAGAGCTAAAACGATGAACATCTTCAGTTCCCATGGTCATAATCAGACCAGTTGGCTATTAAGATGTGAATTGGTCTATTAACACACAACATGGACAAAATACTTAAGTTAGAGAACTTAAATATTTGATGTGCTGTAAGTTTTCTGTAAAAAGTACACTTAAATGAGTAGGAATTAATTTGTATTAGAATTATAAAATGAACATTAGTATAATTTTGCATGGTCAACTAAATTCATTATTTTGATGCCACAAGGAATCAGATTACTTGCATTTCTGAATACAGCAGCAGTGGGATTCCCAATAATGTAGTTACCATCACATAGAAAACATTAACTTTATATATAGAAATAATTAAGAAAAAACTTACCAGTTTAGCAAAAAAAAAAAAAAAACAGCTCTCTGAAGCCTTTGATTTTAGGCCTACTAACAATCAACTAGTAGTTTCCAGTGACTCAAATGTTTGAAGAATAACCCAAAAAACTGGATAAACAGCTTTTCTAACAATTAAAGTCTTTTACTGTAATAGTTATTATATATTTGAAAAGCAATTTTCTGAATGACTAAGTATTTTTCTCTGCAGCATCAAACTTCTCCACAGTAAGAGCTGAAAGTGAAGTGTGGAGATTTTCAGGTCTGATCTGTGTTTAAGGGGTTGTTGCCATAGTGCAAGCTTACACAACTTCAGTCCCATTGATACTTTAAAGCCCATTCATTTCATTTTGTTCATTGTAGCCCTGTTGTGCTCAAGTTTTACCCAATTATTAAAGTAATATTTGTAGCTATAAGATACCAATATAATTGATTATATAGGCTATATATATGCAGCAGCGCGTTCTACACCTTTAGCTATACACACACACAATGTTCACATTTGATCATTTAAATAGGCTAATAAAAAAACATGTCTTTTTGATTTTATTATCAGAAGCCTTAAAAATGGCTTGGAACAACACAGCATATAAACACCACATTGCAAAATAAATACTGTACACGGCTGGTTTGTCAATCAAACAGTCCTTCAGTTCATATTACACACTTTTTTAACAAGTGTCAGATATCAAGTGTCTATTAAGTCTCTCAGTCAGTGTCGTCTTCGACAGCTATTGTTTTCTGGCACAAAGGAAGGACCGTGGCCTCTTGGATGCATTTCACGGGTCGTCCTGGTAAGATTATTAGCGTTACGGAACTGTGGTGGAAAAATGCTATTGTTATTCTAAAAACAAGTATGTTTAGTCGTGGTACAAGACTGCATTTAATTAATAGGAGAATGTAAGAAGTCATTGGTCTTGTAACTTGTGCGCTTGTTGGTGTTTTTATTTTTTTTATTTTTTTTATTTGGCGGACTGACACATTTTGATGACATCATAACCCAGCAAGCAATTTTGCATCTAAAAGACGTCTAATAGACCTTATTCAGAGCAGCGCCATGACAGGTATGAAAGTGAGGCTGTGAGGGATAGACTTACCGTGTTTCCAATGGCATCCGCTGTAAAAAGCTGAATAAAGCGGCTAGATTACTTACAATTTTCCACAGCTTATATTGTCGGGAGTTTTTTGTCAACTGACATTTCTTGGAAAGATATTTTTCCAGTGTTTCATGAGCAGAACAATCCGAAAACAGATTAAATAACAGTACAGCCCATTGAAGAGATGCAAGTCTATCCCTCACAGCCTCGCTTTCATTCTCATTAAAAATCAAAGATGGCGCTGCTCTGAATAAGGCGTATAGCCATCAAAACATAGCCCAGACGTCTAGGCTAAATCAAGGCAAAATTTGGGCTGTCAGTGAAAATCTAATAGACGTCTAACCATAGCCCAAGAATAGACGTCTAACCATAGCCCAAGAATAGACTATAGTCAACAATTAGACGGCTGAACGACTATACGTCTAATAGACGGTGCATATGGGTCTAGGCTAAAACACGGCTAAATTTGGGCTGTCAGTGAAAATCTAATAGACGTCTAAATGTAGCCCAAGAATAGACTAGTCATCACTTAGACCAGTGGTTCTCAAACTTTTTCAGAAAGAGGCCCCCTTGTGTAGGGTGAATCCTTTTGTGGCCCCTCAAAAGAAAACTCATAACGAAAACATCCTCAAACGTACAATTTTACTTACAAATTTTAGATTGTACCAAAAACAAATGAATTTGTACAATGCTGGAACAACAGTTCTGTTTTTAGCTTTATGTCTTTGAATATACAAAATTAGTTAAATTGTACATTTCATTAAATATAACATTTTTTTTTATAAAAAATGGTTTTGACAGTTAACAGTACTATTGTCTGAAAAGTGCAACAAAAGTATTGAATACTGAACATTTGTGATGTTCATAGTAAAAGATAAACACTGAAAAATTAATTTGCTGATTGTAAAAAAAGTGCATTAAACTTCTTACATTTTAAGGTAGTAAATGACAGTGGCTCAAGTTTGGTTTGCAAATTTGAACAGCAATCTGTTTTTTCAGCAAGAAACAAAAAAAAAAATTCTACTCTACTTCAAGAAATACTTTTTCAATATAGAAGACATACAATTGTATACAAGTTTTACAATACAAAAGAAATCATGCAATGCAGATTTCACATAGGACAATCCAAACTTACATACAGGTAAAATAACTTTTTTAAATAATTTCATATTCTAGAATTTCTTTGCGGCCCTCCTAGCGCCATCTAGTGGCCCCCCAGGGGGCCACGGCCCCCAGTTTGAGAACCGCTGACTTAGACAACTATTAAACGACTACATATACATGCAATAGACAACAAAATGGCTAAAAGATTCTTTTCACTCAAATATAACAGGTTCTCATAAATGACAAGCCATCCAAAAAAAAAAAAATATATATATATATATATATATATATATAAGGCTTTATTTAGCAAAAGAACAACATTACGTAATTTCAAAACATAAAAATTACCAAACCAAATATTAAAATTAAAAATATAAAATTATTTTAACATGAACAACTTAAGATAATAAAATAGAAAACTCTGTTGCTGCTGGGAAGTTAGTCATCACAGCATCTGCCAAATAAGAATAAAATAATTAGCACAAGAAAAGAATTGTTGAAAGTAGCTGTACGTTGCATGTGTTTGTGTGTGTGTGTGTGTGTGTGTGTGTGTTCTGTTTAGGTTTTAATGCACATCTGA
The DNA here is from genome assembly GCF_016745375.1 of Pimephales promelas. Next base: position 1,742,670 of record NW_024121105.1, on the reverse strand, counting down.
GCTATTTGCATTATTGATATACTGCCGGATACTTTTTAGATTTGCTTATTTTATATAGCCAATCATTTGTATTTTTATGCTGTATTATAAAATTAATTTGAAAGTTTCAAACTTGAATTAATGAGGGCATTTTGAATGAAACCTAATCTTATTGTGCTTGTACAATAACAAACATTATTCTTCTCTATTAGCTTATGCTCTCTAACAAGCCAATGTTCAGACAAATTCAATTTTATAATTTATATCAATTATGGACTTTGTCAAAGACGACAGATTTAGTGAGGAAATGCTATATTTTCATATCACAATGATCTAAAGAAAAGAGTCAAATTGTGGTTTTCATAACACTTTATAGTAGGTTGCATGTGTCTAATGTTTACAGCTTTGTTTGGATTCAGTAACGTTAGGCCTAAGTTACACGTGCATGTACCATGATACACTGTTACCCGCTAAAGCCTAGTTCACACTACGTGATTTTAAGCCCGATTTAAGCCCGATTTGCAAATCGTTGAGTCGCCGACAAGTCAGGGTGTTATCGCGTGCAAATCGCGGGCGATTAGCGGGCGATTAACGCTCGCCAATCCGATAGTGTGAAAGAGCCAACAACGCATCAAAGACAGCTCGCAGACACCTCGCAGACAGGTCACCGAGCTCAGAAAAATATCTAGCATGCTAGATATCTCGAGCAGTCGCGCGACTCAATCTCAGTGATGTCATGAGTACAGCCAATCATAGCAACGCATGGGTTGAGGACACCAGGTAAATCTTACTTTTTCTTTTTTGCATTTTTTTTCTCAGAGCAGATCGTCGAGCAAACAGTGTGCAGCACTAGTTTCTGTCTGACGTCCATATTCGCGTGTTATGTGCTTCTCTGCAGTTTCGCGTCTAGACCAGATAGAATCGTGTTGTTGTCAACTCGTTATTTGTTTGATTATTTTCAGGATTTAGACCGTACTATAGTACTGAAACAGCTCTCATTGAGTCACAAATGATATGCTCTTATCATCCGATCGTGGTTGTATCTCTATGCAGTGCGTTGTTAACTCGTGTAGTGAGTTACGTCCTGTTGTGGATCAATCACGTTGTGTTGTGTGGTGTGAACAGCTAAACAACTTGAACACTCATGATTTCACTGAGAGCAAGTCATTTAGTGTGAACTGCACAGTTCAGCCCGACATTTTAAAATCATGTAGTGTGAACTAGGCATAAAATGTCACGATTCCAACAACATAATAACAAATAATTTATCTAAAAAATTAACACGTCAAAATGAAAACAGATGCTTACAAGACAAAAGTGGGAATGTATTTTACCTGTTGTCGTCGACCGTCAGCTGAATGCATGCAATAGACCGATCTAACTGACAGCGTCCGACACCTGGTAGGAAGTAACACGATAGTTACAGGAATAAAGTCCGGCAAGATAATGTTGTTTTATGCGAAAACATAGACCTTTATAGAGATAAAGTATAATAGTATTAACATTGAATCATCTTGAAGATAGTTTCATCATTGACTAACCGAACGCGACGCGCTGTTTGAGTGCTGAATGGAGAATGACTGACAGCCGCGAGAGGGAAAAGTTTATGTGATCTTGAATTTAATGACTTAAATATTAATTTCTCTCTCACATAATGGCTTCAGAACACTTATAATAGAGTGCACGAAAACGTTATGGTACTTTAGAATGTTTTTGTGCCTTCTGTGGGGCTTAACAATAACATAATAGTATACGCACAATATCGGATTTGGATCGGCCTCGTCTGATCGATACCCGATCCCGCAAAAATGGCTGGATCGGAGCCGATACCGATCCTGAGTATCGGATCGGGACATCCCTAGTATATATTAATATTTTAAATTTATATGTAGCCCACTGTTGTGTGTTCTTATTTATCTTGTTTTATATTGTGGTGTATATTTTTATGTGCTTATTCCGCTGGATACAAATATCTTAATAAAGTTGAACATGAATTAACGTTACTTCAAAAATACACAAAACATAAAAAATAAACAAACAATGACGGCTTATTAGTGAATGGTGACATGAGAAGTACAGAAGATCACAGGATCAATATCATCCCGCCAGATTGCCTGAATCCAGTTCCTTCGAACTTCATCGACAGGGAACTGACGAGGGAAGGAATGAAAACGACATATGGCTGCTTTTGGGAATAACCAAAAAGATCGGTACGCAACAACTCTCACTAGTTGCCTTCGCCGCAATCTGTTATGAATGGAGCGGAAGAAGATTACCAAGACAATTGCGTATTTCCGGTCACAAATACGGAAGTTGTGAGAAAGGTCTATGCTCTGCCTCGTTTAATATTTGAAAAAATGGTCGATCGCATGACCGGTGATCTGTGCTATCAAGTCTCGCGTTGTCAGCAGTCATGTCTCAGTAGGGCTGTTGCCATCTAGCGGTTGAGAAATGTAATTGCATTTTTATTTAATTTAAAATGAAAGACAGTCAAATAAAACCGTAGATTTTTTTATTAATGTGTGACTGTGACAGCAAACATGAAGCTGCGTGTGTGAAAAACAAGTAAACAATTTTAAGATTTTATTTTGGCTATACTAATCGCTGGTCTAAATCAGGGCTATAGCCAAGCCGTTAAACGTAGACCACTGATTGCCTCGATTTCGACGGTGGGCTAAAAGCAGACTGTACATAGCCCATCCAATTCAGAGGATCGTGACTACAGATCGACCATGTCATGATATGACACTGGCACCTTGTAGATATGTTTACCAATGCGAACATGATGGGATATCAACCATCTCATGCGTTGCCTGCCCAACAATTTATTAAAACGACAATTAATCAGTTTCGACTAGAAGTGGGCTATAAATAGCCGGGCAGACTATACGAGCTAGATCACGTCTACACACAGCCTACACATAAAAAATGTCAAAGAAATCAAACCAAACACCTTGTAATCATAGTTGACTTTGCTTACATGATGGAATATAATACAAACAAACCTAATTCCATAAAAGTTGGGACACTGTACAAATTGTGAATAAAAACAGAATGCAATGATGTGGAAGTTTCAAATTTCAATATTATATTTAGAATACAACATAGATGACATATCAAATGTTGAAAGTGAGACATTTTGAATTGCCATGCCAAATATTGGCTCCTTTTGGATTTCATGAGAGCTACAAATTCCAAAAAAGTTGGGACAGGTAGCAAAAAGAGGCCAGAAAAGTTAAATGTACATATAAGGAATAGCTGGAGGACCAATTTGCAACTTATTAGGTCAATTGGCAACATGATTGGGTATAAAAAGAGCCTCTCAGAGTGGCAGTGTCTCTCAGAAGTCAAGATGGGCAGAGGATCACCAATTCCCCCAATGCTGAGGCAAAAAATAGTGGAGCAATATCAGAAAGGAGTTTCTCAGAGAAAAATTGCAAAGAGTTTAAAGTTATCATCATCAACAGTGCATAATATCATCCAAAGATTCAGAGAATCTGGAACAATCTCTGTGCATAAGGGTCAAGGGCGGAAAACCATACTGAATGCCCGTGATCTTCGGGCCCTTAGACGGCTCTGCATCACACACAGGAATGCTACTGTAATGGAAATCGCAACGTGGGCTCAAGAATACTTCCAGAAAACATTGTCAGTGAACACAATCCACCGTGCCATTCACTGTTGCCGGCTAAAGCTCTATAGGTCAAAAAAGAAGCCATATCTAAACGGGAACCAGAAGCGCAGGCGTTTTCTCTGGGCCAAGGCTCATTTAAAGTGGACTCTAGCAAAGTGGAAAACTGTTCTGTGGTCAGACGAATCAAAATTTGAAGTTCTTTTTGGAAAACTGGGACGCCATGTCATCCGGACTAAAGAGGACAAGGACAACCCAAGTTGTTATCAGCGCTCAGTTCAGAAGCCTGCATCTCTGATGGTATGGGGTTGCATGAGTGCGTGTGGCATGGGCAGCTTACACATCTGGAAAGGCACCATCAATGCTGAAAGGTATATCCAAGTTCTAGAACAACATATGCTCCCATCCAGACATCGTCTCTTTCAGGGAAGACCTTGTATTTTCCAACAAGACAATGCCAAACCACATACTGCATCAATTACAACATCATGGCTGCGTAGAAGAAGGATCCGGGTACTGAAATGACCAGCCTGCAGTCCAGATCTTTCACCCATAGAAAACATTTGGCGCATCATAAAGAGGAAGATGCAACAAAGAAGACCTAAGACAGTTGAGCAGCTAGAAGCCTTTATTAGACAAGAATGGGACAACATTCCAATTCCTAAACTTGAGCAACTTGTCTCCTCAGTCCCCAGACGTTTGCAGACTGTTATTAAAAGAAGAGGGGATGCCACACAGTGGTAAAAATGGCCTTGTCCCAACTTTTTTGAGATGTGTTGATGCCATGAAATTTAAAATCAACTTATTTTTCCCTTAAAATTATGCATTTTCTCAGTTTAAACATTTGATATGTCATCTATGTTGTATTCTAAATATAATATTGAAATTTGAAACTTCCACATCATTGCATTCTGTTTTTATTCACAATTTGTACAGTGTCCCAACTTTTATGGAATTGGGTTTGTACATTTTGCAAGTTATTTTGGAAAAAATTACATTTAGCCATGATTCAATGTTATTTTGGCTAGAAGTGGGTTACACATAGCCGGACTATATCGGGTCTATATTTAACCTAGACGGTGAAATGAGGGCTAATTGCTTGCTGGGAAACGTTGATTGGCTGAGGCAGTTGTTGTCCCATGGTCATAAAGATATTGGTCGACTCTCAGGACAGCTACTTGGCAAAATCAGGACGTGCTGGGTGCGGCACGTGCCCACCCATATTGACAGGTGGCCCACCCAAACAGATTAACAAAAACAATTTAAATTTTTAATTTTAATAATAATAATAATAATAATGAATTAAGTTTGGCCATTTATAAAAAAATAAATGAAAAAAATGCTTTCGAATCAGTACTGATGTCATACACCAATCGTCTGTACTCTGTAGAGAGCTGTTTCAAGTCAATCACTGTGTGCTGTATGCTTTCGAATCAGTACTGTGACGTCATACACCAATCGTCTGTACTCTGTAGAGAGTTGTTTCAAGTCAATCACTGTGTGAGGTATGCTTTCGAATCATTACTGTGACGTCATACACCAATCATCTGTACTCTGTAACAGGCGCTGTTTTATGGGCGGGCCTGGGTGAGCACCACCCAGATTGACAGGTGGCCCACCCAAACAGATTAATAAAAACAATTTAAATTTTTAATTTTCATAATAATAATGAATTAAGTTTGGCCATACGGCCCGCCCAAAACTTTATATGATATGACAAGCGCTGAGCGCGTCCATCTCTGGCTCAGCGCCAGCGAGCGCACAGTGTGAATCTGGCAGTGATGTCATGTCACTGTACATATTTTGTCCAGACTTCGACACCCTTGCAAGGAGAGTAGATGAGGCTCATTGTTCACATGAACACCATGACTTGGTAAGACAAAGAATAGGGCCCGTTCACAGATCGCCTCTTTTGCGCACTCAAGTTTGTCATTTCAAATGTACGTTCTCATAATGGAAGCAACGTTGTCGCGCGGTCAGGCGTCTGATTGACTCGTCAAACGCGTGCGTTTCGACAGCCAAGGGAAGCGCGATTTGCCATAAAATATAACATCTTGACCATATTTAATGTTAACATGATAAATATTTTGTATAAGTATGTGTGAATATGACAAATATTATGCCCAGAGCTTTCAATCATTTTTTCATGTATTCTTCGGATGTTCATGCCTATTCCACTAGGCGTTGTAAAGATTTGTATCTTGCCTTTTGTAGAACTACAGCTAATCAATCTACACTGAAATACAGAGGGAATTCCCTCTGGAATCATTTGGACCCTGTTTTAAAGACTAAAATCACTATAAACACTTTTAAAAGAGAGCTGGAAAAAAATGTTAACATATAATTAAGTTTATTTTGTTAATTTGTTGTATTAACATGATTGATGCATTGGTTATATTGTCCTGCTTGATCATGTAATTTTATGTCCATTTTAATGAGATTTTGGGGAAGTGGTTTTATAAGACCTCGTGGTCTTCTCACTTTCTCCCGCACAGTTTTTTTTTTTCGTTAATGGATTTGTAAAGTTGTATTTTAAATGTTATATGTGCAAATAAATAAAATCTTAAAGCTCGCGTTCTTAACATGCGCTTTGTGGTCACGGAAAATGCGCATGAGAAACTCCCGGTTTTGCAGCAAAACGTGCGTCCTCGATGTGTGATCTGCTATTTAAACGAGATTGTTTCTGTCTGCAGGTGTTTTATGTTAACAGCCATATAGTGTCTTATTATTCGAAATAATTGAATTTATTGATCGAATTTAGGAATTTAGAATAAAAGATGAAGCATACATTTAATAATATTGGGGGATAGATGCCCTTTAACGGTGCAGAAATTACAATATGGTGATTTAAATATCAAAGCTGATTGATCACTCATGAGAATATTGTTTCAGAATAAAAAAAAAAATAAAATAAAATGCTTTCGAATCAGTACTGATGTCATACACCAAATGTCTGTACTCTGTATTGAGCTGCTTCATGTCAATCACTGTATGATGTATGCTTTCGAATCAGTACTGTGACGTCATACACCAATCGTCTGTACTCTGTATTGAGCTTCTTCATGTCAATCACTGTGTGCTGTATGCTTTCGAATCAGTACTGTGACGTCATACACCAAACGTTTGTACTCTGTAAAAGGCGGGGATTTATGGGCGGCCAGATTGACAGGTGGCCCACACAAACAGATTAATAAAAACAATTTAAATTTTTAATTTTCATAATAATAATGAATTAAGCGCTGGCTTAATAATAATGAATTAAGTGCTCAGCGCCAGCGAGCGCACAGTTTGAATCTGGCAGTGATGTCATGTCACTGTACATATTTTGTCCAGACTTCGACACCCTTGCAAGGAGAGTTAACACAGTCTCATCCCAAATCGGAGAGTAGACGAGGCTCATTGTTCACATGAACACCATGACTTGGTAAGACAAAGAATAGGGCCCGTTCACGCCTCTTTTGCGCACTCAAGTTTGTCATTTCAATTGTAAGTTCTCATAATGGAAGCAACGTTGTCGCGCGGTCAGGCGTCTGATTGACTCGTCAAATGAGTGCGTTTCGACAGCCAAGGGACGCGCGATTTGCCATAAACATCTTGACAACATTTATAAAATATAACATCTTGACCATATTTAATGTTAACATATATTGCATAAATATTTTTTATGTATAAGTATGTGTGAATATGACAAATATTATGCCCAGAGCTTTCAATCATTTTTTCATGTATTCTTCGGATGTTCATGCCTATTCCACTAGGCGTTGTAAAGATTTGTATCTTGCCTTTTGTAGAACTACAGCTAATCAATCTACACTGAAATACAGAGGGAATTCCCTCTGGAATCATTTGGACCCTGTTTTAAAGACTAAAATCACTATAAACACGTTTAAAAGAGAGCTAAAAAAAATGTTAACATATAATTAAGTTTATTTTGTTAATTTGTTGTATTAACATGATTGATGCATTGATTATATTGTCTTGCTTGATCATGTAATTTTATGTCCATTTTAATGAGATTTTGGGGAAGTGGTTTTATAAGACCTCATGGTCTTCTCACTTTCTCACGCACAGTTTTTTTTTTTTTTTTTCGTTAATGGATTTGTAAAGTTGTATTTTAAATGTTATATGTGCAAATAAATAAAATCTAAAAGCTCGCGTTCTTAACGTGCGCTTTGTGGTCACGGAAAATGCGCATGCATGAGAAACTCCCGGTTTTGCAGCAAAACGTGCGTCCTCGATGTGTGATCTGCTATTTAAACGAGATTGTTTCTGTCTGCAGGTGTTTTATGCCTCAGAAGTGTTTTTGTAACAAGAAAATAAAAACAACTCTCGGTTTCATGTTCACTGTTTTTTTTTTATTTATTTATTTTTTTTATTATTATTATTATTTCAGCACCTTGGACAGTCCCTAATCCCTTGTTCGAGACATATCGCAAATTTTCCAGTTGTATTTCCAGTAACACTTTACAATAAGGTTTCATACATTATTTATTTAAAAAAATGCATAAACCAAGAGTTTCTGTTTTCCGTGACCACATAGTACACGTTAAGAACACGCGTTTTTATGGCAAATCGCGCGTTCCGCATGCTTTTGACGGGTCAGTGTGCAATCAGACGCCTGACCAGCGTTTATGAATATTTTGGCTTGCCATATGCATGTGATGCAGGCTGCAGCGCGCTCAATTGTCCAGGCGCGCATATATGCCGTGGCGAGATGAAAACATCTCAACTTTTCAGAGAGTGCCGCAAGCGCACCGCAGGTCATGTGACAAAAACCAACTGATCAGCTTCGGCCTTTCCGTAACAACTTCGAAAGCTCGACAGAATAGCTGATCATAGCTGTACAGTGCATTTTTTATTTCTCATCTTCATAAATATAGCCTATCTAATAGTAAAGGCAAGCTAATACAAAATCTAGAAACCCTCGATTCTGGCCCACCTCGACTTAATCCAGGCCCACCCATCTGTCATGTTCTGCATCCGCCACTGCTCGGTACAGTGCTGCTTCAAGTCGATCATTCTCAACGCATTCTCACCCCAAGGCGTCACCTTTGACCATGCTTCAATATTTGACGTTTTAGGCGCCCTTTAGCGTCACTTACATGACGCGATCCTACGGCGTCATCTAACTGACGCTAAAGGAAAGCGTCAGTTAGAGGACGCGGTTAGGTTTAGGTCTGGGGTGAGGGTAGGGTACACGCGATCCTAGGGCGTCATCTAACTGACGCTAAAGGGCGCCTAAAGTGTCAGATATTGAAGCATGTCCAAATGCTTCCCAAGGCGTCAGTTAAGTGACGCCTTGGGGGTGAGAATGGGCTGTCATTCTATGCTGTTTGCTTTCGAATCAGTACTGTGATGTCATACACCAATCTTCTGTACTCTGTCCAGTGCTGCTTCATGTCAATCACTGTATACTGTATGCTTTCGAATCAGTACTGTGATGTCATACACTAACCTTCTGTACACTGTAAAAAACATATTTTCAAGTTATGTTATCACAACAGTTTTTCTTTTGTCAAATCAACTTAAATATTTTATTCAGTTCAGATAGCTTATTATTTTGAGTTTCTGACGATTAAATCAATCTCCTACATTGTATTAACTAACTTTTTCCTGTTCAATCAACAAAATTTAAGGCAACCAGGTTACTTATTTTTTTTAAGTTAAACCAACAATATTTTTTTACAGTGCTTCTTCAGTTTCTTTTTTTATTAGTTACTTTAAATGATTGTATCTTTGTCCTGGGTAACATTTATGGATTTAACACTGCAAAAAATAACTTAAAATTGTTTAATACAATAGAAACACATTTAGACTATTTTAAATCTAAATATTCTAATTTGTTTATTATTTTGGGTGGAGACTTTAACCGAACTATAAACAGTTTGTTGGATAGATCACCACCTAGATCATCTAATGGATCACCAGGCCTCTATGAACTGATTTCACGTTTTGGTTTGATTGACATTTGGAGGGAAAAACATCCTCAGCTTCACAATTTACCTGGACTAACAGTTCTGGTTCTTTGAGGCCTAGGATTGACTTCTAGTTGATATCTGACTCTCTATCTGATTACGTCAATAAGGTTGAAATTTTGCCTTCTCCACTGTCCGATCATATAAGTCTATTATTCTCTCTTTTGATAACCCATCTTACTCAAGAACTTATAGCTCATATTGGAAACTAAACTCTGCTTTATTAGAGGATGAGGAGATGATGGAGTTTTGGTTGATGTAGTTTTGGTTCCTTGCCACTGTCACCTTGCTTTTGGCTTGCTTTTGGCTTGCTCAGTTGGGGTTATTTAATATTTAACAATATTATTGATCTGTGTTGTACTACTTTCATGTTATCACTGTGAAGCTTTGATACAATCTGTATTGTGAAAAATGCTACATAAATAAATGTGACTTGACTTGACATGAGGAAACTTGTCAATCTGTAATTTCTAAAATTCACTTCTTTCTTAATAAAGCTCAAGCTGAAAATAATTTTGGTTATAATTGGGAGCTGTTAAAATATAATATTAGGTTAATAAAATATTGTTGGTAAAAAATACTGTAAAAAAATATTGTTGGTTTAACTTAAAAAAAGTAAGTAACCTGGTTGCCTTAAAATTTTAAGTTGATTGAACTGGAAAAGTGAGTTAATACAATGAAGGAGATTAATTTAACCATCCGAAACTCAAAATAATAAGTTATCTCAACTAAATAAATTATTTAAGTTGATTTGACAAAAGAAAAGATGTTGTGGTAACAAATCTTGAAAATATATTTTTTTTTTTTTACAGTGCATAAGGGTGCTCTCCCAAGCTCTATGACTCAGGGTGTTATAAATTTGATCCCTAAGCCTCAAAAGGACCCCACTCAACTTGAAAATTGGCGACCTATAAGCAAAATTTTAGCCATGATTTTTGCTAAAAGAATTAAATGTGGTTTAGATAATATAATTGATGATTTTCAGTCGGGTTTCGACTTGTTTCAAATAATATTAGACTTGTTCTTGATATTTTAGATTACACAGATATGATCCCCGATGATGGTTTTTTGTTTTTTCTTGATTTCTATAAAGCTTTTGATTCCGTTGAGTTTTCTTTTATTCTTAAATCTTTAATTATTTTTGGTTTTGGCCCCAACTTTATCAAATTCAATTCAAACTTTGTACAAAAACGCCAATGCTTCAATTAAATTACAGCATGGAACTACACATAGATTTGATATAGAAAGAGGCATCCGTCAAGGCTGCCCAATATCGCCTTATCTTTTTCCGCTTCCTATGCAATTATTAGCCATTCACATACAAAATAGTAATTTGAAAGGTATCTCTGTTGCAAACCGATCAATATTAATAAGTCAATTGGCTGATGATGACACAACTTTGTTTTTGAAAAATAAAGATCAAGTTTCTGTAGCTTTAAATATAATTGATCTCTTTTCATCTGCTTCTGGTTTAGTTCTTATAATATTCACAAATGTGAACTTGTATCTATTAAACATTCCAATGATATTAAAGTTTGTGACATTCCAGTCAAATCGGAAGTTACTTGGGGATAATCATATGTAAAGATCAGATAAAAAGATCAAAACTGAACTTTGAACCTCTTATTCGGTCTATCCAACAACGCAAATTAAATTCTTGGTTACAGCGTGATCTGTCTATAACAGGTAGAGTCCTGCTTTCCAAAGCATATGGGTTATCTCGGGTTATCTATACTGCAATGGCTCTGGATGTTTCTGTGGAGATTTGTAGAATGTTGGACAAAATGATAGTAAACTTTGTTTGGAAATCTAAAGTTCATTTAATTAAAAAGAGTGTTATGATAGCTGATCGGACAGTTTGACTTATTGAACTTTTCCACTCTTAATAATTCTTTCAAGATTAAGTGGATAAAACCTTTTTTGAACAAACCTACATCTTTTTGGAATATTACCCCTAATTATATTTTCAGCTCATTTGGGGGTTTGCATTTTTTGTTGCGCTCCAACTATATGACATCTCTAAAATACCTTTAACTCTTTCTAGTTTTCATAAACAGGCTTTAAGATGCTAGTCCCTAATATGTAATTATAGGTTTCCTCCACATAGCTATTTTATTTGGAATAACCAAAATTTTAAATTTAAAAATAAATCTCTTTTTTTTAATAATTGGTTCGATAAAAATATACTTTTAGTGAGTCAACTTTTAGATGAAAGAGGTGTTTTGCTTTCTTATGAACATTTTATGCAAGAATTCTCTTTTCCAGTCCCCCCAAGAGAATATGCCATTGTTTTTGGTGCAATTCCTGATTTTGTGAAACCTTTGGTCAATTCTGGCCTCAAAGGACCTTTAACCTCTCCACCTATTTTTGACAACGCTCATCTTTTTGTTGACCAATGTCTTTTCAGTAGATTGTCAAATAAGAAAATTTGCTCAATTCTTAACAGAAATTTATTTTTTATTTTCATTTAACCTTTATTTAACCAGGAAGTCCCTTGAGACTAAGTCTCTTTTCCGAGGGAGACCTGGCCAAGACGGCACACCAGATTCAATTTGAATACAAATACAACATAGTCAAAAACAAACAAACAAGCAACACACATAAAAGAAAAGAAAAGAGCAGGTCACATATGGCAGTTACATTTTTGGAGTCACATTGCATTTTAACATGGCCTTAAATTCATTTAATGGAACTAGATCATTTAGACGTAACAAATTTTGCAAATTATTCCAGGACCATGGTGCAAAGTAAGAGAAGGCTTTTTCCCCAGCTCAGTAAAAACCCTTGGAACCTGGTAAGAGAGCCATCTGGTGGAACGGAGAGAAAAACTGCTCGAGTTCTTCTTAAGGAGATTACATAAATATGCCGGCAATTTACCCAACATGGCTTTAAAATCGGATCAAATTTCAAAATCGGATCAAAGTAATCAGATTTCTTTGCCTGTGTAAGTTTTTGGAATAATAAATTTGATGATATAGGGTGGGAGGCTTTCTGGATCCTTCGGCAAAAATTTGTCTTATCTAATAAAGTGTTTGAAGTCTCAATAAAAATGATTCACAATTGCTACCCAGTTAATTATAAATTTGAAAATTTAATAATACTATTTCCCTCTTGTGCTCCTTTGTCATCGGTTTGATGAAACGATTATTCATTTGTTTTGGGAATGTATGTTTTGAAAAATCTTTTGGATTGACTTTTCAAATTTTATTAAAAGGTATCTTTCTTTAGACTTCTGTATATATACCAAAAAATTTTGTTGTTTGGTGACTCTATGAAATTAGACCCCTTTCATTTTAAATTTGTCCTTAATTTGCTACTTTTTCTTGCCAAATTTTATATTCACAAGTGTACATTTTCAAAGAAAACTCCTTCTTTGTTATTTTTAAGAAAGATATTGATATGTATTTAAATTCATTGAAGAACTCTAAAAACTCTAATGCATGTAAGACTCTGCAATACTGTCGATCATTTAATCTTGTTTAATGTTATTTAAGTTTATGGATTGTAACCCTCTGTTTTGTTGTTTTGTATATTTAATGTCTTGATTTGTATTTGTTTTTTTTCTGCATAAAAAAACAGAGCTGCTTCACATCGATCACTGTTTGCTGTATGCTTTCGAATCAGTACTGTGATGTCATACACCAATCGTCTGTACTCTGTACAGCACTGCTTCAAGTCGATCATATGCTTTCGAATCAGTAGCCTACTGTGATGTCATAGCTACACCCAGGGATGTAGTGGAGGCTAAATGCAAGTAAATGCCTTTCACACACCTCCATATATTCGGGAATTGCGTTTACCCACCTCCAAAGTGTGTTTATCCACCTCTCAATTGCGTTTATCCACCTCTAAATATCCTGTAGTGCTCAGACATTTTAAATTAAGCTTATGTCGTTTTAGTTTATTGTTCATTATTAGTTTCATAGGTTGTTAAACCTAAGACGAACTCTTTCATATTGCGCTGCATTACTGTCAGTGTTGTTGACTACATTACTGATGGTAAGGTTGCACTGTTGACGCCTCGCGCAGCCTCTCGAGCAGAAATCTACACAATGAGCACCACACACACAAACACACTCAGTTAACAACACTGACAATAAAAATCTAAATGTGGAGTTTTATATTTTTAGCATTTGTTAAGCAACCTCATCTATTTTTCATGAACACCATTCTTGAAATAATCAGCCGACTGAAATAATAGTTTGAATTAATTAATCAATGTGTCACTCATCAAGACGGTCGCCTGCCAGTCTGCCAGTGCCACCACCTACTGGCGGTTTAGTGTTGAATGTTTAAAAGTAGCATCATTCTTTCCAACGTTTCTTATATGTAAATTAAAATCAATTTCATAACATTATTTTATGCAATTGTATTTTTTTTTTTAGTGTAAATGATTTAATTTGATCAACCCTAACAGCCATATAGTGTCTTATTATTCGAAATAATTGAATTTATTGATCGAATTTAGGAATTTAAAATGAAAGATGAAGCATATATTTAATAATATTGGGGGATGGATGCCCCGTGCAGAAATTACAATATGGTGATTTAAATATCAAAGCTGATTGATCACTCATGAGAATATTGTTTCAGAATAAAAAAAATAAAAAAATAAAAAAAAATGCTTTCGAATCAGTACTGATGTCATACACCAGCGGTTTTCAATAGGTGAGGCGCGCCTCCCCTGGGGGGCGCCAAAGAGCGACAGGGGAGGCGCGAATCAGTTTATAATACGCGACTTTTTTTTTTTTTTTTTTAAGTCGCGTTAAAACAGCACGGCTTTCGGGTTGCGTTTTTTGGGGCTTATTAAAAAAAAGGTTGTTTTTTAGGAAAATCTGACAAGCAACTTTGTTTTCTTTACATCTATGGTGACGGTTGGCCGTTTTCTCAATCTCCAATACATTGACACTGTCTGACGGTGTACTTTTGCGTCCATTTCTTTTCCCTTTTTTTAACTCGTAATTAAATTACGAAAAACATGCTTTCTTTATTCGTTTTTAGACTGGTGAAACGATATTCACAAACTTTTTTTTTCTATATATACAAGGCTTAGATTTTTAACTTCACATTGGCCTATAAAGAAAGCCTAAAACAAAAACATTTCATAAACAGTTTAAGCTATAAAAAAATAAAACTTTATTAAAACATAAATAAATTATTTTATGATACACATGCCTAGCCTATTAGGCCTACTGTCTTAAGTGAACTCATTTATAAATGCCAATAATAATTGTCATTAATATTATTAGTCTACTAGGCTTCGAAGACGCTTTTATCCAAAAAAATGTGAGAAAATGGGACGAGTGTCAGATCGCGTCTCTGTCAGCAACAGCTGTCCGAATTCGCTCACTCGTTTTTATTTACTCCTTTTCATTCACTCCTTCAAGTGAACAGTAGGCTATTAGTGGACTAACGTAGGGGTTTAGGGGGCGATTTCGGATTCATCAACCCATGTTCTCAAGCAGTGAAAAATAGTGGACACCTCAACGCGTCGACAGACAGGACCGTGCAGGTAATATTAATATGAAACAAAGTCTCAACTTTCAAATTTGGTCAGTCAAAGAAAATTAAAGGCCTACCGTTTTGTGGCTCTTTAATGTGTCGTGACAGATTGCCTGGCTGGTAAAGCCAAGTTCCACCGACGTTAATCTACTGACTCTCCTAACTCTATGACTGCTTTGTCGGACAAAAATTGTGGATTTTGATTGGTCAGATCACATGTCTGTCAATCAAACTCCAAGCGAAGGATGAATTGACGCTAATTTAAAAGTGAAAGTTAGTTTCGTTTTCAAGGCACAATAACAAAACGGTTCTATTCCGCACTACCGCACCAAGAATGTCCATTGATGCCCGTGAAAATGCGCGCATTTTACGTTTACCTTTAAATTAGCGATTTAAATGCCTCCACCGGTGACACCGTTAGCTATTACCGGTATTGTCACACGTCGATTAACCGGTGAGAAAATATCCTCACCGCGTCACATCCCTACTGCTCAAAAGCGCGGCCTCTCATTGTTCCCACTAATATGGACGATTAAATTGAAACTCACTTACAACTTGTTGTTTTGAAATTGAATGCATAAATTGGTTGGGCCATAGAGGTTTTTTTTATTTTATTTTATTTTTTTATTGCTTTGCCGCTCTTGTAGCGCAAATGACGTGAATGGCGCATTTTGTTTGTTTAAAAAGGTTTTAGATCGTTAAAAAAATTCATGAAAAATATGTGAATCTGTTCGATCTGATAACATGATTTCAATGCAGTTGACTGTTAAATGTTACGTGTTCCGTGAACGAACAGCGTTGTCGTTCATTGATCAGGTAGAGCTGTCCATTGTGCTGATTTTGTTCGAGACGCTTTTTCAGCCGTCAGGTTTCGTCGTCGGTAGCTTTGGCACCGATTACACGTTAAAGGGATAGTTCACTTCAAAATGAAAATTCTGTCATCAGGCCTAGGCCTACTCACACTCAAGTTGTTTCAAACCTGTATGAATTTCTTTCTTCTGCTGAACACAAAGGAATATATTTTGAAGAATGATTATTATTATTATAATTATTATTATTAATAAGAATGTCAGTAACCAAACAGTTAACTGGAACCATTGACTTCCATAGTATTTTTTAGTAAGTCAATGGGACCAGTTTACTGTTTGGTTACTGACATTTTTCAAAATATATTCCTTTGTGTTTAGCAGAAGAAAGACATTCATACAGGTTTAAAACAACTTGACGGTGAGTATATGATGACAGAATTGTCATTTTGATGTGCATCTCTTTAAGCATGTTTTGTTGAATTGTGGTTAGGCATATGCTACTGATGTTCAGTGATTTTAAAAGTAGCCTCAATTAGGCCTGCATGAAATTGGAAATTATTTTCTGTTGCAATCATTTATGATTGAAAATAAAATGTCTTAAAATACAATATTAAAAAAGATTTGTTGTTGATCATACAATCAGTTGTTATTGAAACTCATCATTGCCTGGAACACACAAACGATGGCATTTACTGTAGAGGCGTGGATTAGGGCTTGCAGACAGTGTTTTTTTTTTTTGGGGGGGGGAGGCTGTCCTCACCTACTCTAAGGGGAGGCTCACATTCACCCAATTTGAAAACCCCTGTCATACACCAATCGTCTGTACTCTGTAGCCTATTGAGCTGCTTCATGTCAATCACTGTGTGCTGTATGCTTTCGAATCAGTACTGTGACGTCATACACCAATCGTCTGTACTCTGTAACCGAATAAATCAGAGACGACTTGAAGTCAACATATTTATATGATGGTCTGAGGACAACATCATGTAACAGAATAAATCAGAGACGACTTGAGGTCAACATATTCATATGATGGTCTGAGGACAACATCATGTAACCGAATAAATCAGAGACGACTTGAGGTCAACATATTTATATGATGGTCTGAGTACAACATCATGTAACCGAATAAATCAGAGACGACTTGAGGTCGACGTATTCATGATTGTCTGAGGACAACATCAGAATAAATAAGCTAATTCAAACGTCTCTCCCTGGATCTCTCAGCAAATCATGCTGTACTGTCTGACCAAGCTGAATGGTTAGTGCGACATGCATATGCTAACGTAATGTTACTTAAAGAGATTTTAGGAAACTTTTCTGTCGCACCAGTTTATTTGTTTTTTGTAAAAACAAAATTCCTTTTTTTTTTAGCTTGGCACACTATAAAAAAAAAAAAAAACATCTAAACAGTAATTTCATCTTTTATAGTTTTTATTTTAAGACCCAGAACGTCAGCGATGCTGATCAATTGCTCATTTTACTGTTAAGCATGTCCTGTTAACATTATCAGCGTTACAGAACTTCAGTGGTGGACAAATGCTAATGTTATTCCAAAAACAAGTATGTTTAGTCATGGTACAAGACTGCTGTTAATTAATAGGAGAATGTAAGAAGCCGTTGGTCTTACCTTGTAACTTGTGCGCTTGTTGGTGTGTTTTTTTTTTTTTTTTTTTTAGTTTGGCAGACTCGACGGGGGGCACATTTTGATGACATCATAAACGTTGATTGGCTGAGGCAGTTGTTGTCCCAGGGTCATCATAAAGATACTGGTTTTAGGAGAGCTATCAGGACGTGCGTGTCGTTTAGAGCCTTTTGAAGCTGCACTAAAACTGTCATTTGGACCTTGAACCGTTTGGTTCCCATTGAAGTCCATTATATGGAGAGAATCCTGGAATGTTTTCATCAAAAACCTTAATTTCTTTTCGAATGAAGAAAGAAAGACATGGACATCTTGGATGACATGGGGGTGAGTAAATTATCAGCACATTTTTTTTTTTTTTAAAAGTTAACTACTCCTTTAAGAATTGTAAAATATAGCCTACATTAAACGTGCAACTAATAAAGGTGGTGAGTTCTCACAATTACCACTTTTTAACTCTTTTTCCCACCAGAATTGTGATATAAACTCACAGTAAAAAAAGTCTGAATTAAGACACTGTATAAAGTCTGAATTGTGAAATATAAGCTCACAGTCTCTTATAAAGTTCTTCAGTATTGTGAGATAAAAAGGTGCAAAAACAAACATCCAGAGCATCATCATGAAAAGTGCATGGAAAATCTGTAGGCCCAATGGAAGTGGACTTAGTCCAGTAATTGGGTGAGAAGAATTCATTAAGATTCACTCATCCAGAAACAGATTAGGCTACACCATACGCTGGATTTTCTTGTTTCACTACAAACCACCAGCTCATATTAGTTGCTCAGGAATCAGATCATACTTGCTTTAATGTTTTTGCTGTATATTCAGAACTGTCAGAAAAAAGGTACAAAACCTTTCACTGGGGCGGTACCTTTTCAAAAGGTACACTTTTGCACCTAAAGGGTGCATATTGGTACCATAATTGTACAAATATGTACCATGAAGGTACCAATATGCACCCTTTAGGTACAAAAGTGTACCTTTTGAAAAGGTACCGCCCCAGTGACAGGTTTTATACCTTTTTTTCTGATATACATTCAATCTGCTAATAGAACCAAACCGCATGCAAATCATTTATCTCTGTTCTCTAGATAGGACTATAAAAGAACCCTGAGGTATGGTACAAAGAATCTAACAGACTGGGGTAGGCCAATGAATGTGTTAAGGTTCGTGGAATGAATAAGGGCTTTTGACTATTGAAAAGGGCTTGTGAAGTTGACCTGGGGACTGTGTTGATGTAACCAGGGTGATCAATGCAGCAGTTGGTCATTTTGTACTTTCCCTGTTCTACTATTTTCCATGGATAGGGATGAAGGAACACAGGAATGGGATAATAGGTTCAGAGTTGATGTTAATTGACACTTTGAACTCCATCAACACAGTAACTGAAATGCAGAAATGTGTGGCTTGATCATGTCTAAGAAACAATACTCGTTCTTAAGAAAACAAAACCGTGTTTTTAACTGCATAAAATAAATAACTGCATTTGGATCCAGCTCTCCCTCATTTTTTAAAATTCACCAATCATTACAAATGCCAGCATGCTCATGTTGTTGTCTGAATAAATAGCATCTTAATGGATTTTAATAATTAATTTACCCATTTAAGTTCATTTCTTCTTCAATGTATCTTCTGTTCTGTAACTTTCACATACACATAGTGTCCACAGAAGTCTGAACACCATATCCCACAACATTTTGATACAAGACTTTGGTAACACTTTAGTTTGGAGACCAATTCTCACTACTTGCATATTACTGGCATATTGGCTGTTCATTATTACTAATAAAGCACATATTAATGCCTTATTCTGTATTACCATGTTCTACATCCCTTATTCCTATCCCATACATAAACTTAACCACTACAACAATACCTTGCTACTTATTAATAAGCAGTAAATTAGGAGTTTATTGAGGCAAAAGTCATAGTGAATATGTGTTCCCCAAACTAATGTGTGACCAAGACATTTTTTGTTTTGGACGTTGGTAGCATTCCAAGTATTTACCCAACTTAGAGTATTCTAAAAAGTGTGCGTGTATCATAAATAAATGCCAAAGAAAATATGCTATTTAGTATTTCCAACTGTTGGTCTCTATAAAGTAAATATTGATAAATATTTAATTCCTTTTCTGTGCACTCATAATAAATTAATAGTATGTGGAAAAGGAGGGAAATTTTGCTTTTATCTGATTCATTTGTGTTTTTATGCATGCTATTGAGTACTATTACCTTTTCTGGACACCGTGCTGACTGGTAAGAGTCCAGGATCGGGGGAAGAGAGCTAAAACGATGAACATCTTCAGTTTCCATCGTCATAATCAGACCAGTTGGCTATTAAGATGTGAATTGGTCTATTAACACACAACATGGACAAAATACTTAAGTTAGAGAAATTAAATATTTGATGTGCTGTAAGTTTTCTGTAAAAAGTACACTTAAATGAGTAGGAATTAATTTGTAAAAATACAAATATTCAAATTTGGCTCTAAGTTGATATGAAGTCAAGATGCACTAGAATTATAAAATGAACATTAGAATAATTTTGCATGGTCAACCACCTAAATTCATTATTTTGATGCCACAAGGAATCAGATTACTTGCATTTCTGAATACAGCAGCAGTGGGATTCCCAATAATGTAGTTACTATCACATAGAAAACATTAACTTTAAATCTAGAAATAATTAAGAAAAAACATTCCAGTTTAGCAAAAAAAAAAAAAAAAAAATCAGCTCTCTGAAGCCTTTGATTTTAGGCCTACTAACAATCAACTAGTAGTTTCTAGCGACTCAAATGTTTGAAGAATAACCCAAAAAACTGGATAAACAGCTTTTCTAACAACAAAGTCTGTTACTGTAATCGTTATTATATATTTGAAAAGCAATTTTCTGAATGACTAAGTATTTTTCTCTGCAGCATCAAACATCTCCACAGTAAGAGCTGAAAGTGAAGTGTGGAGATTTTCAGGTCTGATCTGTGTTTAAGGGGTTGTTGCCATAGTGCAAGCTTACACAACTTCAGTCCCATTGATACTTTAAAGCCCAATCATTTCATTTTGTTCATTGTAGCCCTGTTGTGCTCAAGTTTTACCCAATAAGTTAGTAATATTTATAAGAAAACCCCCGTGTAAAGTTTGTAGTGAAAGACTACACCTATACCTACAAAAATGTATTCTAGCTACAAGATAGGCCTATATAATTGATTATATAGATATCTCAACTTTCTCAAAAGCAGCAGCGCTTTCTACACCTTTAGCTATACACACACACAGTTCACATTTGATCATTTAAATAGGCTAATAAAAAAACATGTCTTTTTGATTTTATTATCAGAAGCCTTAAAAATGACTTGGAACAACACAGCATATAAACACCACATTGCAAAATAAATACTGTACACGGCTGGTTCGTCAATCAAACAGTCCTTCAGTTCATATTACACACTTTTTTAACAAGTGTCAGATATTAAGTGTCTATTAAGTCTCTCAGTCAGTGTCGTCTTCGACAGCTATTGTTTTCTGGCACAAAGGAAGGACCGTGGCCTCTGGATGCATTTCACGGGTCGTCAATCGCTTCAATATACTTCCAGTTTGAAACACACATCTGTCGTTCAGCCCATCAAAGTGAAAACAATAGTAATGTGCAAAAAACACTACAGTTTCCCAGTCATTGTGTAAAGGTAACCAGCAAAAAATTTCTCTGAGTGATGATCAGCAATACATCTCAATGCAGAAAACATTCAGACATTCCCGTCAGTCCATTAAGAAAGCTGAGTTTGTGTGCGAATATAGGACGCGTTCTTGCGTTCATTGTTGCGTTATGTGGACGTTTTTACGCAAGCACGTTTAAATGGTGAGTCAAGTTAAAAAAAAATCAATTCCAGTAGGCTAAATTTAGGAGAGCGTTTATGAACCCGACTAGCTACATGTCCTGCGTGAATTGCAACGTTCATATACGATGCCTTGTTGCATTACATCTTCTCTATTTTCAATGTTGGTCGATGTAAACAATGCGACGCATTTGATTCTTTTTTCGTGCCAAGTTTTAAGTTGTCCAGGCCCAGTCACGCGCCATATTGTGCGCCTTCCTCCGTTCCGTTTGTGTTGTTTGTTTTACACGTCAAACGGTCACTTAGGCGGCGTGTCCAATTAATAATAGTTCAACTTATTAACAAACGCGTATCTTCAATACCATTGCGCTCTGTCCCGCTGTTTTCAACGCAAGAACGCGTCCTGTGTGAATGCCCCTCAGACAACATTATTTCTAAAAGCAAATTAGGTGGCTTTTGAGTTTGACACATAACTAGTGGACTGAAGTCTTCACAGTGGACCTTTCTTTTGTGTAGGCTAATTTTGGGGTCATCAACTTTTAAGATGAGGCAAAGATGACAGTTTATCAACTTTCCCAAAAGCAGCAGCGCTTTCCACGCCTTTGAGCCACTCTTTACATTTCCTCATGACAGTCTCGTCCACGTCTCCGTCCTCCTCCTCATACTCAACATCATCATATTTGTACTGATCATTGAGGAGAGAGATCTTCACAATGGTGCTTATGTCATTGGAAGCGTCCAGTTTGGCAACAGGTCCTGAGCTCTTATTATTAGAGCTGCCCTGAGCTCTCTTGGATGGGAAAACGCGCCGGTGTCTCAAGTCCGCGGACGCGCAGCACTTCTGTTGCCTGGCCATCATTTGCTTTTCCAGATTGCGCTTTTGGATGACCAGAATGGCTTCGGGGGTCAGGCTGAGGGAGAAGTGGATCTCTTGCTCGCCACCTTCTTTTGCTATAGAGGTCCTGGAGGCGTATTTATGGCTGGACTCTCCAGAACTGGAGCGTGGGACGCTTTCGCATGAGGTAGCCAAGGGTTTGGGGACGCTCAACCATGAATGTTTGCTGTCCGTGTCGGGATCTCGAGGGACTCTGCTCGGCTTACTTCGCGCCAGCTTTACATTGGCCGACGGCCACGATGTGGATATTTTCTCTTTCTCCGATCCCTTGTCGTCTCCTGTCCTTTGACTGTAAGTGGGTTGAGGAGGTGCGACATTGTCCCTGCTCTTCTTTCTCCTGAACAGCTCATTTCTTGGCGATGATATCCTTGAGTGCAGGTTTATCGGCGGAAAAGGCATTTTGAATGCTTTCGATGCGCAAAATAATGAAGAAATCTGTGCGTGAATGATGGGAGAAATACGTCCATTCGCCTCGGTCCACCGGATCTTTGGATATTAGACGCAGTAGTCCACTGTACTCCACATCTCACTTCGACTGACAAGGGGCGGGGCATCCGCGGGACTTATAGTGTCAGGCGGAAGGGGCGTGGTCACAACAAAAAGGTTAAAACAACAAAGCCATGCGCATGCAAGTGCCTGTATGAATGTATCTTTTAAAGAAAGTTTATTGCATTATACAATACAAAAGCTTTGTAAACACTGGTGTAGTTCATTCATCACATTAATATGATCATGTCACCTCAAAGGGATAGAAAGGGAGAAAAAAAATGATATCAATAGGCTACTCACCCTCAAGTTGTTCCAAATCTGTTTCCTTTCTTCTGTTGAGCACGAAATATGATATATTAAAGAATGCTGACAACCAAACAGTTGTCAAATACAAACAAATACTATGGAAGTCTACTATGGTCAACTGTTTGATTGACGTTTTTGGGTGATGTATCCCTTTTAAGACACCCTTCGTCTTTTATATTGTTTTATTTAAACCTATACGATTTAACACGATTTTAGTGTAAAAAAAAAAAAAAAAAAAAACACTTACTAACCAATTTTACATCTTTAATGCAATGACAACGTAATGTAACAACTAATAAAATAATCAATATAACCTTGATTTAAAAAAAAAAAAAAATTATATCTAAAAAAATGTTTTATTTAAATGTTTGCCAATTGAACTAAATCTTGAAAATGTCTTAGAAGTGTCCAAAGGGTTTCTTGTTTTATAGAACAAAAAAAGATTTGAAACAGTAACGTGTTGGAATTCAGCTAGCAGAGCTTTACAACGCAGAGCCAGCCAACGGTACTTTTTCGATATTTTGTCCTTGGTGACCTTGGCATAGAGGAGGTTAAAGACAAGCAGCCTCCATCGCTATTGATCCGTCACCCTCCTTTCCAGCAATTGGTAATTTCACAGTGACATCTGTTCTGTCACCCAGCCACTGCGAAGTGTTTCAGCCAACAGTGAAATGAGGAATAAAATCAATAGGCTTATACTTACTGTTAAGATGCACAGATGTTTAATTTCACAAACAACATCCATAGATTGCTTACAGAATGAAATCATAGAGATTACAGTGAAGAAAAACTTTTGGGAGGATTCTATAATGGCTGTGATTAAACACTGTTAGTTATGCGACTGATCCTTCAAAGCATGTACAGTCAAACCAAAAATGAATCATTCATTTTTTTTTTTTTTTTTTTAACTAGAAGGTGCAGGACACTATTGTTCATTTGTGTGATTGTGAGGATAGACAAAATAAAGTAAACTGTGACATATTATACCCATACAGTGGACTACCAGTAAAATGTATATATGAAGAGTTCAGATGCAAAAGCCTCTAAGTGCCATTTGAAATTTTCTTCTAGAATGATCATTTTTATCAAGCTTGTATATTTAAGTTCAGTGATTTCACTTAAATGGCAATGATAATTACCTATTAATTGTTATTTAAGTGAAATTACTGAACTTAAATATACAAGTTTGATAAAAATCAACATTAAAGAAGAAAATTTCAAGTGGCATTTATAGGCTTTTGCATCTGAACTCTTCATATATTTGGGACCAAAAATGATCTAGGCAATTTGACCTGCCAATGTTTTAATTGCTAATGTGACCCTTTTACACCACATACTGAAAAAAAATGAAGCATTGCTTGGTAATTGGTTGACCTAAATTGGTATTATCTAATTGTGTACTTAAATTTAACAGCTATTCAACCTAATTCATTTGTGAGAGTCTAACAGAAGAACGGCCAAAACAGTGAACAATCAACTGATTTGATAACGCTTGAGTTCATATTTCATTGAAACTATAGCAAATATGAGACATGTTCAAGGTGTCTGAATACATTTTGGTTCGACTGTGGCTTTGTTTGAAGAGCATCTGTGATCTAGAACGAAAAACAACCTTAATTTATTCCATTTCACGCTTAATGGCATCAGTTGAGTTTCCAACCGGATGTGCTAAACGTTCCGAGAGCTGATTTCTTACATCAGACGTCCGTACGCTATCAGATGAACATATTCTCACTGAATATGAAAGTGTTCTGGCTGACTGCGATTTGGAGAGTAAAGCATCTTTCTGGAGGATCCACCAACAGCTGTACCCAGTCTCTCACCACTTTAAGCAATCGATCAGCACGTGATCAGCATTGTGCATAGAAGAGTGCTGTGGAGGAGGGAAGCTCAAGAAAACAGAGCGCTCCCACGGTCGTCATGGAAACCGCATCCGTCTCCTTGCTTGTGCAGTCTAAAAACAGACCAGCCACTCTAGGTTATTAGGTCATGTTAAGAACATGTGACGCCTGGAGGTGTAATGAACAAACCTGTATCTGAGCATGCAAGAGACAATCATAAGGGTTTATTGAACAAAAAGCTATTGTTTTCTTTAGAGGTATCTCCTGGAATGCCATCAGCTCATCTCCTGAGATCCAGTGTGGGGTGACAGCTGTCTCTGTTGCCCTGGGCTCAGACAAGCATCATTATTCTGAACACATCAGTCAGAAGATTATAACATATGACACATTAACTCCCTGTTCAGCAGGCGAATCAATTCCAAAACATCCAACCAACAAAGCATGAGTATTGTATTTATTTATTTATTTGGTGTGAATGTTGCATCATAAGAATAGGGTTGTTCTCTTGTTATTATATTTGGTAGAAAGGCATTTTTCTGTACAAAAGTGAGCAGTAGTAGATTTCATTCATAAACATCACACGTAATAAAGCACTTCACTTTGTTTTAACTGGCAGTGTATCATGTAATTATCCGCCACACACAAAATAAAAACAACAAAAGCTTTAGAAAAGAAAAACGTAAGGCTTGGAAGAAATGCAAATATCCCATATTCACTCTTAATATTACACAATATTTAAAAAAAAATATTAAGACAAAACATTTTTTTTAAGGTCTTGGAGAATAATGTGGCAGGTTCTGAAATGAAAGAGAAAACACTCTTGCAAGGCAGGACCTGTCGTCAGAAGGAATACTGGACACTTCAGCTCAAACAGGAGGTGAAACACTTCATGACAGCATCCCTGTGATAACAAAAAGACATTTGTTTATGGCTGACGGCTCAACGGAGTATTAGATCTGGGTGGGGGCTCACAGCACAATCCACAGAAACAGATGGATAATGAAAATACTATGATGAAAATCATACTTAATCCTAAATAAACCGATAGCTTGCTGTTAATGTGGTTTATTACCTCAACATTCAATTTAATTCTTTGTTCTAAAAAAACAGCTTGTTTTTTTTTTCCCTTTGTTGTGACTGGGTGGAGCTCTTGCATATTTGATTATGTTTTGGTGGGAATAGATCGCATGAAAAGCAGCAGATCAGCCTCATTTCCAGGTACGGAGAACGGTTTATAAATGATGATTGTAATGCACTTTAGAGGGTATTCATTTTCCTAAAGATCATTTTACTTTGTATTAGAATTATTTTATTTTTTCATTTTTTTGATAGACAAAACTAAAGCTTAAATGTTTCATTCAGGGAGTATGACTCTCTGATATTTTTATGTCTCAGATTTAAACTTCTATTACAAGAAGTTGGTAGATTCAATTAATTTCAAACCTAAAGGCTGGCCCACACTAAACGAATTTAAAGGAGTAGTTCACTTAAAAAAACCAAAAAAACCCCCGATAATTTACTTTTGCCGATAATTTACTCACCCCAATGTCATCCAAGATGTCCATGTCTTTCTTTCTTCAGTTGAAAAGAAATTAAGGTTTTTAATGAAAACATTCCAAGATTTTCTCCATATAATGCACTTCAATGGGAACCAAACGGTTCAAGATCCAGATGAGAGTTTCAGTGCAGCTTAAAGCGACACCAGACGATGAATAAGGGTCTTATCTAGCGAAACGATCGCTCATTTAAAAAATAAATAAAAAAGTTTAAGTTTTATAAGCACAAATGCTTGCCTTGCTCTGTTCTGTGATGAGTATTTGTGACTCTCCTGTTCAAACTCGTTCATCAAAATGAACGAATCTTTTTTCGAATCATGACTCGAAGGGCCCTAGATAGGACCCTTATTCATCGTCTGGTGTCGTTTGAAGCTGCACTGAAACTCTCATTTGGACCTTGAACTGCTTGATACCCATTGAAGTCCATTATATGGAGAAAATCCTGGAATGTTTTCATCAAAAACCTTCATTTCTTTTCAATTGAAGAAAGAAAGACGTGGACATCTTGGATGACATGGGGGTGAGTAAATTATCAGCAAACATTTTTTTTTAAAAGTGAACTACTCCTTTAAGGGCGAGATTGACTGAACGGGGAAAATTAGTGATCAAAAACAGCGCAGATAGGAGTGGAAAATTCTTTGCATGATACTGACGTGACGACGCGTAAATTAAAGAACACAGACAAAGCCGATTCATCTGCACAATGACTTACGGAAAATTAGCAGCTGGTTGCTTTTTTGAGTTAAATAATGTTAAATAAAGAGTTAAATAACTGCGCAAATATTAGTAAATCAACATGATTCAATTACTCTCCTCTCAAACATTTTGCATCTGAAAGGGAAACTCCAACAAACGAATGTGCAATAAGGTCAACACTGGCCTAGCCTTTTTAGTGCAAATGTTTCCAATGTGTCTTTAGTAAAACCTGACAGTAGTTTTATTTAACGGAAAAAGAGGGTTTGTGCTGGCGTAAGCTGTTAGTAAATCAGATTTTAGTAAATCAGATTGTATTATTTATTCAGATACCGGTATGGAAGAGACCACAAAAACGTGATATTAGAATAAACAAACATGGCAGACCACAGGCAAGAATAAATGGCACTAACAGTGTTTGGGCAGCTATTTACAGAAAATTTGCGGGGAAAAAGGCGGTTTGGATGAAGTTGTGTTATTTTCCATCAGCTCGTTTTCTGATTGGAAATTGGTTTAGTTCCACATGACAGTCTACATAGTGTGGTTGCCTTAAGCCGGGCTCAGTACAGGAGTTTCAGGCCGATTAATGCCCGAAAACAATGCGTCCAGGGCATCGGTTCTGTCGTTTGACACAGATTATCTGTTAATGTGAGGCGTTTACAGATCAAATCTTAAACCTCTCGATCTGCTTGTGGACACATGGGGCCGCCCCGAAAACATCAAACATGTCTGATGTATATAGGATTTTAAATTTGGGACAATTACAACTATGATTGCAATGAAAGACAAGTCTACAAGGAGACGGAAGTGATGGAACTTTTGAAATGGTGACAGCGAAACAACAAGCAGCTGTACGGGTCCGGTGGACAACAGTTGGAGGAAATGAGGAAACACGACTGCCTCTATAATGTCTCCTCATATAATAATGTCTACAGCAAGTTACCTGACACAATATCCATCTTGTTTACATCCACTTCCTCCGTGAGGTGCTAAATCTGGCATGATAATCTTAAAGCGATTTCACTTTTTTAATTTTAAATAGTGTGTAATGTTGCTGTTGGTGCATGAACAGTACCTGCAAAGTTGCAGTGCTGAAAGTTCAGTGTAAGCAGAGATATCGTCTTTTAAAAATCAGGAAGTATATTGCCTACAAAAACGACTGGATTGGGACTACAGCTGGGTTTTAGACGTCACTAACCCACAAATTTACATCAACCCCTCCCTCCGGAATCTGCAAAAAAGGACATGCGCATATTTCTGCGGCTGGTCGAGTGTGTTGTGTTCACCCAGCTGTCAGGTCTTCTGTGTTCGAGCTTCCCACGGACGCTGTACTTCATCAACAATGGATACAATTTATGTTTGATTATGTTCCTGAAAATGACTATCGTAATTTAGCTCTCTGTGCTGCGCATTTTACGAGAGACAGCTTCCAGAATCTCCACGAGTTCAACACCGGACTCAACAAGAAACTGTTACTAAAACATGAAGCAGTTCCAACCAGAGGCAGCAGTTTTTGGGCCACAACCTGTAAGTAGGCTAAAACTTCATCATTTTAAATGTATTTGCATGTATAACTCCAGACGTAGCCTTGTGTTTTATTTTTTTTTTCAAATGCCAGCTCTGGCTTTATAGCCACTAGGCTACTAGTTATGCTATTTTGTGTCTACGACAAACGCGTACAAACATTATGAACCTGAATTTTGTATAAGTACTAATGTTTTGAACGTATTTTTCATGTATATATGCTTTATGACGTTATTTTCGATTTGATCAAGAACGTAAACTAATGCCAACGCTGTTTGAGTATAACATTAGTAGCCAGTCAGTTGCTATTGTTGCCAGTCAGATGCTATTGTGTAAAACAAACGTGTATAAAGTTCAAAAATGTAGCAAATTATCATTCAGAAACGTTTAATAAGAGCCGTGTGAGGTTCTGCTTGCCTCTCTTTATCGCCGCTTTCTCTGTCTAATTCTGCCTCTAACTGATACTGAAGTTCGACACTATTATTTACATCTGGACCGGAGCTCATGACATGCACGGTTCGCCCGTAAAGGTAAAGGGCGTTAACCGTCCGGACAACGTGAACGACAGTTTAGCCAATCACAACAACACACCGGGCCAAACGAACCAATCTGAGCTCACTGCCTGTTTCTGAGGGAGTGGTTTCATAGACTCAGGAAGTCAAACGGTCGTTAGAGGACAGAGGAGAGTGCGGCTGACATTCTCGGGTGAAGTTTATGAAAAATAAGACTTTTTAAAAAAAGAAAAACCACGAATACAGGTTATATTGCACCCCATAAACACAATCATGCAAAGAAAAAAAAACAGTCAACCCCCCCTTTAAGAATATCTTGTAGTGTATGATGAGCCACGATTTTCAAATCTTGAGGTGTGAATAGAAAATCTGAGAAGATTCTCCTTATGTGCGTGATGCAGACAGATTTCACAATCTGTTAAGATTTAAAAACTCCTGTAGTCTGAGCCCGGCTTTAAATGAATCGACTGGAAACTCTGATTGCTTTGTGTCATCACTCAAATAAATATTCTGAATCGCATTCTGCATTAATTTACTGAAAAACCTGATTATAAAATAAAAATAAAAATCACGACTTGACAATTTTTTTGTATAT
The DNA here is from genome assembly GCF_016745375.1 of Pimephales promelas. The sequence continues at coordinate 1,712,891 of NW_024121105.1, read as the reverse complement.
TTTTGCTGTGTTTTATTTTTTAGAGTAATTATAATAGTGGCTGTTTGTTTGAAAATGCTGGTTCTCTCAATTAAATAATAAATATCGAGATACTGAAAAAAATAGGGCGAAAAATATTTGTATGTAAATCGCCCAGCCCTGAAATGGAGCTAAAAGATGAGGTAACCATCACGGTCTCCAAGGCAACAGCAGAACAAGGTCACGGTGCCTTTCTTGCCTCAGCCTCCACCCTTTTCCCTCTCTCCTCCGCCTCTGTCACCCTCTCCAAATGTGTTGCTATGCAGACTTTGTCATGCTCAAAATTCACAGGAAGTGGAGGAGGTGTGAAAGCAGCCAAGGTTAAAAGGAAGAGTATAGAATCAGAGAGAGAATGAAATAAGGACAGAAAAGAAGGGAGACTGAGGAACGTTGGCATTACACGCACCCACGCGGCGAACAGGAGAGCGTTTGGTGTTTAGCCTTAAAAGCACTGCACATACAGCACATAAATAAATGATGATTAACTCCCTCAGCTTTCTGATGAAATATCGGCGCAACGGATGCCCCGGCTTTTCAGCACAGCGGGTGGATTTCCATCAAAAAAAATAAATAAATAAAACCTGAATAAGCTATAAATTATGGGGGGGCATTATGGGCTAAAACAACAGCAGAGACATTAAGGGATTATTATTAGCATATTATTTCCAAAAATACAAACGTGTTATGTTTTTACTTGACACATAAGGAGATGACCGATGAGGATGGGTAAATATTAGGGCTGGATCTCGTTATTTATTTATTTATTTTGCAGATTCTGAAATTGGTTGTTTGTCATGCGTTTTAAAGCATTATACTTTCTAAAGGTGTGTTTAATGAATAGATAAGTATTATAATGTATTATAACTGTGGTTACAATTATTCATGAGACCATACAATGCATTGTAAGGTGCATTACAACAAGTCATAATTACTGTATTAAAAATACTTTTATAATGCATTATACATAAGAGCTTGAAGTAAAGCCTAATGTTTTCAATATCACAATATTTATGAAACAGCTCGGAAAAATAGTTGTTTTTCCCCAGTCAGAGGGACAATCATTTAACCCAAAACTAAAACCATAAAGCATTTTTCTTACTTGATAAAATAAACATTAACTGAAATAAAAAAAACAAGTTGTTTTATTTCAGCTATTACTAGAGCAACATTTATCATTTTCAGTTTAAAGTTAAAGTACTAAAATAACTTAAATGAACCTTTATATAGACAAACTAATAAAAATAAGATTTTGTAAAAATAAAATATAAAAATAAAATATAATTCTAAATATTAACAACTATTGTTATATCCGAAATACTAAAATAATTTTTTTACTAAAACCTTAAATGCATAAAAATATGTCACGCAGAGCATTTTTTGAGGGATTTACTGTAAATAATATAATTATAATTTTGAATTGATTGTCTGATTCAAGGAAATGAATCAAACCTACCTAATTTGTACTGTATATATATATATATATATATATATATATATATATATATTTTTTTTTTTTTTTTTTTTTTTTGAAGAATGTTGGGATCCAAACTTCATTGACTTTCATTGTACGGAAAAAAGTCGAAAGAAAGTCATACAGGTTTGAAACAACATGAGGGAAAACTACGTTTAAATCACTAATAAACCATCTTAACACTAGTATTATTCGAGAGACAAAAACAAACAAACAAACAATCAAACTAACCCAATGACATGGTCTCTAGGAATCGTAATGGCTCAAAAGTGTATTAAAATATTAGATTGTGGATATGCATCATGCTCATGAAAAAAACATGCCCACAGCCCAATGTTCAAAACAGAGATCAGTGGGATAAACAGCTCATGACGTGGAGCCTGCTCATGCTAATCCAGTAAAAACAATGAGAAGAGCCCTATAACCGTTTTAAGCCATCACTGAGCTTGTTGAAGGGTGCGGCTGTTTCTAGGAAAACAATCAACAAAGAAACAATGGTGAGAGGGGCTTCTAAAGATGAACCAGCTTCTGATAAATGGAAAGATGAGTCAAGGGGTTGGTCTTAAAATGAAACGAAAGCAGCAGGTGGAATACAAAGAAATTGTTTCAGAGGTTCTTGAAGCAGGGAGGGTGTCAGGTTGTGTGTGTGTGCGTGTGTCCTGGCTGTCAGAATCCATCAGAAACATGCACAAGCACCTCCGGCTGGAGAGAAGGGGGGTTGCCGGGTTCAGCTCGGGATGTAAAACGTTTTAACGATTCTTTTGTATTTGGAGATCTCAAGATTCCAGCGAATGAGGCGACTGACGGCCCTATAGAATGTATTATGTGTGTTGTAAGTTGTTTACGTTGCCTTCTTGTTTATGATAGTTAGTTTAGAGTGTTATCATAAGCTAGATTGCATGTTGTTCTGTTCATTTCTTTTGCACCTCCCCTTTAAATCTTCTGGATCTCTTTTTTGTCATCCAGTACCTAAAATGATTTTAATATCTGTAACCAGACAGTTTGATTCCAAAATAAAGATTCTTGTTGTAATTTACCCACTCTCAGTGTAACACACAACGATACATTTTGTATAATGTTCATGCTGCTCTTTTCCATTGAACAAAGCTTACAGTGTGTGCTACTGTATATTTAAAGCCTTTAAAAACAATATGCTAGCTTTTTGATGAATAGACCAAAAGTCATTATGCACTGATAGTTGATTTCCTGAAGTTGGACTACTTTAACGGCCCATTTATGGCGCTTTTTGCTGTCCTTTTTGAAGTTTGAAACCCTGTTTGCTTCAATGTATGAAAAAGAGCAGCTCAAACATTCTTCCAAGATATAGCACACTTCCACAAGCCTACATTATTTAATCAGTCTCAGTAAGTTGCCACAAAAAAGCCTCAAACAAAGAAACAGAAGCAAAACGACTTAAGGTATTAGATGAAATACCTTAAGATGAAAAACAAGCAGCCATTTGCATGGCACTGGGAGAGCAATACGCTCCAGTAGGGGATTAGAGCCATATGGTGAAGGCCAACAGCCGAAAGGCCACGAGTAAATAACAACATGTTTTCATGCAGGGAATTCAGCTCCCCATGTGTACACAACCAAATCCCACCCAACAAACATGAACTGGGAGAGAGAGAGGGTGTCACAGTCGGACATGCTGCCATTTGAAGACAAACTTCTGCCTTCCACTGAAGTTAACTGGGATTTAAACTGGCATTTGAGCTAATCTAGTTTGGCTGACTAAAACACTTAAGTATTGCACATCAGTAAAGCCTAGGCTACATCAGGTTTAACTAGATGCTTCTGTGCAACTTTTCTACTAGTAGACTGTAGCACACGCATAGCTCATCCAATCAGACTTCAGTGTTGGACATATCTATTCTATAACATGTAATAAATCAATCAGTAAATTTAATAAAAAAAAAATGGATCAAATGTAGGCAAAATGAAATGAAATTGGAAGTGAATATGAAACATTAAGGAGGTATTTACTTACCGTGCAAATGGAATGTAGGAGATACTGTACCTAAAAAAAACACAAATGCACAGAGTTAATACCTAATGCCCCATTAAAGGCTTAGAATAGATTCATAAACAAAATGATCTGGAAACAAGAATAAATCCATCAGTACGTCAGTTACAGCTTGCTTTTAAAGTAATGAAATGATGTAACAGCAGATGTGCTTACATTGAGCTCATTAATGTGTTTTTGAAAGAGGACAATTATGCTCACAAATGCTGCATTTATTTGAACAAAAATAAAGTAAAAACATTATAATGTGAAACATTATTACAATTAAAAATACATGTTTTCTATTTGATTAGCAGCTGGGCCAATCAGACACAAAATTAATGTATATTTAATAAATAATCCAACTGACCAATAACCCAACGACAAAACTAAGTGCCAAGATCATCCTGAACACTAAATGTTTCTCTTATTTTTGATCCCCCCCAAACCAATGTAAGCTCAGCCTCAAATCAATGAGGCCCACAATCAATCAGTTTAAAAATTAAATACAAAACCTGTCCTAATTGAAAGAAAATAAGTAGACAAAAAGGCTGAATACAATATTTGGTGATAACATAGCATAATGAGAGATTTATACGCATTTTTTTTTTTCGTAGGCTTGAGTGTGACTGTGCCATTTTGATAAAAAAAAAAAGCATTTAAAAACGAACTTCCAGGTTAAACATTGAAGCACACTAGTGTGATAAATTGCAGAGAATATCTTTAAAATTTTATTTAAAAAATATTTTAAATAAAAAAAATGTAGGTGCATGAGCTCAGATCTCTGATCAATCAGATCCCAAAAGAAAAACCTGTCCTGATTGAAAGAAATCAAGTTGCCAAAAGATTGAATCAAATATTTGATGATAATATATAAGAATATGAGTTATAAGCTATTATTGACCATGAACACAACAAGTGTAATGTGTGTGTGTGTTTTTTTTTTTTTTGGAAAACAACATAAGGGTTAAATAAAACTTATTTAATGATTCTGCGGTCACTACTTGCAAAACAAAGTCCCTTGAATGATGTGCTCAGCTACATTCTCTGTGTTGTACTGTACCTAATGGACAGGTTAATTGATTGAACATTTATTTTGCTGCTTTAAGCTAATGATCCAAATATTTATAATGAATTATAATGAGTTATAAATATTTAGGTCATTTATAGAAAATTATAAACTATGTTAATTAAAACTTATATTATATCTGGAAATTAGAACTAATAATAATTAATTATTAAACTTTCATTGAGCTAATTTGCTACATTGAACATATTTTGAAATATTTCTATTTTTTTAAGCTGAATTCTCAGCATCAGTACTCCAGACTTCAGTAAAATGTTGATTTCAAGCTAAAAAACAAAACAAAACATTCTTCATATTATTATCAATGTTAAGAACATTTGTGCTGCTTATTATTTAAATAAAATGTGATGCATGTTTCAGGATTCTTTGATGAAGAGAGTTTAAAAGAAAAGCATTAATTAGTAATTTCTTTTAAAAAACACGCACGCGAGAATGCATTTTAGACAGAATAAAATAAAAATTCAAAAGGACACCGTATACAGTCTATTGTGTGCTTAGCCTAATGTTTCAACCGATTATTAAGAAAGGTTATTAGGGATTTGTTACACATAACTGACTTCAAATGCCAATGTCCTGACAGCTTCTCAGACATGTCTAGCATTAATGAATCCTTCTGTCCTATTTCTCAGTATCATACAAAGGTTCAAGAGGTTGCCAGAGTGATCGCTGTCACAGTGTGAAAGAAGAGAATGTCCTGACAGTGAAACTGATGGCAATTACATGGCTAATAAAACCTGGCCTATTGACGCATGCAAAACTGGACACACAACCACCCCCTACACACACAGTGTTACATCACTATTCATCTGTGTATTCAACCAGTACTGTGTAATATATAATCATATATAAAATTCAATATCCTAGGCCTTTTGAAACTTTTCTTAAACTTTCATGCAAAGCAAATTTAGTTTGTTTTGATGAACTTTTCTAGATCAAACTGAGAGAATCCATGTGTGTGATGTGATGCATATAAAATTAGCCATTTGGGTTTACTGCACTGAGCCCCGTCCACCTGCTTCTGCACCTGTGCACTGCTCGAGGCCAGGTGAAGGGGTCAAGTCACGCTTAGAGGATCAGATTATTCCTGCTTCCCAGTTCCACTTAGCTGCTTTAGTGGCATGGGAATACTGCCCATCTGCCCATCTGTACCTTAAATTCTGGGCAGCGAATAGCCTTTAAGAGGTCTTCAAGTGTGAACAAACTTAAAGGTGTCAAAGGTAAGTGGGTTGTGATGTCACTACATTGACATGCCTCATGACAATTAATTAGCTCGTACTGCACGCAATCAGGGTTTACACGCAGATTTCACAACAGGGTCAATTTGGTCACACATATATGCTGCGTTGCCCAACAGAAAGCTGCTTGGTTTAAAAGTAGCGAATTGTGCTTCATACATCACTACACTATTGACAACTTTTTTGTTACTGTTGCCTTAGCATACACCATAAATAATTATCAAATGCTTGCATTCTTTAGTTTTTTGTCTTGGAAAATGGCTGTTCATAAACACATTTTGTCATCACACCAACAATCTACCTACATAATCACTCCTCTCATTTGTCACATCATCACTCACCCTGATCATGGGTTTATTTTTGTCCCATTTTCTCACCTTGCCAAGTACTCAACCCCCCACCTCTAAATCTGCTGCCAGACATTGATGACAAACGGCACACGTGGTTAAATGAACAGGTAATTAGCCTACACTAGTTGAGATGCCCAGGCAGAGAGGTTCCAGAGAAGAGCTGAACAAGCTGCCAATTTGTTTGAGGTGCCCATATGCGCAGCACTACCAAAAGAGTGATTTAGAAAAAGCCTAGTTTTCCAGATTCCAGGCACATTCATGACACACACAGTACCATGTAACACACAGTCACAAATTTCATGAGATGACGTACAATGAAACTATATCTTGAGATGAAACGTTAGCAGGCTGGGCTAGAGAGCCTGTACATGAGGGAAGTACTGTATGACAATTCAGATGCCAATCTCAGACAATAATGTGTTTTTTCTCCAACCTTTAGCATGCAGAATCAATTATAATTAAAACTATTATATTAAAATTGATTATATCATAAGCATACTTCTGAAAGAGTGTAAATCTTTTAAAAATGGTTTTCTGTTTGTAAGATCCATCTGACATGCTAATGTCTTCAACAAAGTGTTTTGGGGTGGGATCTCTAATTATTGAGGAAATTACTACTTTTAACAATGAATATCCATCCAACCATCCATACATCCCATCCATATGATATTTTGACGAATGTTGGTAATCAAACCGTTGACAGTAGCCACTGACCGACAACTCTCTGGTAATTATCATTCTTCAAAATATCTTCTTTTTAGTAAAAAATAAATAAATAAATAAACTCATACATGCAGGTTTAGAAAAACAAAAGTAAATTGTAAAATTGTAATTGCTATTTTTAATGTTTTTTTTTAACTCTTTAATGCTATATCACATTAAAAACTCAATGTTTATTTTATTTTGTTACTTTTAAAGGCCAATTCACACCCACAGATGCAGACGAGTAGCAACAGACTTTGTCAAGTTTTGTTGGATCAGTGTTGTCCCTGTTGGCATTGGTCGCTGCTTGTTGTTGCCGATTTAACATGTTGAGTCATGGAATATTTGATATCTGATGACTGTCCACATTGGTGTAGTGTGAATTGGACTTTAAGTTTTTATCAAGACAACATTGCAAGTTTGTCTCAAAAAACTACACAAGTCTGACAAAAATAAAGAGAAAGAGAAATAAATAAAAGAGAGTTTATGGTATTTGTGTCAAACAATAATTATTCTATTATTTGAAACAAGCATTTTTTAAAGGATGGTTGACAAATGTCTTTCACCTACCACGTCATGGCCAAAAATTGCAAAATGCAGAAAAGGATCGCCAGACCCTTTTTGTGCCACTGCAGGGAGAAAAAAAAATTTGTATTGTACATTTTCTCAAGTGAATACGCTAATTATCAGCAATAAACCTCTTCTCTATGAAGCTTACCCAAAATACTGCGCATAATGTCAACACAAGGAATAGCTGGGGGAAGAGCAAACACAAGGTAAGAGACTGATCAAATACCCATGAGGCATAGCAAAAATCATTTTAATAGCTATATACTTGCATTACATGTGGAAACAATGACCTATTAATGTGCACCTATTATGCAAAATGCACTTTTACATGGCGTTTGAGCATAAATGTGTGTACACGACCACCCTATAATGATAAAAAAAATCCATCCAGTGCTTTTTTTTTTTTTTTTTTAAATCTCCATAAATAATGAGCACAGTCTCAGAACAAGCCGTTTTCAGATTTGGGGCAATGTGACGTACTTTTGCACAAACCACGAACACAACTGTTGACTGACACTGCAGCTTTAACATAGACCCGCCCTGAGTGATCTGTACACAGTCCACAAGTGTTTTATGGATAAGACTTTAATGCGCACTTACACTGTGTTTATTCAGCTCTCACAGTGATTCTCTGGAGTTAAACTAACGCTTCATCTTTTGTGTGATGTACTCTTCATTAAACTCATCAGTATATTTTTGGCCATCATTCGGATGTGGACCGCTATAACAGGCTTCTACTAATAGTGGATAAAAGCAAGATAAAAAATAAGTTATAACCGCAATTAAACTTACTAGACTATACCTGTTCTATCTCCATACAGCATATATTCTCTGGCTCTGTAGGCATTATTGTCCGAGCTCGTGAGGCTCCACTCCGAATGAAAAACATTCAGACAGCCTACTTTTAAATATTGAAAGCACTCTTTGTTTATTGCTTGTAATGCTTCTTTTTGTTCCTCTTTATTTACTAGCTTTTATATTTTGAAGCTATATTAGTTTATATATCCCGTTTAAATTTTTTAACATATAATTGGTTTAAATACATATTTTAAGTGTTATTAAGATTAATTAATAAGAAAAAAAAAAGTAGATCGGATCACGAGCTGCCTATAGGATTCCCATCCCTAGTGTACAATGATTTATTGCTTGTCTTTGTCGACTAATACAGAAGGTAAAGAACTTAAAACGTAATCGCAATATTGGTTAAAAAAAAAAAAAAAAAAAAAAAAAAAAAAAAAAAAATCGCAATTAGATTATTTTCCATAATCGTTCAGCCCTAATAGGAATAACCCATATAATATTATATTTGTGAAATGAGTCAAATATGATCTATTATTCTCTTCATAGGACGCAGTAATTCAGATTAAGAGTATTTAAATAGCTAGTGAAGCACCTTAAATTTAAACCTATAATGAGAATTACAATAATAATACAAAACATTAAGAAGGTCTAAGACTCCGCATAGTGCCAATCATATTTTTCAGCACAGAAATATGCAACACTCATTTGATATTTTGATTACAACAGCTTTATATCGTGCTGTGCTTGAGTGAGTGACTGAGTGTGAACAGATTCAGACCAAATCAGATTATAACGGAAAGTGATTTTCTACAGCAGTCCTTTGAATCTCTTAATGCCTCGTAGTCCCCTTAAGACCACCCAGATTTGTGACTGTAAAAGGCTGAAGCATTCCTTTAGCACGGCTAACCTGCGTGTGCTTATCTGTAATATCCCAAGCAAGCCGTTTCCTATGTGCTGGTGTCATATCTCTCGTCTTATATTTATATGCCAGACACAACCAATTATACATTTTAACAATCATTAGACACAAATATTTAATCATCCTTTTTTAAATTGTTTCATTTGAAAAGTGGACTGGTGCGATTTTTTTCTTAAACCCATATCACTTGGTTTGACACTTTGTTATCTAATACAATGACAAGGTAAAGAACATAAGGAGAATATCTAATAAGGATGAGTCAACTCTTCAGCTATGAGGTTAAATTTGTCTTTCTAAAATGACTTTTCTCATTATCTCTCCAGTGCTGACGCAGTGTGGTGTGTGCCAGAGGCTCTTTCTTACCAGCATCATAATGGTGGCTATAAGCCTGGTGGGGTCAAACATACGCTTCAGCTGTTTAAGTGGACCCATCAGAAAACAGGTGCTGTGGAAAAACAGTGACACAGAATGAGTCCAATTCGCAAGAGGACACATGTTTCCATCACTCACAGTAACACTAAAAGTGCATTAATAACTTACAAAAGCAAAATCATCTGTTGTTCTACTTTTCTAGATTACACAATAATGACTGTTTTGTCTATCTATGCTATTGTGTATCACTCTGAGTGTTTCAGATTTCACCAGTAGTAAAAAGTTAACAGGGAAAAGTCCAACCTAGGCATTTCTGCAAACGGAAAACACGTTGTGTCCCCGCACGTTCAATGTTTTGAAGCATCGAAAATACATTTTGGTCCAAAAATAAAAACTATGACTTTATTACACATTGTATTGTCCACAGTGACGCTGCTGAAGTGTTCTCTGATAACCAGTAACCAGATAACAGGTCAGCAGCATCTTACGTCACCAACACGTCACTGTGGACTTATGAACGCAGAACCAGAAGACAATATTATGTTAAATAAAATCATAATTTTTGTTATTTGGTTATCTCTGTTGGTTGATGTCGTTTTACAGAAAGAATGTTGTGACAGTTGGTCAGTGTTGTTTAGTACTCCACTGTGATTGGACGGGTGGGTAAAAAGTAACAGTGATGAGCGCTGCGTTTTATCCAAAGTTGAACAACTCTCTGCGACCAGTAAAATACGCTGAGCACTACCCAGATAGCAAACTGACATTGAATCAACGTGGAAATATGACATCGAAACAACGTTGATCTGACATTGTTTTGCTCATCGAATTAACGTTGAACCAACGTCAGACGTAGCCTGGTTCTACCAGACTCTCGTACATACATTTCATTTGTACAGAGAGTCTGGCCTCCCTCAATTGAGAAACGTTTCCTTCCTTGTAGGCGGGTTCACTATTAAAGTTCAAATCTATTGGATCTGCCCAGAGTCACTCACGATCTGCCATAGCCAATCGCTAATGTGTGGTCGTGAGTGACGTATGTCATGCGCCGAAACGGCTGGAAACAACCATAGACAGTAAAAGAAACAACAAGTCCGAACTCCGAATGATCAGAGGATTCAATTTACAATAGGATTTCAGTCAACGAGAGCTGCAGGTTTTGTTAATCTAGGAACAATTATTAATTCGAAATGTATATTTGACATGAAGGACAGTGATATATTCAGTCAATGCTGTAAGTTACAGTGAATGATCAGTCTCTGCAGATGTGTAATAAACAACAATTTTTCATATTACATATTTTTGTTTCTTAATTACCTTAATTATGGTCTTCAAAGTATGTGTTTGTACATTTTTATATGGCATTTAGTTGTTTTTTTTTATTAAAACAAATTAACCATTGACATCTAAAACTGAAAATCAAATATAGTCTGCAAAGTATGGGTTTTCAAATTTTTATTTATGATTTTTTTTTTTTAAATCACAACCAATTTGTATGATTTACAACATGTAAAACTGACACACCAACCTCCTGTACGAGTGCACAAAGGGGCTCAAAATGTTCTATTCATCACAAGAATCAGTAAATTTACTGTTGGGAATCTGAGCGACTGACATGACTCCTGAGCGGATCTTCAACAATAGTTTAGCAGCCAGGACTCGGGGCTTCCGAACACCGCGAACACCAGGCTAAAGTCCAAAATGTCACGGTCATTGTGCACGAGCTGCCCAGCACAAACTTCCAACCTTTCTGCCTCCTTCACTTGGTCCTCTGTTGTGCAACAAGAGGTGAGACGACAACAATCCGGCTTTAAATTCTGTATATTCGGCAGTTTCTTTTCCAACAACGGACCGAATAGCTTTTCTCACGTCTTTCTCCGCTGCCATTACTACACTCTCAAACTGACGCACTACATCAACGTCATCGTTCTCAGCCACTCCCTCTATTCGCTGATTGGTCCTACAAAAAATTGATTTCTGGAAACCTAAGGATATGGAGCGGTCCCAGACGCAGTACTGAAGGAAAATGAAATTGAGCGGAAGTGCGTAGGCGGGCGCAGCCAGGCTACGTCAGACGCGCCATTCTTTCAAAACTAACGGAAAATCAACTTGAAATCAACGCTTTGTTTCAACGTTATGAAAGCAAACAAATTTTCGATTTTCATTTAGCTTTGAAGAATGCCGCGTCTGACGTTGGTTCAACGTTAATTCGATGAGCAAAATCAACGTTGTTTCAATGTCAGACGTCGTTTCCACGTTGATTCAATGTCAGTTTGCTGTCTGGGTAGGGATGGGACGATAACCGGTTTCACGATAAACCGTGATAAAATGCACTGACGGTTAGTATTATCGTTCAAAATTTAATTATCATTAAAACCGTGTTTGATTATCGCGATTTTAATGACTCACTGAATCCTGTCGGCCAGTCTGACGCAGGCGCGCAGCACGCAATATTTTTTTTAATTACTATTCGAGAAGGAATGGCGGAAGGCAGTGACCGTGCTCAGGAGATTTTTCAGCCTTTTAAGAGGACCAAATCTGAGGTGTGGTCATATTTTGGGTTTTACAAAAGTCCTGAGGGAAACTTGATCGAGGATGGTCACCCTGTCTGCCGAACAAAAAGTCACTGCAATAGAAACACTTCAAATCTGCTGAGTCGTCTTGTGTGATCATCACCTGAACGCAAGGCAAGTTAACTTTGACCTTAATACCAAAACTACGTCTGGGAAACAATTGGGCACGAAATGTTGTTTTGAGTTGAAACATTTTATGTCACTCACTTGAAATAGACATGAAGCTTCCGCGAAGAAAAGTTTGTAGCAAGTGGATTTGAGCCAAAGACGAACGAACAACTTCAAACAAGACTATTATTAAGAGCAGAGATGCCCAAACTAGGGCCCGCGGGCCAAAGTTGGCCCGTGGTTTCCTTTGATTTGGCCCGCCATACCTTCCGGGGAGAGGGGATTTCTTTAAAATGCAAAACTTTACAAATAAAACTGCATTAGTTAATCAGATTGAAGTTGTTTTTTATTTATTTTAAATATTATAAAATAAATAAACCCATAGCAACTTTAATGTAATACCGTTTGATTTATGATGCAAAATTGACTTTTGGCCCACGGCCCACAATCAAGTTTGATTTTTTGGCCCTTCGTAGGAAAAAGTTTGGGCACCCCTGATTAAGAGTGATATTTTAAGGGATAGTAAAGTATAGATACATCACGTATTAAACCGATTTTATTTTTACCACATAATTACGGGAACATATTGAATTGATAATGAGATTAGCTAATGTTTTAAATCTTACCTGTTTATGAATTCATTTTGTAAAACAATCGTCCAGACAAGATACATCACACCAATATTATCAAACTCTGTAAGCAATAAATCAACTCTGATTTGATTTTTGCAATACAATCAAAAACCGGAGACGCAAGACGGCAAGTTGTATTTGAATGAAACAAGAGCGCGCGTCCGTTGTGATATGAAAGTGCGCTGTGTAATAATGCGTTGCTATTGACGACGGGCATTATAAAGAAGCAAATGCCATAGAATAGAATCTTGCTTAAAAAACTGCATAGAGGGGCTTGTTTTATTTGTTGTTTGTTGATTTTCAATTATAAAACTTGTTGAAATGTTTTCAGTGTGAGCATTAGTTCTTTTTGAGCACTTTCATAAATTTTTAACAAAACCGTGATAATATTGATAATCACGATTATTTTGGACACTATAATCGTGATATGAAATTTTCATACCGTCCCATCCCTACTGAGCACTCAGCGCTTCAGCGTGAAAAAAAAAACGCCCAGCGTCTCGTTACACTCATGGCGTTTAAAAGGCCCGGTGCTCCCATTGAAAACAATTGAAAACATACACCAGGCGCGTGGAAAAACGCTTTGGTGGACACACGGCCTAACTAACCCACTGATGTCACATGGACTACTTTAATGATGTCTTTATTTCCTTTCTGGACAAGTATATTGTATATACATTTTCAATGGAGGGACAGAAAACTGTTGGACTACATCTAAAATATCTTATACTGTGTTCCGAAGATGAATGGAGGTCTTACGGGCTTGGAACAACATGAGGGTGAGTCATTAATGACATCATTTTCATTTTGGGGTGAACTAACCCTTTAATGTTTAACTGCACTAAAAAAACCCTGATGAACATGAATCTGATAAAATGTTTTAACACGTTGGTTGTTGTACGTATAACGGCAGTTCTGAATTAAAATGTCTGGTGAGTGGTGATAAAAGATAAATGAAGAGTTCAGATGCAAAAGCCTCTAAATGCCATTTGAAATTTTCTTCTAGAATGACCATTTTTATCAAGCTTGTGTATTTAAGTTCAGTAATTTCACTTAAATGACAATTAATTGGTAATCTTCATTGCCATTTAAGTGAAATTACTGAACTTAAATATACAAGCTTGATAAAAATGATCATTTTAGAAGAAAATTTCAAATGGCACTTAGAGGCTTTTGCATCTGAACTCTTCAAATGCTCTTTCACGTTTGGAAATAGAGTCCCAACTTCAGTAAACCATACACATACCCAATAGTGTTAATAAAAGCAATTGTAGCATAAAAACACATTGCCACAAAAAAAAAAAAAAAACTTTACAACAGACATTTTAGACGCTATTAAAACATGTCAAGGATGCATAATGTCTAGAAAATGTAACAAGCAAAATTAAGACACATTAGAATCTTTGAGATATTAATGTTGCCTATTTTTATACCACAAGCATAATCAACACAAATATATAATATTACCCAGCCCTTGGTTTTTAACCATTACAAATATTTAATCTCCTGACCTTCGAAAAGCAAAATCCCATTAATATTCATCTGAGTGACAGGAAGACACCAACTGCACAAATTAGCATAATTCCTAAATCCATACAGCCCTATTATTAATTTATGGTGCGAGACATCAGCTAAATCAGTTAGCATTGCAATGACGCAGAAGGGTGTGCAGACTCACTGAGAGTAGATGGACCGTGCTCAGGTCTCAGGGGGCTCAACCCATCTACCCTGCATTACTCAAGCAACCTTAACCAGGACACTCATTAGATCACAGAAACACTAATGCATGAGCCAGCCATGATGTCATCCTCTCTCCTATGAGAATACACATCTAGGGCAGCCATAATCTGACATGTTCTAACATTCCAACGAAGAAACAGGGCTTGCTGTCTTGCTTCTCCTTTAATCTACAGTATTAGCTATAAGCAAAAAATGAAAAGATTCAAATGATCTAAACTTGCCCAGGTAATATTTCACAAGTAATAACAAATGTCAGATCAGATAAACAGGACTTATATCATGATCTGAATCATCTTTTCAGTCTGGGTCACAGCCTTTAAATAAAGTTTCTGCTAATGTCATCCCTGTAGGTTTCCAAACCGCTACCATGAACAGAACCAATGATGTGAGTATTTAAAGCAGGTAACCCAGACAGCATGACCTGTCACACTAAAGACTTCACCTCTGTAGCTCTGTCAGGACAAATCACTGAATAAAGACAGAGTCTAGTTACTAATCAAACTAGACTGGATTTTTTACTTAAGAGGCCGAATGGCTCAGTTTAATGATTTCTTACAGAGTTAAGACCTTCAAAGTAAAATGCAATCGTAGGATATGCAGAGGAGCAGTATGGGAGAATGCCAGGGGAATTCTTCTTGGTCATTTTTACATCTCACTGCCCTGGTTATTAACTGGGTCTCTTCCTTCTTCCTACATCATTATTGGAAATAGCTGACCGCAAGAGTTCATTGATACACCAATGTCATGCTTTTCTGGAATTTTAACTACAGTACACACCCATAACATTCCAGTATTTCACCCTAAACTCAAAAGCAAAAAGAGAGGGGAAAAAAAATTAAATGTACACTGAAACTTTTCTTTTACTTGGAAGTATCAAATTTAAATAACGAATCAATACATCAATCCTTTTTCCAACACACATTTCTGCTTTACTCTGACAAGCCTAATATAAGCGCTTATATTTTAGACTGCGCAGGATGGATTTCATGGAAAATTGCGTACATGTCACTCGCCAATACAATACGTGACTTATCATATATGTAAATGTATGGAGAAAAGTTGATCCGGCTGCTTTGACATGTACTGTATGGTGTGGGTCTGTGGGAATGGCAGGGTATAAAAACAAACAAAAGTTTACTCCTAGCAGAATCAGTATTTTAACGTTTCTGTTCATGTGTTCCTTCCGTAACGTTATAGTTCAGAAAACAGTTTGATTAGAAAAAATACGGGCAAATACCTCATTCAGGCACCTGCTACAGTGAATGAAGTCCTGCACACATTTTGTTGACTCCGGCTAGTATGTCTCTGGTTGTTTGCAGTGCAAGGGTAAATAAAAAAAAAAATAGCTCTTTGAATAAATACAGTGTTTTCTTTATTCAAAACATGATATGTGTAAAGGCAAATTTTGTATGTATTTGAGGAGCTAAGTAGCATGGTATTTGCCATCTAGTCATAGCCAATACAGCATGTGTGTAACACTTTGTCTTTTATAACAAGCTTTTTGATAATTATATTAAAAGACAGTAAAAACTGAGCAGCCATATATCTACAGTAACATTTGTAAAAGTTGATCAAACTTAAAGTCGTTGTGAAACGAAAGTTGAGATTGTCATATTTTTCCTTGTCGTGACGTATATCCAAGTGAAACAGCTTCTGAATTTAGAAAAAAAAAATGTAGGGCTGGGCTTGATTTTGTCCTTTGGGAATTGATTGGATCGTTGGAGGTTGGGCGTTGCATACAAAATGGAGGCAGATTTGCATGCGATTCTCTGAGAGGCAATGCACCGAAAGCCGCAACCTCATCGGATCTGACCGCACCCTTTCGCCATCCCACGTGAGCGAAATAGAAGAGAAGGGAAGGGAAGGGTAATGTCTTTGATTAAAGATTATAAGTGTACATGAATTTTTAAAAAATAATGAAGTGCAGATAAATCATTTATAATAAACACTACAATTACATATAAAAAGATTTGTCAAATTTGATTTCATGCCGACTTTAATGCGACGCACTTACTGCCTCAGATGCGACCGTTCTAATGACAAAACACAATTAATAATATAACACATGTAAGTGTCTGACCATACATAAAGCCACACTACTAACTTTCACCCCAAAGTGTTTAATCAAAAATTTAATAAACTTTTTAATTTCCTAAATAATTGGGTTCTTCAATAACCTACAATTTTCACTGGTTTCAAAACACACCACCCTGGATTTAACGTGTCATGGTAACATATCCTCAGATAAACTCCAGCGATCCAACAGTTACAACATGCTAGCACAATGCCTTGCGACTTATTAGGATAACTTGACAGCTAACCGTGGTAATTTCACTCACGTTGAATTGCACATCACATTTGCAGGTGCCGTAGAATTTGAATTCATGATTGGTTGACTGCCAAATTAAAATCTTAAAGGGCACCTATTATGGAAAATTCACTTTTACATGGTGTTTGAACATAAATGTGTGTTGGCAGTGTGTGAGCAAAACCACCCTAGAATTATAAAAATCCAGTGTTTTTTTTTTTACAATCTCAATAAATCATATGCACTGTCTCAGAACGAGCTGTTCTAAGATTCAGCGCTTTGTGACGTAGAATTGAGCAAGGGGTTTGATTGACAGTGTGGTTGTGGCATAGACCCCACCCTCGGTGATCTGTACAGCATCCTCCCATAGCATCCTCCATTGTTTCAACGACAGTCGGTAATGTCTCTTGGAAACATAAATGTTCTGTCGTGGGGTAATCCTGATGTTGTGGCTTAAAAGTTAATCCTCAAGTGTGGATCGTCGTCTACTGTTTGCAATCCACTGTCACCTCCAGTAACAGTAAGTGTATTTTAAGATTTTTGAGAATAGTCTTTTCAGTCAATGTCTATGGAAGCCAATTCAACAACAAATGCGTCTAAAGTTGTTGTCGTCGTAGTATGTCTGTGTAGGCTATATAATTTAAACCTTGTTTGTATAGTGTGTAACCACACGTTTATAAATATATATATATATATATTTTTAAAGATATTGTATTAAAAAAAAACTGCCTATATGTTGTTGTTCTGTAAGTTAGCCATCTCCTCACATTTGCCACAGAAGCACCTGTATGACAAGTAAACATGACGCAACAGGTCCTTCGCATAAATGTAATTTCACTTGCACTTAGCAAACTTTATCACAGAATGTGTATGTAGTTTCAAAAAATTGCGCCAGCGTTAGTGTTTGTGTGTGTTCCACATCCATAATTGCAAATGGGACATGATTACAACTCTATAAGTACATAAATATATCAAATAACCATACCGAGACGTACTGGTCCATTCTCATTTGTGTTTATTCTGAGTCTCTACGTACTATTTATATATTTAGATTCAAACGTACGCCGAATGACATTCAAAACAGCGGTTTCTCTCACTCTCTCAATACCGACTGCCATAGGTATCAAGTTACGCCCTCATCCAAAGGCAGAGCGGGGATATGCAGCTCATTTGCATTTAAGGTGGTATACACACGAAACAGCTCATTTTTAAACAGGGCCAAAATTGACATATTCAAATGGTTATAATAAATTAACTGTGGGGTATTTTGAGCCGAAACTTCACAAGTACATTCTGAGGATGCCCGAGACCAATATTACATCTTGTAAAAAGGTATATAATAGGTGCCCTTTAAACAGAACAATAAAATAGTATTATTAACCGGTTAATGCTAAATTCAAATCTTTTCTGTTCAGAACGTTTAAACTTGATTTCGTTTTTGTTCCTGTTAAAATTTTGTCCGTTTCTGTTTTGTTTTCATTCCTTGAACCAGTTCAAAGCCCAGAGTAGAGACATAGGTTAGTCGTCACAACAAGCGAGAAAGGTTGACAAGGAGCACACTAAATCCCAAACCTCTAGGGAATCGCCCATTTTAAAAGACGCAGAAGAGGAGAGAGAGAATGCGACAGAGTTCGTAATAAAACAGGAATAAACATTGGCTTGGCTTTTAGAGAACTGGGGAATTTGAAATGTTGTAATAAACAACATGGAGATGGCGTTTATTACTCAGCAGGCAAGTAAGATATTTTATTGATCAGATAAATTGCCATATGTAGAGTTGATTGTAAAGCATTATCTATTGCAAAATGTCGTTTCATTATGGGTTGTTGTAGAGTTGTGGAAGGAACTACCATGTCTAAAGCTGCAGTAATACTGCTAAATAAGTAAAACTACAGTTTCTTTGTTATGAACATGTATGTTTTCTCTCGTTTTGACTAGTAAGGAAGTCCGTTTAGTGTCTGTAATTTTGTTTAAATGTTTTTCTTTGTTAGGATAATAAGTTCTTTAAAAATAGGTAGACGCAATTTCGTTTGTTATTTTGGCTTCAACCAAACCCTGAAATTAATTTGCTTCCTTTTGATGTCTTGTGCTGATCGTATTCATTTGAACAACTTCATTCAAAATAATGAAACGAAAGAAACAAGAAGTCCTGTTATAAAGACTTTATCTATGTTATTGTCCTGAACCCTAGACCTGGGACGTAACAGCTGATAAAAAAAAAGACCATGCAGAGAAAATTCAACCTTTCCACTTAAAAGATTGCACTGAATCCAGATTCCTCCCGCCTGCCCGTGATTTCAGAGAACCAGACAGACCTGTTTCAGTCTTTGGGAATAGAACATCTCGCCACATGGCAACTTAACAACATTGTAAGATGAGGAGAACAAACTTCTAAGCCCTACTGAAAAGACAATGAAAGCCAATGGGAACCAAAGAACATTTTTGAAGGGAAGTTTCAAGTGTCTGACAAAAAAAAAAAGTTTTATATTGTCATCTTTTGAGCTGATGCACAGACAAAGCACAAAGTTATGAAACCATACCAAATGCAATCTTTTACAGGACTAATCCTCTCAGTTTCTTTATGCAATCATGCCTCCAAATGATGTGTAACAGAGACATGGACAGATTCCTGAAGTCCAGGTTCAATTTAGGACAACTGTGGCTACTTTGGTTCAGTGGCAGTTGATGATATGGTCTTCTTCTAACAGAATATGAAGAAGAAACAGGGCAGCTTCTACAGCTGATCTAAGCAATGCAAGCTATCACTAACAGATCATGCTTAATTCAATTCTCACAAAAAGGATAGAACATAGAGCCTAAAAAGGGTTTTTTGTTGTAGCACCAAATGGTCTGTGAAAGAGGGTGCTGAAACTTCAGGAAATAACAAATGAGCTGTTACTTTCAAAATCATTTTGGTAACAATTTATACTCTCCTCCTGCCTTGGTTGTCTGAACAGCTGAGTAAAACTCCCGGAGGGTCTCATTCAGAGCAGCAGCGTGTAATTTTCTTTGTGACGTTTCTCCATTTTATTTACATTTTTTGTTTCTTCAGCAGCATCCCAGTCGTCAAAGTTTTCATATTCTCCATAAATGTTAAAAGAAATAACGAAGTCGCTCATTGTTGTATTAGTAGGCTATGTAATATCTAACTAACGTTAACATTAGATGTTTGTTTTGATGGAGCAAATTGTTAACGGATACTTTGACTGCCTGTTGCTATGGTTACTCACAGCTGTTGTGGGCAGCGCATTTATTTATTCATTTCGAATGGTAAACAGGCAGTTTCACCAGAACTACTTTACTAGGTGTCCTCTATCACTTTTTAACAGACACCCTGCAGCCAATCAGAATCGAGTATTCACCCAGACCATGGTATAAGTCTGTACAAATTGTGTAATATGCGTTTACAAAAAAATAAAAAAAAACCCATTAAAATGCATTGCAGGTCTTTGCACACGTTCTGTAGATCTGCGATTGATAGTTACGTCTTCCAATGGCTCATTGACGCATCAAGTTCTGTGCACTATGACCCCAGCGTGTGTTGCATGTTGACGACAAAAGCTGCGTCATTTGATCATGCGTTTGACTCACATTTGACTGCCATCTGCTATATGTTCCTTCTTATCGTTATTGTCTTTTTACCATTGCTTCATATCATCTCTTTCTCATTTAGACACTCGCAAATACAAGTACATTCACACACACACAAACACATGTGCACGCAACGTTATATCTAAACGAAAGCACACGGACGCGGAGGTTTTTGGAAATACTAATTGCGTCCGATGACGCTGAAATCTCCGTCTGCTCACCGGCTTTATTTATTCATTTTATATTCATTTTATTATTAATTGTTCTGACAGGGTCTATTTATTTTATATTTTAACTAATTCAATGTTCAATCAATATTCAAAAGCAAAATGTTATCTGTTTGACCATACATTTAATTGAATATTTTACATGGCATTTTTTACCCCCTTTTTTTGAATGAGTGTAAAAACGAGTATATCTTAAAAATTAATTTATGTGAACAGTTCAAATCAATTCTGTATAGTTTTAAATTGTTTTTTGCACATTTTTCACATTGACAATTTTGAGGTTGACATTTCCATTTCCAGTTCCATTTTTTGTATTGAATAAATTATCTAGAAAAAAATAAAATACAATTTGTTTTTCTTTTTGTTTATTGCACTTTTGAGATATTTATCTAGTTACTATTGATTTATTACAAACATAGCCTTCAAATTGGGAGAGTAAGGATTATTTTGATGTACGGCATATGAAAATGCTCAAAAGAATGACAGCACAGCATGTAAAAATAGAAAGATATACTCTGGTGGAATTATTCTATGGCAGGTCATAAAGGGTTAAGGCTTAATGTAAGGTAGATATCGCTTTACATGAGTATACTTTATGCATGCGGAATAAAGGGTAACAGGACTGCAGATTTAACCACAATTAAGCGGTCACTCAACAGCAGCTGAACAGTTTTTTGGGACCAAATGTTATTAACTTTCCCATAAATTACAGATATGATTGCTACGATTATCTTGGATAGTTTGAATGGTCGAGCCTGCTTGCAAACTCGAACATTTAATGTCTGCAAAACTGTTAGTATTAATTTATTATTAAAGGGGGGTTGACTGCGATTTCACTTTTTTCATTTTAAATAGTGTGTAATGTTGCTGTTGGTGCATGAACAGTATCTGCAAAGTTGCAGTGCTAAAAGTTTAGTGTAAGCAGAGATATCGTCTTTTAAAAATCAGGGAGTTTATTGCCTACACAAACGACTCGATTGGGACTACAGCTGGGTTTTAGATGTCACTAACCCACACATTTGCATCAACCACTTCCTCCGGAATCTGCAAAAAAAAAAGGCATGCGCATATTTCTGCGGCTGGTCGAGTGTGTTGTGTTCACGCAGCTGTCAGGTCTTCTGTGTTCGAGCTTCCCACGGACGCTGTACTTCGTCAACAATGGATACAATTTATGTTTGATTATGTTCCTGAAAAAGACGATCGTAATCTAGCTCTCTGTGCTGCGCATTTTACGAGAGACAGCTTCCAGAATCTCCACGAATTCAATGCCGGATTCAACAAGAAACTGTTACTAAAACGTGAAGCAGTTCCAACTTTAAAACCAGAGGCAGCAGTTTTTGGGCCACAACCTGTAAGTAGGCTAAGACTTCATCATTTTAAATGTATTTGCATGTATAATTCCAGACGTAGCCTTGTGTTTTATTTTATTTTTTCAAATGCCAGCGCTGGCTTTATCCACTAGGCTACTAGTTATGCTATTCTGTGTCTACGACAAATGCGTACAAACATTATGGATCTGAATTTTGTACTAATTTATGTATAGTACAATGAATAAATGTTCTAAAAGTACTAATGTTGTAAATGTATTTTTCATGTATATATGCTTTATGACGTTATTTTCGATTTGATCAAGAACGTAAACTTGCCAACGCTGTTTGAGTATAACATTAGTAGCCAGTCAGTTGCTATTGTTGCCAGTCAGATGCTATTGTGTAAAACAAACGTATATAAAGTTAAAAAAATGTAGCAAATTATCATTCAGAAACGTTTATTAAGAGCCGTGTGTGGTGAGGTTCTGTTTGCCTCTCTTCAACGCCGCTTTCTCTGTCTGATTCTGCCTCTAACTGATACTGAAGTTCGACACCATTATTTACATCTGGACTGGAGCTCATGCACGTTTCGCCCGTAAAGGTAATAGGCGTTAACCTTCCGGACAACGTGAGCGACAGTTTAGCCAATCACAACACACCGGGCCAAAATAACCAATCTGAGCCCACTGCCTGTTTCTGAGGGAGTGGTTTCATAGAATCAGGAAGTCGACCGGTCATTCGAGGACAGAGGAGAGCGCGGCTGACAATAAAGGTGAAATTTATGAAAAATAAGACTATTAAAAAAAGAAAATCCACGAATACATGTTATATTGCACCCCATAAACACAATCATGCAAAGAAAAAAAGCAGTCAACCCCCCTTTAAAGTATTACTAATTGTTCATTTTATGTTAGATAATAGTTTATGTAACGTACCTAATAATTTTCCCAAAGAAATGTGGGATTTGTGTCTATTACCTGCTCAATGTTTAGTATTTTATATGCAGTAAATCACATCTACAACACTGAATCAACATCTAAGAGACTGTGTCATTGTATGCATGTCCTATACGCAACCATAATTACACTTACCTTGAAATTGCTGCAATGTTTCCAAGGGTGTAGAATACAGCAAACAGGTTCATACCAGCTTTAGGCAAGAAAAGGAGTGCAGTTCCCTGTTTCAGAAGATGTAATGTGGCTTGTCAGTCCATTTCCAAACATTTCAATCAAACAAAATGTCTTGTCTGTGATAAAACAAAATCAGTCTGATGTACAAACTCTCTCTCTCAAATTCAGAGTTTGTACATGAACACGTTAAACAGTTGTGCCACCTAGTGGTGTTGCAATGCTTTGGCATAGAGCACTAGGCTACATAAAAATACAGAGTGTGCCCAAAAAAGCTAAACCTGTATGAATATTGTTGCGTCAGATAATAAAATATAACATAAAGTTGCATGCTAAATGATTCTTGAGCTTTGACTTTTCTAGAAACAAGTGAAGAGTTCAGATGCAAAAGCCTCTAAATGCCATTTGAAATTTTCTTCTTTAATGATGATTTTTATGAAACTTGTATATTTAAGTTCAGTAATTTCACTTAAATAACAATTAATAGGTAATTATCATTGCCATTTAAGTGAAATTACTGAACTTAAATATACAAGTTTGATAAAAATCATCATTAAAGAAGAAAATTTCAAATGGCATTTAGAGGCTTTTGCATCTGAACTCTTCAAGTATTTTTAGTGGATGTATGATGATTGATGCAGCTTGGTATATTGTACAGCAGTCTGCTTGTAGTTTATGGTTGTTGCTGTAGGTGTTATCAGTAAAAGTGTTATCACTCTACTGTGGCCAGGCCACATACAAACTGAAAGTAGGAACAGGGTGGCGTCATTAGGGCGCGCAGTTCACCCATTTGTAACCATGGTTTTACATGTGTTGCATTGCATGAAATGCAAGAACCAACTGTGTTTTGCTGTCAGTTAGCCTACCTTTGTGTGTGTGAGAAACCAAAATCTTAGCAGTTATTCAAACTTCTCAAATATCATTTATGATCAGGTATTTACAAACTTGCCTCAACTTGCCTTAAACTGAAGCGTGAATGCGATTTGTTGGGAAGATAAGCTTTTTAGTAAAACAAAAATATTGTATGGCTTCAGAAAACCGGTCTTTATAAATGTCTTTATAGACTACTTCAATTGTGTGTTTTTTTTTGTTTTTTTTTTTGGAGCTTGGCAGTGCAAATAATAACCATCCAATTTTGTTGTTTGGAAAAGAACAACATAAATTTGGGTTGAAACACTATGAGGCTGAGAAATGAATTTCTTTAGGGTGAACTATTCTTTAAAAGGGACATGTCATTAAAATCTGGCTTCCCCATGTTTCAGAGCTATAATAGGGTGCATCTAGCAACTCAGAAAACGTGAAAAGTGCCAGCCCAGTAACTTTGTTTTGGTGAGCCTCTCTCTGAAAGCATGTCAAAAAATAAGCCGATCTGATTTCATTCACCTTCTGACGTAGGAAGAGGATCTTATTATAATATTACCTATACATAATTTGCACTTTTCAGTCACAGCGCCACCATTTGGTTTTCACAAGCGACAACAGTTTAACCAGTTCTAAAGCAATGGTAAAAGTTTGAGCAAAACATGCAAAGTCAATGAGATAACAACAACAACTAGCCTACATAAAAGTATCCACTAACCATTCAGAAACTTCCATGTGCATCTAAAAAGCTGCAACCTCTTCCTGAGGCCATGTCCACACTAATACGTTTTCGTTTGAAAACGTATATTTTTCTCTCCGTTTTGGCCTTCCGTCCACACTGAGACGCCGTTTTAAGTCAACAAAAACGTATCGTTTGGAAAACGCTCTCCAAAGTGGATAAATTTGAAAACGCCGTTTTCGCGTTGTAGTGTGGACAGTGAAACCGCAGGTATTTCAAAACAATGACGTAAGTTTAGTCATGTGATCCATGTAGTACCAATAGATATTCATGTTTGTTGGTATTGTGCCTGTTATGTGTTATTCATCTTTACACTATTGCTAAAATATGTTACTTTCTATGTTACTTAATATGTGCTATTCTTCATAACACAGTACTGCAAAGATAACAGATAATGTAGTCTACTCACATTTGCTGTCCTGCGGCAAAACAGGAGAGCAGTTGCGTTTTAGACCAAACATACAGTATGGTGACTGAATGCGACCTGGACACATCAGTGATGGTGAGATATTTTGCTAAATAAAATTATCCTGTTATTGTGCGATGACATTATTATTTATTTTCCAATCTGTATCATCTCAGTGAGCTTTTGTGAAGTTTCCCGCATGCGCAGTAAAGTGAATTTAGAAGTTTCTCATCCACACTGAAACGTCGGAAAACACCTGTAGTGTGGACGGAGAGCGTTTTTAAACGAAAACCCCGTTTTCAAACGTATCCGGATTAATGTGGACGTAGCCTGAGTCTCTCCATAAGGCTGCACTTCGCTATGGGTTATTTCTGAGATTTTGGATGAGTGAGATTATTTGCCTGTTTTGTTATTGCATCCAAAGCTCATGTAAAGTATCGTCCCTCTTCTGAAAGGGGGCGGGGAGCAGCAGGTCATTTGCCTTTAAAAGGACACACACAAAACTGCATGTTTTTGTTTTACACCCCAAAAAGGGCAAATTTGACAAGCTATAATAAATGATCTGGGCAGGGGATATTTAGAGCTAGGATTTCACTGACACATTCTGGGGACACCATAGATTTATATTACATCTTGTGAAAAGAGGATTAATATGTCAGATTTAAAGACTAAGGTAACAACAAATGGGTCTGGAAATCAACTAGGCCAATATGAGGGCACAGCAGATGAAAGAATAAATTACTGGACAGATATAATGTGATGCAATGAGAAATGTGATAATGTGAAATAATGAGAAAAGTTAACTCACAAGTATTGAGCACAAGATCCCCGATGCGAAACATATGACGAACCACTTAAACCGTGTGGTGAAACTGAGCGTTGTGCTGTCCAGGATCTAAAGAGAAGAATCACAGGATGTCACATGGTTCATAATGCCCCACCAACAAAGACCATAAGATTATGCTTTTAGCATGCTGACTGCATCTGATTCATTAAAATACCACTGACCCACAGGAAGAACAAGACAGGAATAAAACATGCTATTGTTCTTGCTTTTCCATATTAAATGGACACATGCATGTATCAAACTGATTATTAACAGGATTTACATAACTGAATAATTACAAAGAACACATTCCCGTGTTTACTGTTACATGATGTTTTCATAGTATGAAGTTTCATCAATGAAAATAAATATGATTAGTCATGATATGAACTCTTTTTAAGACACTAGTACTGTAAAACATACCTAGTGAAATTTGAAAGGATAAAACAACTAACTTATAGAGAGGGCCAGGAACTGTTTATAACCCAGTGTCAGATATTTAAGATTGGCTTGCAAGAATAAAACAACATCCGGAGGTCATGACCTTACCTCACATGATCCTTTCCATCAGGAAGCATGTAAAACCAGCAGTGTTAAAAAATATCATTATCACATAACGTTAAACATTTGAAAACAAATGCGTGCAGCAGTAATGTAAAAAAGAGCAACATTACAACGTAACGTTAATCACTTTATGTAGATAAATGCGGCCGGCTAACAAATATGTAGCCTACTATGGTATTAATATGATGTGTTCTATAGCATGGTGATATCATGTTGTTGTTGTTGTTTTTAACTCTGTAATGATGGTTAACGTTATACTACCATAGTATTCTTTGAATGACACAAGAGTATCATGTTATATTGATATGGTAACGTAATCATTCACGTCCATGGTATTACCATCTAGCATCATAGTACTTTCGTAAGAACTAAAATGAAGTTAAAAATACTAACGCTGTCAAGTTACAGTAAGTTACTAGACAAACTCAGTGGGGCCTCTCCATTACAGACGCAGAAAAACTACAAATAAACACAAGTTTAACGTCTCTTAATACCTGAGTTGTAAGTCCCACTTCTTCATTCTCCTCTTGACCACTTAATACACGACGCAACTTGTCCATCGTTGCTCGTCAGGTGAAAAATCGTTTAGTTGAAATTATCCAACACTTCCTCGAAGTTCAGCATTGACACAGACGTTACTTTTCCCCACCCGTATTCCGTGAGCTCCGCCCTTCATCGCACTTCTGACTGATATGGTTGGACGTACTGTAATGAGTGACTTCTAAACTACCCAATCGTAGACCGATTTGGAAGATCAATAGCCAATCCTGATACAGAAGGCGGGCATTGAAAAAATGTAGGTGGAAAGTGGACGCGCAGCCGCAGGCGCAGATTTTATGATCTGTCTATCAAGACAAGACGTGCACGCGCAGTGGTCTCAAACTCAAGGGTTTAGTCCCAACCTGAACCAACTTACCTGCTTGGAAGTTTCTAGTAACCCTGAAGACCTTGACTAGCTGGATTATGTGTTTAATTAGGGTTGAAGGGAGGGAGCTAAACCAAAGAACCAAAAACTTTGGCTAAACTCTGCACTGACCCTCCTGGCACTGAGTGTGAAACCGTTGTAGGCTAAACATTTTAAAATCGATTACAAACAGTTACTCAATTTAATTGCTTTCAATTTTGTACCGTTTTTTTTTTTTATCCCAGTCGTCAGGATGGAAGTAGGTAGCCTATACATATGGTGTCT
The DNA here is from genome assembly GCF_016745375.1 of Pimephales promelas. The sequence continues at coordinate 1,685,163 of NW_024121105.1, read as the reverse complement.
TTCTTTTTGTATTCCTTCACTATAAAAAGCTCACGACACATTTGTAAGGGAATCTCTGGGAATCAGATAATTTTCAAATGGACACAAGAAAACATCCCTTTCACGACCATGAATATGCAGAACGACTGGTCAGTTGCACAGACTAGTCCACATAAATTTCAAGAAATAGTCCACATTTACAGTAAGGCATGCCTATATATCACACAATCAAATTTACACCAGTTTGATCACATTTTTATGTTTTTTTTTGTTGTTTTTTTGTTTTTTGCTTATTATTATTATTTTATTTTTGGGTTGGCAAACCAACACAGAGCATGAAAGTAACTATTTCTTTAGCAAGGACAGATCCTATCACTGTCCTGATGATCAGCAAGTGTAGTTTAGTTTAGCTATAGTTTTTGTCTGGGTTTTGTAAAAAAAATAAAAAAATAAAACGACCACATCAGAAACCTAAAGCTTCACATTTCACATGTAGAAAGTAAGCTACATCAGCAAAACAATTAGTTTCACCCAAAAATGTAGCCTAAAATTCAGTCATCATTTACTCACCCACCACATCCACATGTTGCTCCAAGTTTGCGTTGCCCAAAGCATTAGCCAAATTATTGTCACAAGTTCCGTATATCAACATTTTAACGAGGCGGTGTTTCCCAAAACTGTAGTCCCAACGAACAATCGTAAAGAGCATCGCAAAATGTCGTTGGAAGGACAAGTCTCGACCTGTAATACAGTTTCATGTTGCATGACATGTGGGCTCAATAATCCTTATCTTGAGCCAAAATAAGCAAGCTGACATTCAGTAATCTGTAGACTATCTTTTATTTACAATTCATAATGTAATTTACATATTTTAGTTTGTCAGAGTTTGCGTCGTTTTTGAAGCGTGAGCATGTGTGTTACCTAGGTGTTTTAGTAAGATGTAAGTACGAGTCTACTGGAAATAAAGCAAAATAACTGAGAAAAATGCAGAAATATAGTCCTCAGATGCCATGTCCGTATTTTATAGCAAAACATAACATCAATTCGATTCCATACAAATTTATTTAAAGAAGTTATACCATCAACTGTCCGTAGCCTATCAACATTCTTCGAAGTCTTTTGTTGTTCAACTCATAGTTTGGAACAACTTGAGGGTGAGTAAATGATGACAACATTTTCGTTATTAGGTGAACTATCCCTTCATTTCGGAAAAGGTATTGATCATATTCATTCAAAAATACAGGACTGGTCTTCTAGAGAGTCATTTTTTATCATACAAAATCAAGGTTATTTTTATCTGTACTGATTACATTAAACTTTCAGAGGCTTCTACAAATTGTGTATGGCATGCAAATAAAATTTTAGATTATTAATTAAGCAGAGTGCTACGTGTGGAGAGCACATACATGGTTATTAACTAATACATAGAAAGGGTTACACTTTATTTCGATGGTCTAAATTAGACATTCTACTATAGGTAGTAATTTTGCAAATAGCGACATATCAGCTAACTCTCAGAGACTGTTCGGTGTTAGTGTTTGGGTTAAGTTGACATGTTGCAAATATTCTGTTGAAGAGCATCAAAATAAATTGTGTTAGCAGATATTAAGAATTCTCCAATTACTGGTAGTTGACAGTTGCAAAGTTACTTATAGTTAGTTGACTGTCCATTGAAATAAAGTGTTACTGCAAGTTATGACTTCTGATGGAAGAATGATATAACATTTGTTAAGGTCGTCTCACACATCATCTAACAGAAGATTATAATGGATAAATGTTAGTGTAATAGATGATGACCTCAGTACATAAAGCATGTCGGCTTTTCAAGATCACTGATCCAAATCATCTAGTTCAAACTATATTTTTTCACATTTTTTTTTTCTATGAAAGTTAAAATACATGCACATGTTTATTTTCTAAACTTTATTTCTTTATCATTGTTGACTCAAACTAGTGCAAATGTGTGGCACTTGTTTAGGTTCCGTGCTTATGCATAAAGGTCACTTAAAAATAATTAGATAAACCATCTTATCTTCAATAAACACATAAATAAATTAACAGAAATGAAGATAAACGTGCATATCAACAAATGGATTTATAAATAATTAAATAAATAAGCAAATAAATAAAGAAATAAACCAATTTGGTCCAAAAATGCATGTTGAAAAAAATATAAACAGGTGTTTTTGTAAAACGTTTCAGCATTACATAAGACCAATCAACTAGTAAAACAATTAGTGACATAAAATATGTTCTTTGTGCTTTCATTAGCATGTTAGAACCATTTGTTTGTCATAAAAATACATACTGTACGTGGCATGCATGTTCAAAAGATGCTAATAATGCTGGCACATTAAAGGCGCAGCACTGTCGCCATAAAAGAACAAAGAATCTTCTACTAACTTCTACATGGCTCTAATTAAAGTGTCTGCAGCAAGAAGTAGCAACTTTTATGAATGACTGGATTTCCGGCTGACCGCACCTTTGGGAGAGATAACTGTGATCTTTGCTATAAAACAAAACACTCCATGATGCTACACTCCAGTGTTACCCAGGGGTGGCACACACACACATACACACACACACACAAACAGCGCAGCGCTCTGAAAGATCAGTTTTTGAGCACTGACAGCTGTGATGTTTGCATCTGGCCCTCATCAATCTCGACATCAGCGGAGTCACTTGGCAGATCATTTGTCTCTCTTTGGAGATCGCTGTGACACTCTGTGATCAATCCAATTTTCCCACACTGCTCCGGATGCTCGTCTGGTACCTTGTCCAAAAGCCTGGGCGCTCTGACATTTCTTAAAGCTGTAGACGCTCCTGTGTCTGGCTGAAGTGCTATAGACGAGTGGATGTTAGTCTTTTCATGCCTCTTCTCTGGGCCAAACTGGAAGAGAGCACTGGTTCCAGTTTTGGGGCTTGAGGGGATCGATTCAGAGCGGAGTATGTGGCAGCCATCGCCCCCTACAAAATGGTGTCATAGAGTGAATTAATATATCATGAATTATACAGTCAAAACATTAGATGAAACCCAAATGGTGCCAAGTTGTATCTGTGACAATTCAAAGTGACATTTAAAATTTTGTATGCAAAAATATTTAAAGGGATACTCCACCACCCAACAAATGAAAATTCTGTCATCATTTACTCACCCTCAAGTTGTTGCAAACCTGTATGAGTTTCTTTCTTCTGCTGAACACAAAGAAAATTATCTTGAAGAACGATCAGAACTTTGGCACCATTGACTTCCATAGTATTTTTCTACAATGGAAGTCAATGGTGCCAAACAACTGTTTGGTTCCAATCGTTCTTCAAAATATATTACTTTGTGAAAGAACAGAGAAATAAACTCATACAGGTTTGCAACAACTTGTGGGTGAGTAAATAATGACAGAATTATCATTTTTGGGTGGAGTATCCCTTTAAGGCACATTCACACAAAGGATGATAGCTATAATGATAACGGTCAAATATGTTTTAGTGGCAAATCCTCACAATTCATTTTTAAGCTATAGTGGGAGAGTTGAATTAACGTGTAAACATAATAATGTTCTTATGTTATTACACACATTTTTGTCATTTATTCCATATGAAGTGTAAATAAGTTTCATATGTAAGAAATCTGTTTAATAGTAGATGCATTATGTAAATGAAAAGAAGAGACGGAAAGTTTTTAAGGGCTGCTCGCTTCCGATTGGAATTCGCTCAATATCTCAACAATACTATTAAGCAGCAAATCAGCATTAGAATGATTTCTGAATGATCATGTGACACTGAATACTGGAATAATGATGCTGAATATTCTGCTTTGTTATCACATAAATAAATTACATTTAAAAACTAATTACTTCATGTGATATCCTCTATTTCTGTATTTCTTTAAAAAAAATGTTTTTTCACAATATACGGAAGCGCATTGCATTCACTTGAAGAAAAAAATCGACTCTGTTTTTCTGAATTAACGAGTTAATTATCTCAGAATTGCGAGAGAATTTTTCATGGAAAAAGTTTTTGCTCTGTTTTTCTGAATTTCTGAGGTAATTATCTTAGAATTACGAGATAATTTTTCATGGAAAAAAGTTTTTGCTCTGTTTTTCTGAATTAATGACTTTATTATCTCAAAGATTATGAGTAACTCATTAACTCATAAGAACAAAATGAAAAAAAAATATTTTTCAAGAAAAATATCTCATAATTCTGAGATAATTAACTCATTAATTCAGAAAAACAGAGCAAAACCTTGTTTTTTCATCAAAAATGATCCCGTAATTCTGCGATAATTAATTTGTTAATTCAGAAAAACAGAGCAAAAACTTTTTCCTATGAAAAATTTGCTCATAATTCTGAGATAATTAACTTCAGCCTACACCAACAATACTGAGTGTAAAATGTGACATTTCACTCTATTAACATGGGCAGATTTAGTTATAAAGTGGCTATTATTTGGGCAAGCCCATTTTTACCCACCTGCCTGTGTTATACTACCCCACCCCCACCATGCTTCTGTTTTGTTTTTTAATTGAAAGAAATTAAGAGTTATTGTAATTTATTTGGTCAAATTGCAATAATAATGTGCTTATGTGCAGTGTGTCATCCCCTCAAGTATAAGTAGGCCACATACACTGTAAATATAATCACAGTCTCTTTAACTAGGACTTTTTTTTTCATTTTCATTTGGTTTTGTTGTATTTTGGAAATTCAGAAAAACAGAGTATATTTTGTTTCCTCAAGTGAATGCAATAAGCTTCCGTAACAATATCATTTATCTGTAGTATATAGGTATGACTCCAGAGGATTATAATGATCACCAGAATATTTTATTTCCATTCCCATTTCAAGTCAAAAGAACTATTAATTATAAGTGTGTTTGTTTTCAGTGGAACAGGTGCAGTTTCACAGGAAAACATGAGGTGTCAGTATCGCTCTTTGACAGTGGAGACTGGATCTGGCAGCGGATGAAACACAGCACAGATGGGATGATAGTCACAGGAATTTTACCTTCACTAGTTGCACGTCCTGTCTGATCAGCTGGCTCTGAGATAACTCATCACGGTTCACTATCCAGGGATGTCTGAGAACAAGAGGTGCCGTCAGCCGCTGATGAGGATCCACGTGTAGCATTTTAGTGACAATGTCCTGTTCAAAGATGACAAAAAAAAAAAAGCTTTACATTTTTGTTTTTGTTTTCTGAGGCTGAAATCATTCCGATCCTATATGAAGATGAATTATAGAATAAAATGCTGATAGTAAAGATGGAATTTGCACATTAATTGGGCTGGGCAGTATATCAAATACAATTATATATTCACTATTATAGCAATATAAAATTAAGCAATATTGCAATGATGTTAACATGCTTTTACTTAGTCATTAAGTTTCCCAAAGAGCGTTTCATCAAACTAGTTTACCAATCGCCACACTTATAGTTTACATTTACCATCTCAATATGGTAACACTTTAAAATAAAGTTTCATAGTTAACATTGTATTAACTAACATGAACTAACAATGAACAAAATATGACTGACAATACTGATTGTTTCAAAGCAAGACTTTAATCTCTGTTAAATACAGTCGTTCATTGTTTGTTCATCTTTGTTCACAGTGCATTGAATAATGTTAATAAATACAGCTTTTGATTTTAATAACGTAAGTAAATGTTGAAATTAACATTAATTTAGATTAATAAAGGCTTTATAAGTATTGTTCATTCTTAATTTCTTAACTAAATTAGTTAACTAATGCTAACTAATGAAATTTTATTGTATTGAGTTGATTGGTTTAGTTCATTTCTGTAAATCAATTAAAATCAAATTCAATATAGCAATAAACAATTGTTTGTTTGGGTCATTGCTCAAAAGTTTATCATGGGCATCCTGTATGGTTTTTGTTGAATTTCCAATGCCTAAATAATCGTGAATAGTAATAATGATTTGAAAAGTTTTGAATACTATTTGATCAAAAATACAGTTAATAGCGTTAATTTATTACAGTTTAGTAAAATCAGCAATATTGTGAAATATTATTAATAACCGTTTTATGTTTTAATACATTGTAAAATGTAATTTATTCCTGTTATCAAATCGAAATGTTCAGCATCATTATTCCATTCTTCAGAGTCAAATGATTCTTTAGAAAACATTTTAATCGTAATATTCTGATTTGCTGCTCAATGATTATCAATTACATTTGATACTTAATAATGTTTCTTTGGTACTTAATAATATTTTTGTGGAAAGTTTTTTTCTTTTAAAGATTCTTTGATTAATATATAAAAATTCAAATCTTTTGTAACATTATTTTCCACTCACTTTTGATAAATTTAATGAGTCCTTGTTGAATAAGAGTGTTCATTTATTTTTATTTTTAATTTTACCTTAATTTTTTAAACGGTAGTGCATCATGGTTTATACAGAAATATTAAGCAGCAAAAACTGATTTCAACATTGATAACAAGAAGAAATGTTTCTAGAGCATCAAATCAGCATATTAGAATGATTTCTGAAGGATCATGTGACTCTGAATATATATAAACAGGAATAAATTACATTTGGAAATATATTCAAATAGAAAACAAGTTATTTTAAATAGTAATTTTTCACAATATGTTCTTTTTTTCTTTTAACATTACAAAAATCTGGTAACACTTTACAATAAGGTTCATTAGTTAACATTAGTTAACTACATTAGTTAACATGTACAATATGTGAAAAATACTTCTTCAGCATTTATTAATCTTATTTAATATTAATTCCAACATTTACTAATACGTTATTAAAATCAAAGGTTGTATTAGTTAACATTAGTTAATGGACTGTGAACTAACATGAACACACAATGAACAGCTGTATTTATATTAACTAACATTAACAAAGATTAATAAACACTGTAACTAATGCATTGCTCATCGTTAGTTCATGTTAGTTAATGCATTTACTAATGTTAACTAATGAACCTTATTGTAAAGTGTTACCAAAAATCTTAATTAAAGTAGTGTAAGTAAAATTTAAAAAAAATCTAAAAATGATTGCAAGTGTTACTTACATTTATTTAGTGAAAAAACGTGTGAAATACATGCCTCGATTATTTTTGACTGGATTTTACTTCTTTTGTTAAACAACAAAAATAATGTTGTTAACAAACGTACTGAATATAGTCAAAAGGCTGAATAATATGGAGATGCTCATTTTGGGTTATGGGATTTATACAAATATTTATACATAGGGGTGGTGAATGCGGAGTGGATAAGGCACATGCCTTTGGTGTGAGAGACCCGGGTTCAAATCCACTGCAAAACACCAATGTGTCCCTGAGCAAGACACTTAACCCCTAGTTGTTTCAGAGGCATGCGATCTCTGACATATATAGCAATTGTAAGTCACTTTGGATAAAAGCGTCATCTAAATGAAGAAATGTAAATGTAAAATGTATATTGCAAAATGTAAATGTACAACATGTAGAAATAAGCAAGCTGACCTTGGCTGCGTCAGACACTGTGTCCCAGTTGCCTCCTGAGAGGGCAAACTTCCCACTGCCAATGCGAGCCAAGATCTCCTCTGGTGTGTCGTCAGGGCCGTTAGCGAAGGGCGTGAAACTGTGGGACAGAATGAGTGCTGCTGAGTGTGTGAAACAACTTGCGAATGTGCCCTTTCAGAGAAAGGGTGAGAAGAGAAAGAATAAATCTAATAGCCCCATTTCCAGAGTTATTTTTAGTGCACACATATGGAAAAGCAAGATTTTTTTTTTTCAAATGTTCTGATTACACAGAGGTTTAAAAGCTCAATCCATAGTCAGGAACATTAAATTGAGAGTGCTTCTTGGCTTCTGATAGCTCTAGCATTGTGTTCAGTACAATTACTCTGTGACTCGACCCAGCTTACCTAGTAATCCTCTCATCCGGGCAATGGGGAAAGGATGCTCTACATAGGGTTTTGAGTTGTTTGTGTTGATAAATCACTCATAATTTTGTAGAAAATTAAGACTGTGCTCTTAGGTCATGTGGGTAGATCATTTTTATTGAAATCATTCTGATGGTTAAAGGTTATCTTAAATAAAGCATCCCTATATTAATACTGTCAGTTCATTGAGAGCAACAAAGAGAAACTGTTTATATTTTGATTATTATTATTCGACCATTAATTTAGATTAATCAGGTATAATGGACTTATGTGAGGATGGCGAGGGTTTATTTTTTTATTATTATTATTTTAATTTTACTAGGAGTGGTTTTCTTTCTACTACTTTTGAAAGTGACCTATATTACAGTAGTGTAACCGGTTTGGGCACAGCTATCTTTATTACTATTTTTCCACATATCAGAATAACAAGAAAGGTCACAAAAAAGTCACAAGGGAATTGTGTAATGACCACAAAAACAAATCAAATATTTCATCATCGAGCTTCTGCAATCTTTTTCTAGATTCCAGCTCTGCTGGGGCAGATGAGGTGCATTTTGGGATGCTTTTATAACACTATTGAAGATTCACATGTATGCCAAACAATGACTCCTTCTCCTTCATTATCTCATCTTTATTAAAACTACCATATAGTTTATTTCAAAGCATATGTAGATACAATTTATATTTGCCTACAAAGCTAATTAGACCTGAAGGTTTTCATATCATAAGACACAAAAATGCAGTCAAATGTTTACACACTTTTGCCTTGTAGTGATTATTAAGTATTTTGGAATTGATTATTAAAACTTTGGAATGTTTTTGAAACAAGTTTTGGCAACACTTACTTACTTGAAGGGGTGTGCATACACTTTACTTGAAGGGGTGTGACATGCCACCTTTATAATCATCACATGTCATGAATATGAAGGAGGTTTTGTGCATGTTTATGACAACTGCCATTAAGTGTCATTTGCTCAATTATGACATTTTTAATGCCAATATGATATAGTTTGAGATGTCTTTGTTATGACATCTTGACATAAACCAATACATCGTAACTTGTCAGTGTATTTGTCATGACAACTTGACATTACTAGGACAACATAATATGTCATAAACATGACATAGCAGATGAATTAGAGAACTCCAGCGCAAAATGAACCTTTGGTCTAAATAACACATTGGTACCTAGTCAACCGTTCTCTGAGATTTGTTTTCATGATATTCGAATGTAAAGAGTTTTATCTCTAAAAATTGTATATGGGCGCAAATAATGAGTAAAAAGAAATCACTAGTTAAAGGAGCTGTATGCAAGATTGTGGCCAAAACTGGTACTGCAATCACTTTCAAATTAGGGTTGCCAACTGACTCAAGGTTGCCAGATATGGTGCAGTAATGTCGGCTGCTACAAGAAGCTTCCAATGGCAAGTGACGAGTCCTACACAGTGAGTTTTTTTCTGTTAATTATTTATTTCGGACTTTGTAACAAAGTATTTCGGATTCATATCGAGTTTTTTGGGGGGTTTCGCAACGTTAGAATTTTTTTATCTGATTTCGACACGTTTGTATCTGCAGCTGTGGTAACTGGAGAAGAGCTGGCAACCCGAATGCCGCAACACTACTGAGTCTGTGATTAGTAGAACGGTGGAGGGTGACGCATCAGAACAAAACACAACTTGACAACATCAACATCAGTCAAGAGCTGCGACTTCACTTTTTAAATGACAATATCCTAGCTGGAATACTGTTTTCAGTGATATAAGTATTTGAAATAAACATGATTTCTTAATGTCTAGAGACATATCAGGGCAAATGTATGATTAATTGAAATAATTTATTGCATACAGCTCCTTTAATAACACTAACAAGGCTCAAAATAGCCCCACACTAACACAGTAATGAGGGTCCCTACATGGAAACCGAAGCATTGAGAACTTTGTAAGGGTATACAGACCATTTATTAAGAAGATATTTAATAAAGACAGTCCACTTCGTGTATATAGGCAGGAGCCATCTTTGGAAAACAGTCTCGACAAGTCGAACCACGAACCACTGTACACTTACAAAGTTCTCAATGCTTGCTTTTGCATGTAGGGACCCTCATTATGTTACTGTGCTAGTGTGGGTCTATTTTGAGCCTTGTTAGTGATAATAACTAGCGATTTATTTTTACTTATTATATGCCCCCATATACTAGCGCTATATGCTAAAGAGTTTTTAGAGATAAAACTATTTACATTCGATTATCATGAAAACAAATCTCAGAGAACGGTCGACTAGGTACCAATGTGTTATTAGACCAAAGGTTCATTTTGCGCCGGAATTCTCCTTTAAGAAACCACTTAGCTTTATGGGTTAACATTGCATTAAACTGTCATGCGGTTGGTTTTGACATTGGCTGTCATGAGGCCATTATAACTGTCTTGAATATTTTTCTACTACAGTGGTACAAACTGAACTTGTAATTAAAAGGTTATAATGGCCTCATGACAGCTAATGTCAAAACCAACCACAGGTTTTGACAGTTTAATGTAATGTTAACCCATAAAGCTAAATGGTTTCTTAAGTTTGATAATTAATCTGCTATGTCATGTTCATGACATATTTAAGACAGGTTGTGTTGTCTTAGTAATGTGAAGTTGTCATGACAAAGACACTGACAGGTTATGATGTATTGGTTTAAGTCAAGTGGTCATTACCAAGACATCTCAAAATATGTCATATTTACATTAAAATGAGAATGACAGTTGTCATAAACATGCATGAAACCTCCTTCATATTCATGACATGTGTCATGATTATGGTGTCATGTCAGTCTTATGCACACCCCTTCAAGTAAGTTAAGCTCACCAAAGCTGCATTTATTTGAACAAAAATATTGTCTATATATATTAAAATTAAAAAGATTTTTTGTAACAATTTAAAAGTCTTTACTGTCACTTTTGATTTCACAATTCATTTGAATATATATATTTAAATAATAATAAAAAAGATCTTACTGACGGCAAACTTTTGAACTTAAGTTTGTAATATATAAGATATATCCAGTGAAGACTCAACTTACCCTGCCAGCATAGTGTAAAGTAAGATTCCCAGACTCCAGATATCACAGGCGGCATCATATCCCTGTTTCTTCAGGACCTGTATGAATCACAGGTTTGTTGTTATCTCAAAATTTCATAAACAGATCATAAAAAAACACGTCTTTCAAACATTTCAGCATATTTTCAATGTTTAAACAATAGACAATTGTTATTTTAATCCTGACCCCTAATAATCACAGATTTTATTTGTTCTTGTTGTTGTTTTTATTAAATTAATGTACTATAATAGTTTGCTATTTTAGTTTTATTTTAGGGGATTTATGGTACTAAATTATACAAATGCAGTAGTTATAATCTATATCTTTTTGAACTTAGCATAGTTTTGAGCATATATCTGAAAATTAAATTTGACTTAAACTCTCATAAATCTTAAATCATTTGGAGCAAAATCATTTTGGACTTAAGTTTCGTCTCTTTTTAAAGAAGACACTTGGCAGATAATTGCTAAAGTGAGAGTTTGAAAAAGTGCACTTTAAAAAAAAGTTCTAGAGTTTTACATTTATCGTTATGAAAAATGCACAAAAATACTTTTTTTCAATGTTTACATGAAATTTAATTTTACTATAAAACTGTGATAAAACTGCCAATTCGATCGTAATGTCTCAAAAAATAGCTTTCAGAAAGTTTTTTTTTTTTTTGTGCCTTTTGTTTTTGGACTTTTGATTTGAACTGTTTTCTCCATTCCCATTGTTTCTGTGTTCGTAGGAATATGTTCAGTTCCTGTTTCCCTTATGGTCTTTCCAGCCTTGTTTATTGCCATAGCTACCCTTGTTTGAGTCACAGTTACCCTCATTAGTTCCCATAACAACCAATCACCAGCACCTGTCCCTAGTCAGCACTCTTGTTAAATACTTGTTAAATCTTGTGTATAAATACACATATTGTTTCCCATATTCTTTGAATAGTGTTGCCAACTCATGGTAGTATTGGGTGCAGTTGCTGCCGCTTTCTGTTCTCTCATGTCTGGATTTACTTCATCTTGTTTCAATAAATGCAAATTCTATATATCTATGTTTTTGTGTGTGTGTTCACATGTGACCAAACCTTTACCAAGTTTCATACCATTTAAAATATAAAAAAAATAATTTAAAAAAATCAGTCAAAGAGCACAAGAGGGTTCAAAAATGTATAATGAAATCATTTAAGGGTTAAATGTGTATGACATTTAAAAACATTGAAAAATGCAGGGTATTTTTTAGATTAATACATCATAACTCCACAGAAAAAGATAAATGGATCCAAAAGTACCTCTGGAGCCACAAAGTTTGCAGTGTAGCACGGTGTCATGAGCAGACCATTTTCAGCCCTCAACTGTTTGGCAAAGCCAAAATCACAGATTCTGATGGACTCTGGGTCGCCCGTTTCGTCCACATACAGGATGTTACTGGGCTTCAAGTCTCGATGCACAACCTGAACACAGAAGTAGAAACAATGATGCAATAAATGCTACAATGTGACTTATAAGTGAACAAAATGTGGGTAAAATGTGCTGGTCTGAAAACAAAGTGTGTTCAGGCGCATTGTTGGTGCGTTGCTATTTATAGGCAACTGAAATAAACTGCGCCACTGACCAACTGAAACCTGCTCTAAGTCAATGGCGCAATATTTTTTTTGTTAGTTAAAGGGCGCATTAGTAATATGAGCTGGTCCACAACGCGCGTACACTCTGCTTATTACACACAAAAGGGACGCACAGAAGCACACAAACATGCCAAATATTAATATTAAACATAAAAGGATTATAATGTAAAAGATTTTTATTGTGTGTATCCACAAGTTTGCGAGGGGCGCTCCTGTAAAAAATAAAGTGGTTGAAACTTCCGGTGAGGCGGCGGAAGTAGCATTCCAATGGCATTTTGTGTGTTAGTTAGCGAAGAGGCTAGCTGTTTTTCTGAGAATTATTTTACTATTTAAAGACGCAAATCTTTATGAGAGATGGTGTTACGGAGTTCATGGACAACATGTGCTGTTCGCGGTTGTATGTATAACCGGACTAAACTAGTTCAGTGGCTTAAACGTGATTGTTTTGAACATAAGCTGAAAACGAAATCAGAGTGATCCTGCCAGAGCCCGTCTCTGATCCTGCCAACAACTGTAGTTTCCATCACCTCCCAAAAGACAACGAATCTTCCTGTGTACATTTGTTTAAATTCTTAATATTCTATAAACTCTATCAGCATGTGATTGGCTGTTCTCTACTGATGTTACACCTAAACTCAGGATCAAAGCCTGTGTTGACAGAATACCAAATGTGCCAGTTAATGTATTCAAGCAGCACATTCATTTATAATTTTAAATAAACTCCAAAGCACAATGACTTAGTGTGTATTTTTTATTTTAATTGTTTCTCAGTTTGCACAACTGTCTGTCACCATGCCTTGATGAGTATTGATTATTAATAATGTTATTATAATACTCCTGCGGAGGGTAAAGGTACTGTTATTTCACCCTTTTGAATTTCGTTGAGGTTATGTTCCCACATCGTTAGCTAGTTTGGATCGCTATAACTTGAATGACTGTCAACTGTTGAATGAACGAGTGTCAAGCATGTCAAATCGCGCTTTGTTTACTTCCAACCGGAAGTCGCGCCCACTTTTGACGCAAGGCCTCATGGGGCGTAGGAAACTTGTGGATAAAGGGTGGAATCTGGTTTGTCTCGTAGATGCTCTGCTCGCGCTTTCCTCGCGCACAATTCCTCTCTGGAGAAGAGTTTAGTCTTTCCACCAATTCCACCGTGTAAATTGCGATTCCGCCATGGTACGAGCGCAACTGACTTTTAAAGGGAATGGGAGATGAGATTCTGATTGGTTTATTGCATGCTACGCCCAAAACACACCCATTACTCATTAAGAGAATAGGGACAACCCTTTTAGACCGGCGCACCGACCATTTTTCCTGTAGTTAAAGTGGATTCGTACACGCCCTAAGTGCACTTGCGCTGTACGCTTTAGACTATACGCTTACTCCGCCTTCACACTGGCAGTTGAAATCCTCCCCAAAACGACCGTAAGTCATTCATTTCCTATGGAGATTCGCAGACCGCATGCGAATGTGTCCGAAACGGGTCTGACCGAGTGCGGTGCGAAGAAAATCGTGTCCGTTGGTCATCCGGATGCGTTCAAAAAATTAAACTTTTGCGAAAAGCTACAGACGGTTCCTATCCGACAATTCCAGCGGAAGTTGAGCGTTGCTATGGTACTACTGATAAAAAAACCTGAATTCATAACGTTTAATAAAATAAATAATGATTTTATAACGATAAGTTGTCATGTCATTTTTTTATTTTCTTGACTTTCTAACATTATTAGGGCAGTTAAAGGGGTAGTTCACCCAAAAATGAAAATTAAGTCATTAATTACTCACCCCCATGCTGTACCAACCCCGTAAGACCTTCGTTCGTCTTCGGAACACAAATGAAGATATTTTGGATTAAATTTGAGAGCTGTATAACTACCACATTGGCTGCCTAAGGGACTGCCTCTTGACGGCCCAGAAAGTCAATGAAGAAAATGTTTAAATTCGCATGCGCGAGAATTGCGATCTGAAGTAGTTGAAAAAGATATCAATTCTCGCCCATGCGTCGTGGAAATCTAAGGAAGTCTCGTTTCTGGCCTACAAGGAAGAAAAGAAATAGTCAAATAAATTCGTTATTTTTGTTTGTTTTTTCGCACAAAAAGTATTCGCGTCGCTTGATAAACATATAGTTGAGCCACGGTAGTCACTTGGGATATTTAAACATTTTCTTCATTGACTTTCTGGGCCGTCAAGAGGCAGTCCCTTAGGCAGCCAATGTGGTAGTTATACAGCTCTCAAATTTAATCAAAAATATCTTCATTTGTGTTCCGAAGACGAACGAAGGTCTTACGGGGTTGGTACAGCATGGGGGTGAGTAATTAATGACTTAATTTTCATTTTTGGGTGAACTAACCCTTTAATACAATTAAATTGTAGGCAGACATTGAACTATTGACCACCGTATCACATTTTTTAGTCGACCTGACCTCAGCAACTTTCCTCGCGCAGCAGCCTTCATATTAATATCTCTATACCCCTCATTAGAGAGATCATACAGAACTGACAGAATAAACCTTTCTAATCTCTCCGCCATTTTTATTCTACCCGCGTCCGACACTTTTCACTGTGTAGTCTGACGTCCGTTGGGAACGTATTGCGTATCACGGAGCTGATTTCAACTGCCAGTGTGAAGGCGGCGTTAGATCCTTAAAATAGGGCACTAAGTGCCCCCTCTGTGACCACATGCAAACTGACCCCCTGTGAATGCAGATACTCCACAGTCTTGGTGATGGTGCAGAGTACGGCTGAGGTCTCCCGCTCTGAGAAGCACTTCTGCTGCAGGATTCGGTCCAGCAGCTCTCCTCCTCTCATCAGCTCCATCACCAGATACACAAACTTGCCGTCATCATAGACCTGCAGCACACAGCACAACACACTCACTCTCTCCATCACAGTGAACTGATGCAGCTCTCACTCACAGACATGAGCTTATCTAACCACAAAAGATCTGGTGACATTTGTTCAATGGTAATGCAGGTTAACTATGTTAATTAACTATGTCAAATTATGTTAATGGACTGAAGTGTTTTGTAAAATTCGAAATTCCTTTCCGTTCAAGAATTTAAAATTGATTAGGCGACTTTGCACAGGATGTTGACTAAGAGAATTACAGGAATTACAGAAAGAGGAATCTGAAAAGTAATTTAAAGAATTTCAACACACAACAGAATCTTTTCATTAGTCCATTAGCTAATTTGGACTACTTATGTCTATTTATTTCCTGATATGAAGAATAACATTTTTTTTTTTACCCAACTGTTTTGACATTTCTCTAAACTAAAGGTTCTCTCACAATTTTTAGACCTAACTTTATGAAAATGTATATGTGGTAGGCTAACACTTTAGTTTAAAGGGGACATATCATGCAAAATCCACTTTTTTAGCCCTTAAATGCATTTTGTTGTATATTTGGAGTGTTTATAAGTACAGAAAAGATGAAATTATTCTCTTCAGGTGCTTCGTTTATATCTTTATATTCTGTTTTGTTCATATTTTTCAACCTGTTCAGATTTTTCTGTTCTCTATGACGTTTTTTGAGCAAGTGCGTCACCGTATTTGCAGCCGAACTGCGAAATAAGGACATTAGCCGCGTTTCCACTGCCGGGCCAGGGCCGGGCCGTGCTAGTGCGTGCCAGGGCCAGTCGCGTTTCCACTGTCACTTCCGGGGCTTGATCGGGGCTTCCTCAGGGCCAACGGCCAGGATTTCTGGCCCGTCGAATACCTTGGGCCAGAGGGGGCCAGCTCGGGCTAGAGGCGTGCTCAAGGTAAAAGGCGGAGTTTATCGGTGTTATGGAACGTTATGATCTGAAGCAAGATGCACATAGGGGTGTCCATGTTTAACCGATTAACCGTTTAAAATTGCATAACATTTTAATTTGAACTGTAGGCCTATGCCAAATGCTGCGCAAAAATATATAGGCTATATATAGGCTACATATCGACGAATTTTCAGATATTTGTTTGATTTTTTGCCCCTTAAACATTTAAAATATTTGACAAATGAATATGAAAAAAATATATATTTTACTGGTTTTCTGAGGCCAAATTAGAACCTGGAAATGATATGATATGAATGATATGAATGATTTTCCCTGCAGTGCTGAATGAGAAGAGCCGTAACCACAGCCTACAGAAAGGGGATTATAGGTGATTTATAGGCTATAATAAATGTGTCTGATAATAAAATAATATAAAATAACGAGGCATTAATTGTTTATTAATAAACTATTGTTTTCTAAATGATTTTCGGCTAAAAACATCTGCATCTCCGGATGCACAGAGAGAAATTAATTAGCTACATAATTACATAGTCAGAAAGATATTGGCTTTCGATTCGAATTTGTTCGTTTTAAATTGGACATTTAAAGCTTTAATCTACAAGACTAAAGCTTTAAATGTCCAATTTAAAACGAACAAATTCGAATGCGGTGGCTGTTTCAGGTCTTGCGCTTCAGTTCACGGAGATCACCCAGACAGCAAACTGACATTGAATCAACGTTGAAACGACGTCTCTCATGACATTGAAACAACGTTGATTTTGCTCATCGAATTTGAACCAACGTCAGACGCGGCATTCTTCAAAGCTAAATGAAATCGAAAATTGGTTTGCTTTCATAACGTTGAAACAACGCGTTGATTTCAAGTTGATTTTCCGTTAGTTTTGAAAGAATGACGCGTCTGACGTTGGTTCAACGTTAATTCGATGAGCATAACAATGTCAGATCAACGTTGTTTCGATGTCATGTTTCTACGTTGATTCAATGTCAGTTTGCTATCTGGGCATGAAGCGCGCCTTGATTAATTGTTAAAGCACAACGTTTTCTTGTTATTGTGAGTTTACGCAAATAAATGTATTTGCGAATAATGTATTATTATTTTCTGTATGACCAGAAATGAAAGAGTATTTTAAGTTGTTTCCACTGAAAGAAATGCAATGAAACTGCAAGTGTTCACATGGGCGTCTCGCAGCCATCAGTGCATGCTCCACACACACTGGATATGCGCTGATATGCGTCAAAAATATTGTGTTTATTTGTGCTCTGTTCCTTTTTTGGATAAAGGCGTCTTCTACATATGCAGCCTAATAAAATGTTACAATAATGATGATGATGGTTATTATTATTATTATTATTTGCAGACACGGAGTTTTTTGTGAAATGGACGTTTTGCTTATTTTCAATTGGCAATTTCAGTTTGAAGGGTGATGGAAATGCGGCTTTAACTGCTCCGTACTTGCTGCGTTTTATTTCTATAAATTAATTTCGTTTCAAATGGGGTCCAATCAGTTATTAAAGGTGTTAAAAAATTAACTCTGTATCTCGAGGTTGCGGCGTTTGTTATTTGTTAACAGGCGGCGTTTGTTAACAGGCTGCGGCGGTTCCGCAGCCTGTTATATCGCGCAAAAAATCGCTGCTTGAAATGGAGAATCGCCTGTACTGGTCTCGTGACACTATTGCAGCCACTACGGCAGGTGAGTTAATACACATGCTATCTTCCTAATTAAAAAAATAAATTAATTCATAATACCTGCTGAAATGGGTTGGGTTTTATGACGTTTGATCCAGAAAGGCGTGTTAGGGGTGGGGTCTGGGGCAGAGCTGTGGGGCTACTGGCCCGGCAGTGGAAACGCAAGCCCGGTGCTTGAGGCCCGAGGCCACTAGCTCGGCTCGGCTCGCTGTTAGCTCTGGCCCAGCCCTAGCCCGGCAGTGGAAACGCGGCTACTGACTACCGGTCCAACACTTCGAGCAATCCGCCCTTATTATTTCTCGCTCCGATTTTGTAGTCCGAGCTCAATGATGCAGAAGTTACGAGAGGGCAAGTCAAAATGTTCGGTTTTTGGATGTACGTTAGTGACCTGAAGCACTTCAAGGATTCCCACTTCATCAACCTCCGCCAGTATAAAGAAGGGTTTGCCGATTGACTTCGTCTGAATGAGAGGTAAATTCCTTCTATCTTTGGAGACGACGAACAGAGCATTTCGAAAAGCTGTAAATATCGTTAATAAAAATAAAGTACTTTACTTTCTTAAAACACATGGTGGTCATGGTTTAGCAGTACCTTTGTCTTTTCATCAATGGTCATTTAGCTGCGTTGTTTTCTGATGCTTTTCTAAACGTATCATATTGTCAATACAGATTTGTGGTAAGATTAGACCGTAGTCATTTATCTTGTCAGTGTGCTTGTTTTAACAAGAGAAATAGTCGACTTTCACTGGTTGTTCTGCAGGGTCGTCGTCGTCTTTATCAACTCGCTCGCTCTGGCTCGAATATGTAAGGCTTGATGGACAAGTCTTCTGTTGTTGACTTCTTATTAAAGTGTGAATAAAAATGTTCTTTGAAGGTATCGTATATAATCGTATATCTCTAATCAAACTACAAGAATGGCCGAACGTGGGGAGTTGAACTGACCGTGAACTCATCGACCTGGAGAGCGGGCGGGGTATGACGCATCTCCTTTTTATTTAAAGGGGACGCATTGAAACGGGTCGCTCAAAGACGCACATCAGAAAAGGGGTAGAAAAGGGGCCTGTGGAGCTATAATAATGAGGAATTCAGACCCAAGCATTGCAGTTATGTTTTATATAGACCACAACGGTATGATTTATATGTAAAAATTAATGATTTAAAAGCATGATATGTACCCTTTAAGGACCAATTCTCAATATAGTTGGTTATTACTAGCATGGATATTACTAGGACATTGGCTCTTTATTAGTACTTATAAATCACATATTAATGGCTTATTCTGCATGGCAATATTCAACATCCTTTAATCCTGTCCAATACCTCAACTTAACAACTACCTTACAAACTATTCATAAGCAGTAATTTGGAG
Source organism: Pimephales promelas (assembly GCF_016745375.1). The sequence goes on along the minus strand of NW_024121105.1, from coordinate 1,665,771 downwards.
TTTATTGAGGCAAAAGTCGTAGTTAATAGTGAGAATTGGACCCTGATCTAAAGTGTGACTGAATATTGATATCAAAATTGGAATCTATAGATGGCACATGATGTCACAGTAGGCGGGGTCACTGCGTTTACACCCACTGAGAGGCAGAAAGACAGATTAGAAGCTTTGCTGATTAGCTTGAATGCAGTAAAATCACACAAAAACACATCTACAATAGGAAAGAGCTGTACTGTACAATTGACTGTACAAATAGATTCAAGTGATCGGAGCTATATTTTTACAGACTGCAACAGAAAAGAGAAGTCAATGGATCAGCAAATGCAATTTGCAGAAACAACTGACCTCCAGGAAGTGAAACGTGAATTTGCAGTTACCGTTTTGTGTCAGATATGTTGAATTTTGTGGTAAAATCATAACCAAGGTTATATAATGTATTGACAACTCATCAATTCAATATTTGCCATTGTGTTCTACAAACAGGGATGGTTAGATAGATGAATAAAAATAGGAGCTAAAAAGATAGATAAAAAGATAGGAGCATAACAAACTTTTAAAATGGATTCAGTTTACTCTGTATTGTCTGCCTGACAATAACAGCGGACAGTTATCCAGATAACTTTAAAACCAGAGTATTCATTGATGTTCTCGTCACTTTAATTTCACCAACAGATCCTGTCTTGAAGTGCGAACAAGTGTCAAGTCAAACTTAATCGTATAATGCTTCACACAATACACATCGTTTCCAAGAAGCTTTAAAGAAAGTCATAGCAGGCTGAACAATATGATGATCCACTGCCAAAAAAAGAGTGTGAAAATGATTCTTCATGCTCCCTCCCAACCATTCTTTCACAATTTGAGCCTGATGAATCTTGACAGTGTCATACTGGAATATGGCCATGATGAGTCTTCGTACATGGTTGGTTAAGAAATGAAAAGCTACACACTCCATCAATTAGGGTTAGAAGAACTGTTGCCAAACATAACTACTAGAAACATAACTGCAATAATGATCCAGTCGTTGACTCCTAAGCATTTTCCTATTTTATTTTTGGCCGGGCAGTGTATATAACAATGAAATAAGTATTCATTCTGATTTAGATCTGCCTATTGTATTTCAAGTGTTGTCTAACAGATAAAGCGTTCACAGTTTATGTATTTCCCCTGGTGTCAAAATTAGGTGTCAGGAAACCCGATTCATGGCCACATGTCAATGTCCATGGACCACTAGTTCTTTGGTAAGTTGTTTCAAGGATCACTGCCAAGTCCAAATGCCTTTCATTTCAGCAGATACACGTTTTTGCAGTTTCCCCTATTAAAGCCAGTCATGCTGCAGGATGTTCTGCAACTTATTCGCTTAGAGGACGTGACATCAATGCATACCCTTTCAATTGACTATATAAAATAAATTAACCATTCTTCTATTTGGTCCATTTTTTTTAATTTAAAAGTTAATTTAATAAACATAAAAGAAATGTATTATTGAAAACTACATTTTATGAAACTGCAATCCTCTATTAACTTTTTCATTATAAAATCATAAATCTTCTTTAGATCTACAATTCAACATAAACCAAAGACAGCAAAGTTAAAAAGTGTTAAAGTCCATGAGTACAGTTATAGAAACGCTAAATTTTAATTACAAAACTGTGGGCAGAGAATAAATGATCAAAAACAGTCGCCTACTAGTTGGGGGTCTCTATAAAACTAAAGTAGCATTTCTTTCTTTTTTTTTTCAAATTGTGACTCACATCTTTCAGAGTAATGATGTTTGGGTGCTGGCCGTATCGCAGAAGAATCTCAATCTCTTCAGACGGGTCCTTCTTGGCTCTGTCAATAATCTGAAATGAAGTGGACTTGTCAAAGCGGTGTCTGATAAAGCTTCGACTGACACTGAATGATGCTGTCCTATTTGATAATTCATCAAGAGGCTCTTATGAAACAGCCTCTGCTGTTCACTAAATAATACTCTGCATTGGGTGTTTTGTCAATCAAAGAGTATTTAAAGGGATGGTTCACTTTGAAATTAATTTCTGGTATGTTTTAGCTTACCTCAAGGGCATCCAAGATGTATGTGTCTATGTTTTCCGCAGTTTGAATTTTGATATTTTAAGGTCAAACCGTTCGTGTCATATTATGCAGGTCTATGGTCACCACCTCAAAGAGCATGCACAGAGGAGTCCAAATTAAACATGATTTAATGATTCGTAATTGTAAGTACACATTGATGGCCTAAGACACGAAACGAGCGGTTTGTGTGAGAAAACGTACAGTATTTATATCGTTTTTACCTCTTGTAACCACAGCTACGTCCAAGTGATCTGAGGGCGTGGGCACTTTGTGGCTGTGGTTACAAGAGGTAAAAACGATATAAATAATGTTTCGTTTTCTCCCACAAAACGCTTTTTTCGTGTCTTAGGCCATCAATGAGTACTTGCATTTAAGAGTCATTAACTCATGTTTAATTTGGACTTGTCTGTGCATGCTCTTTGACGTGGTGACCATAGACCTGCATTATATGACTGAGAGACAAGAACGGTTTGACCTAAAAATATCAAAATTGAAACCACTGTGGAAACAAAGACACCTACACCTTGGATGCCCGTGAGGTAAGCTAAAACATACTAGAAATAATTTCAAAGCGAACTATCCCTTTAATGGACCCCAGTGCTTTTAAAAAAATAAGATTTCTTACTTACTTTAACAGCATACTCCACACTGGTGATTCTGTGAACACAACGTTTGCAGACCGAATACGCTCCGATGCCGATATCCTCCTTCAACTCATAGCCGTCAGTGAAATGAATGTTGTTGCCATGAAGTTGCTGCATTATAAAACAACAATGCACATGAAAATAATGATTATTTAATTGATATTAACAGTGATGAAATGACAACATTACATTAATGTTCCACTAGCTTTTGACAACCAGAATGTGTCTTCATTTTGAACGGTGTTAGATTGGATTGCAATCTAATCCAGTGGCATTCTTACATTCATACAAAGTGTGGCTTCAGTGTCCACTGTGGATGACGATTTAACCCCAAGCAACTTATAATAAGCACACAATAGCCCCAAGCACACAATAACTGTCCTCCAGGAGGAGTAACCTGTTATGTCTCGCTCAAGGGCACAATGATGACAATTGATATCTCCTTTGAAGGGAGCATACAACTTTTCACTCACCAGCCTACATCTTTAACAGCACCCCTTCCCCATATATCTGAAACTGACTTAACATTTCACCATCTGTTTTTCTGCAACACATAACACCTCTTATTTTTCAAAAGAGTTTGCATTTGTATTTTTAGAAAATGCAAATATACAGACATTCATGTATAATTTGAAAATTTACCATTGACTTAGTTACAATGTTCAATTACATCACTGTAACATTTACATACTAAACTGAGGTTAGCCTCTTCTTTTTTTAATGAATGATCAAAACTATGGCCTTTCCCACCACTGAGTTCCCAGAGATCCGGATCCAGTGTATAATAAAAGTTGAAATAATTGCCTACAAATAACTGTACAAAGATAAAATGCCAAGACTTTCTCATCTGAGCTGATCAGCAGTCTAAAAGCACTCATAAGTGACTGAAACGCCAAATAAATCATGACCAACAGTAATATCCAGAGATGAAACAACTCACTTAGAGCTGTTTTCAGCATATTAGGCATAATACACTTTCTTGATAGCCTTTCAGTAAATTCACTTACGATCCTCAAACCTACATAGAACCAGGTTAAAAGTGGCTTAAAGGTGCTATATGTAACTTTTCTTCTAAAATGAATACTTGTTTATTGCCTGTGTGTGAAGGGGTTGTAATCACACATTCCAATGATGCATTTGTCAGGTTTTGCTATTACCTCTGAAGGATAGTATTCCTTGCCTGATTTCGTCATACTCATATTCTAGTGAGAATATTATTGCATTATATTGCACCCCATAAACAGAATCATGCAAAGAAAAAAAGCAGTAAACCCCCCCTTTAAACAACAAGTCTAGGCTACTAGTTTACTGTGCCGAGCAGTGCGAGTGAGGGCCGCGGGAGAACAGCGCGAGGCCGGTGGCGTGATTACCGATGAGAGACACCTGTGAGACGCACCGGTCTCGTATCTCTCACGGAGGAGCGGGAATTTTCTTAGCAATGTTAAAATGCACATGAACCGATCACTTGTTTAGCATTCATGTAAACACTGCATTCAGATTCACCAATCAGAATGAATTCGGTTATTTTGAAACAAAAGTTGTGCATGTAAACAATGAATCTCGACTGCAGAAAGCAAAAGCTGAATCCCGGACATCGACAGCCGGACATGTCTTGGAAAAAGAGCATGGTAACTCTTACTACTCAGCTTTCTCCACAGAACAAGAGCCTGCTAGCTTAGCATCCAAAAAAAGATGGCTGACACTATGTGTTCATTCTCTGAGTGAGACCCTCTATGGGCGGGTTGAGAACATGCGGAACAGCCCCTACTACTGACTGTAGTCTTTACCTTCTGGCCAAAAAAATTTCAGACAAAAAAATACAGAAATATCTCGTCTCAGGGGGATATGAGGGTGGAAAGCATGGTAATTCGAAAATACTACAGGTTTTCGACTAATACAAAGCTTAATGCTAAATCCTGAAGTATCCATTTAAAGTGTTTTTAGGACAGTCATTTAGTCTATTAAAATATGTTTGCTATAATATACAGTAATGTATACTTGCTAACTATTTTTTATTTCTTCCTTTAATTTTCTTTTTAACTTTTGAGCAATTTTTTAAAAACTTTTTTGTGAACTTTTTTCCCCCACTAACAACAACAACAACAACAACAAACTCTATTGGTATAGGGGAGAGCGGGGCACAACCTAACGCTTTTTGGTTTTGGCTCAATTAATTAAAAAAATAATTACAGGTAGGTTAGATTAATACTTTTTTTACACAAGCAACATACACATCTCTGCTACAAATGAACACTTAAAAGTTTTTTTTTTTTCTAGGACCTACCATTTTCGTACAGTTGCACTGAAAGTGACAGAAGTGCAAATGTTACAACTTACCCCATATGCGGGGTTAATTGTAACAGACAGAGGGGTTAGTTAACACTTGTGTGTAACACACATAATTCAGGACTATTTTATTTGTATAGTTTGATATTGTTTGTGCATCTGTAGACAGATATCCATACATATCCCTCATCCAATCATCCTTCTATTATGGATCAATACCATGGATAGAGACATCGAAAAGGGCTGCATAGTTTTGCGATAAATAATAATAAATAAAATTATAAATATTGTAATTGCAATTAAATTAGATTTGTGTGTGGCAGCTGCATGATGTACAATTATTTTTATTATTATTATTAATAATAACAGTAATGATAATACAAATGAGCTTAAAATAAAAAATTTTATAGCCATATTTTTAATAAATATAAAAGTTATCATTCATAGTACACAAAATTTTAAACATTTTAAATCCCAACATTGTTTGTGAAAGTCTAACAAAGTTAAATGTATACTCAAACCTGAAAAGTTGTGTGGCTCCGTTTTCATTTGATTATCATTGTACACTTGGCGGCTTGTTTGTAACACTGTGCTACAACTAACCCCGCTGTGTTTTACATTTTTAAACCTAGCTAACAGTCGCTAGGAATTGCTGACATGTTTCAAAACGGTGCTATGTTTGAGCCAACAAGACAGTGATTAAGGCAATATTAAGTTAGATTTGGAAACGTATACACCCAACTCAGAAACCGAAAAAAACCTATGATGAAAAAAATTACTTTCATGGTGTCAAAACACTCTTTGTCCAGTATCTTCACGAAATATAATCAAAACTTTACGCAAATTCGCGGGAGATTGTCTTCTGGCAGCAAGAAAAAAAGAGCGGAAAGACAGCCTGCTTGATCCTGACGAATTATGTAAACGGTCCGTGTTACATTTAACCCCGCGTTAGGTTGTGCCCCGCGATCCCCTATGTTTTTTTTTAAAGCTCTTGTTATCCAAAACATGCCCTCTAGACTTCTTAAAATGGACATATTTCTCAGGGGAATCCATTTTTTTGGAGCACACTTTTTTGAGCAATTTTTCCCTAAAACTTTAACATCATTATTTTGGTGCCTTGCAAGCACTGCTTTTTCCTTCAGGAAATACACATCCCGTCTTCAATGCTTTGTAACAGTGCGTGGAGATAAAAGTGAAAAGTGAAACTGACATATATACGTCAAATATGCAAATAATCGACAGCATGTTCAGGTGAATGAAACACCTCCTCAAAACAACAGCAATTCACAGCACAAGTATAGAAATCTTCCACAAATAGCTGCACTCATGCATCTTCATGAGCCCAAAGTTAATATATGCTCGGCAGATGACACATCAGATCAGATAGACGGCACCGCAGAACAGACATCTGCTCAAGTGCCATTGTGTCCCCACCAATCAATACATCTTCTTCCGGTCACTGCCACGTCAGCTCACACACTTCAATAAAGCAGCTCTTCAGGTATGAACCATCTGGCAGAATTAGTTCAGATTATGTAACATGGGTCTCCTTTTTTCTTTCTCTTTCTTCTCATTTTTGTGCTGTGCTACACAACAGTAGTTCCCTGAGGATAATATCTGAATCAACTGCATGCGCACAGGAAGACCAACGTTAAACGAATACAGAACACAACTTTGGCTAGGCTGACTGCAATATTTCCTGAATGTTAGTGACCAGCCACCAATATAGCACAGCAAGCTTGAGTGAAATATTGATTGGTTCTCATCACTTACATGTATAATCATGACCAAAGAAGCACAAACTGTGCATTTTCTGAAAGAATGGAAGTGATTTTTGCCAGTGCAAAACTGTTGCCAGTGTTGTGGGTGGTTACTAAGGTATTTTGAGATACTCAGTTGCTAAGGTATTCTGTTTTTTGCATGTCGCACTGCAGTTGCTGCAGTTTTTGAGTCTAACATGTTGCTACAGTTGATAAATAAATATACTAAAATGTATTTGAAATGCATTTATTTTATGCTAAGTATACTACAATTGCATTTACATGTTTATTTGTGTATTATAAATACTCTGCAGTTGTACTTTTGGTATACTTAAAGTCTGCTATATTGAAACAACTAATTTTGAACTTATCTGGAAATAGTGCTGAGGTCAAACTAAAGATATAATTGATATAAAGTTATATTGGATTGTGCTAAAGAGGAACTATTGCAAGTATACTTTAGGTGCAATTTAAATGTCTTGCATTTAAAGACTGATATTATGCAAATATAATACTATGCTTAAAGGAGAACTCCGGCGAACAATGAACCTTTGGTCTAATAAAACGTCGGTACCTAGTCAACCATTCTCTGAGTTTTGTTTTCATGATAATCGAATGTAAAGAGTTTTATCTCTAAAAACTGTTTAGCGTATAATGCTAGTAATGGGGGCATTGAGTAAGTAAAAAGAAATCGCTAGTTTATACCACTAACAAGGCTCAAAATATCCCCACACTAACACAGTAACATAATGAGGCTCCATACATGCAAAACGAAGCATTGAGAACTTTGTAAGTGTACAGACAGTTTAATAAGAAGATACTTTATGAAGACAGTTCACTTCTCGTATACAGACAGGAGCCATCTTAAAAAATAGTCTCGATAAGTCGACCCCCGAACGCCATAAATACAGTTCAGAAGTTCGTTGAACTTCATAGAGTTCAGATCACTCAGCACGACGTTCGTGGTTTGACTTATCGAGACTATTTTTTAAGATGGCTCCTGTCTGTATACATGAAGTCAACTGTCTTCATAAAATATCTTCTTATTAAACTGTCTGTACACTTACAAAGTTCTCAATGCTTCGTTTTGCATGTATGGAGCCTCATTATGTTACTGTGTTAGTGTGGGGATATTTTGAGCCTTGTTAGTGGTATAAACTAGCGATTTCTTTTTACTTAGTCAATGCCCCCATTATTAGCATTATACGCTAAACAGTTTTTAGAGATAAAACTCTTTACATTCGATTATCATGAAAACAAATTTCAGAGAACGGTTGACTATGTACCGATGTTTTATTAGACCAAAGGTTCATTGTTCGCCGGAGTTCTCCTTAAGGATATTAAAACACATTTTAGGCTCAATACTAGGAAATGTGCTTTGTGCAATAAGGAAGTACTCCAAATTAAATTGTATTTATAGTATTTATATCGGTATATGTATCAAGCGATATCACAGTGAATATGTTAATGGATTTGTAGTATACTTAGTATGTGTGAAGAGCAGGATGAAGTCAAGGGACGTGAGAGAACGGCGTGAGGCAGGTGGCGTGATTAATGATGAACGACACCTGTGAGACACACCGGTCTTGTATCTTCACGGTCGTCGCTCGTCCTTTTTGCTTCCGCTCCTCCATGAGAGATATGAGACCAATGCGTCTCACAGGTGTTGTTCTTCATTAATCACGCCACCGTCGTGATTTTGTTGTACTATGCTGGAGTAAAGTTCAAAAATGATCTGTGTTTCCCATAGGATTTCGTAAAAATATGTTGGGTGGACCTCTGTCCCTCTAGGGGGATTCGTCGACACCCCCGAACATTTTGTACATTTTAAGGTTAAATGCTCAATCTGGTGCACTCTGAGAGCTCAAAATTAAGAGTTTCAACTGGCTTTAAAGGGATAGTTCACCCAAAAATGAAAATCCTTTCATCATTTACTCACCCTCAAGTTGCGTTTATTTGTTCTGCTGAACACAAAGGAAGATATTTGGAAGAATATTTTAATCAAACAGATCTCAATCCCCATTGACTACCAAGTACAGAACAAATAAACACATAGAGGTTTGGAACAACTTAAGGTGAGTAAACTATGATATAATTTTCATTTTGGGTTGAAGTAAACCTTTAACCCATGAACTGTGCACATTGAACAAAGAAAAAACATTGACTTGTACCTGGACATTTAAGATCGCTCATACATTTAGTTTTGAGATAGCATGTTCCTTGTCCACGGTCGGTGATGCAGGGAGTCTTGTGATTGGTTTTCAAGCCAGCCAATCAGAATTTAGCAGCCTCAACTCTGATTGGCTGGAATTATGGCATATTGTAACGCTGGGTTGTGTTGAGCACGCAAGCCATATGCGCTTCGAAAGCGCTTATGGCTGGTCTGAGAGAAACAAGAAAGTGAAACTTTGCACATGCGAAAGAGAACGTCTGTGCACATCCAAATACTTATTTTAAATGCAAAGTTGATTTTCGTTCGCTCAAAATATTTTCTTATCTGCGAGACGAACGTTTTTCTGCAAAACTCATTTCACGCACGTGCGAAATGCCCTTTTGCGCGGTCAAAATGTGATCTTGTGCACGCAGAATTGTGACCGAAATCTTATCCCATAACAGGCTACTTCAAGTCTTTCGCTGTTTTATAAAGGCACAAAGCAATATCACTGTTTCAATTTGAGTTTGTTGGCAAAATATCACGTGGCTAGACAGTAGATACCTTTATGTTAGGCAACTGTAGGCAACTGCTTCTCCATCTTCCCACCGATTTTAAATTTCAGAGCGTCACGCGAGTCGCCATGACAGCTCGCTCTCGCTCACTGCGCAGGAAGCCACAGACACTGTTTTTGATGTGATTTAACATTATATTTTGATCGAATGGGTTGCAAAAATCAGCATATAATTAGGAAAGTGAGGAGTGCATTTATAACGTGATCTACCATAATATTTGACGGTGCCCAGGGCCCCTTAGATGTCATGGCAAGTGCCCAGTTGCCTTAATGGTTAATCCGGCCCCTGTGGTGAAATCCAAGTTTTTAATGTTGTTTAAATGTATATATGGTGTTTTAAATATGCTTTAAAGGGTTAGTTCACCCAAAAATGAAAATTAAGTCATTAATTACTCACCCCCATGCTGTACCAACCCCGTAAGACCTTCGTTCGTCTTCGGAACACAAATGAAGATATTTTTGATTAAATTTGAGAGCTGTATAACTACCACATTGGCTCCTAAGGGACTGCCTCTTGACGGCCCAAAAAGTCAATGAAGAAAATGTTTAAATATCCCAAGTGACTACCGTGGCTCAA